>JAABNY020000032.1:13630613-13647567 GCA_015164015.2 Brevimyrus niger
GCCTGGGATGTGTCCCCTGCTTTGTACCCTGGACTGCCTGGGATGTGGCCCCTGCTTTGTACCCTGGACTGCCTGGGATATGTCCCCTGCTTTGTACCCTGGACTGCCTGGGATGTGTCCCCTGCTTTGTACCCTGGACTGCCTGGGATGTGGCCCCTGCTTTGTACCCTGGACTGCCTGGGATATGTCCCCTGCTTTGTACCCTGGACTGCCTGGGATGTGTCCCCTGCTTTGTACCCTGGACTGCCTGGGATGTGGCCCCTGCTTTGTACCCTGGACTGCCTGGGCTATGCCCCAGACCCACCCTGACCCAGTGTCACATGCGAGACTGGAAGCCAAGCTTTTAAGTTGAGTAGTTAAAATTTAAAATAAAACATACAAAAATATATTACTTAGAGTTCACCATTTGTGGCAAAAGGATAATCTCATTCCTGTCTCCTTTACATCACTAACAGTCAGTTGCACGTAAGGATAAGCCTATGAGGGTTCAGCTTCGTCATGTTAAAATACCTCATGTCACCCCTAACAGTCATTATGGAGATAATTAACTTTCCATTCTGCTCCTTGACCGCATGCCCTGCATGATTTACAGCAGCGACAAGCATTTCACTCAGCTTCCCTCAACGTTAATTAAAATTATGGCAGTAAGGCATTGCTCATCAACAGTTAGCGTTTATGAAAGGCAGCCTGGACGGCAAAGTTCTCAGTAGGGAGTGGATGGGTGCCGGAGCTCACGATCTGCTTATTTACAAGCTTATCTGCCTCCTCCAGTCTTCATGGATCAGATGTGCTTCGCAAAAGTCATTTTCTCAGAGGTTTCCAAAGCAGAGTCCTACGTATCAGGCGCTTACGTAGAAATTCTTCTGACTGATTGGTTCGCAAATCGGATAAATCCGTGCATCTGAAGGTTGAGTATTACATTTTCCGATGTATGAAATTTGTCCAAAGGTGCTTACTGCTACATAAATGCAAAATAACAGTTCAATTGTTGTTCAGTTTGGTGCATTAAATCACATTACTGCTTTCTTATGTTATATAATAAATTCCCAGTGTGGTCATTCAAATATTCAGTGTTAATTACAGCCTAATAAATCCTTAGGAGCTGCATTTGAGTTTCAGGTGGTGTGTCCAGTAAGAAGCTAAATGCCGCACATTAAGATTCCCCTGGGAAAGGTAATTACAAGCATTTTTCAGTTTTTCAATTTTTTTAGCTGTATAAGTAAAAGAAGAAAAAGGCTCAAAAGTAACATTCAGCTCCTAAACTCAACTTCTGTCAGTTCAAATCTGGCATTAGTTTGTCAGCTGAGAAGACAGAACAAGACAAGCTTAATTTAGATAACATCATTTATCAGAAATGATCTCAAAAAAAGAAGAAATGCCGGGTGTCAGCGATCAGTCTTGATATCTTAGTATTCACATTTCTGTAAGCGCGCTTCACTCCCTCCCTGATTCTACAGTCTGACCCTAATTAGCACTCTAACAAGACATTCATTCCAATAAGTGTCAACTGCGTTTCATTATTTGAAGCGTTTGTAGGCAGGGGCCTGGTGCTTGGCTTATGCAAAAACCGCTTCCTGCCAGTTCACAGCTTATTCAGTTTTTACTGCACCCATGTTGTAGCTAATTTGCCTTGGCTACCATATTCTGAAAATAAGCACAACAGCCTTTTAACTAAATTTAATTTTTCTATTAAAAAATAAAGTTGCTCTCCCCTAAATGTGCACAAAGCCAATGTAAATGTCAGCCAAATCATAATTTGCTGAGAAGAAAAATAGCTAAAAATTGAGCAAATAGAGGAAACATTCATTAAGATGCACATAGTAGCCTGGAATTCTAGTGTGTTCACTGCTTCACTGGCAGCAAGTACATTAGGAGTGAGAGAAAATAGAGGCTAGTTTGTATGATGCCTAATTAATGCGGGTGAAGTAAATGCATGACCGGGTCACGTGACTTTGCCCTGCTCCTGAATGTCCATAGTTTTCATTGTTAAAATGACATGCAAGTTATTATAAGCCAATAATAGAAATTCCCCTGTTTAGGTAGTCATCCATCTTATAAGAAACCAAGCTTTAATTTATTCAGACAGAAATCCTCCTGCAGCTCCTTCCAACCCAAAATCCCATGATAAGGCTGGTTAGATTTGCCTGTCAACCACAGGATCTCCTAGGCATACTTCTGAATCCCAGTTTAGCCCCAGTCTTCCTGGTCTCAGTTTAATTCATCTCTGCCAATCCTCTACCAGTCCTCTGCTCCGGAGAAACACAAATGGTTTCTAATGCAAAAATATGACAGCATAACAGTTGTTTTTTTCCCTTTGGTGACCTTGCAGGCTGCATGTCGTGTTTAACCGAGCTGAACAGAAACTGGCTCGCCTTTCTCAGCCTTGAGAAATAAGTATGAAGATGCCTCTAATGTCTGCACGAAATGGCAAACCCAAATGTGCAGAATCGATCTAGCAATCAATCAATATGTATAGGCATGGATTTAACCACAAGGTTTATAAAGTGTTTTACAGACATTTAAAAGAAATTATAATAAGCATATACAGAAAATTAAAACATGTATAAAAAATAAAACAAACAGTAATAATTATTTAATGAAAATATACATACAGTAAAAGAATAAAAATAACTGAATTATATATTGTTATATGCATAGTGGAAAAGATGCATTTTCAGCCTAGTTTTTAAAGTACTATGACCAGGAGTGTTTTTAGTTTTCTGGGAGAGAGTTCCAGAGATGGGACCATAGTGACTTGAAGCTACCTCCTCAGCTACATTTTAGGAACAATCCGTAAATTTTTCTCAGATGTTCAGAGTGGTCTGCCTGGGACACACTTTACAGTCATGTGACTGAGGTAAGACGGAGCAAGACCGTGCCGTTATGGCAGTGGGACATGGTGCAGGCAGAAACAAGGGTGATGGTCCCCTAGTGGCTCCTGATACAACAGGGGTCTATTTAATACAACTAAAAACACACACCAGGGAAAATATACCAAAACAAGAGATTAACAAACCATAACTCAACACAGCTAAGGAGCAGTGCTAAGGAAACCAAACAAAACACCATTAGCGCAGGCACCTAATACAATGACTGACTATAGAACAACACAAAGGCAAGTATTAAATACACTAAAGACTGGATCAAAGGAGAATGGACAGGTGCAGAAAATAAGTCAATCGACCGATCACTGAAGATGCAGGACAACGAGCAGCAGATGGGAAATTAACACAGGCATTGGAAAACAGACAAAGCACAGGTAAAAAAACACCAATAAACACAGAAATAAGAAACCTACAGGACCTAAAACTGAGAAAGCAAGGAGATACTACGGTATACTAGAAAGAGAAATAAAGAACAATGTACAACCAAAGCGCAAGGAAGACAAACATAGAACAGGAAAACTCAAAAAGGAAAACAGGAAACACTGGGGAACAAAACAGTAAATACAAAATAACAGATGAGACTGGTCTCAGCCAGCTTTGAACTGGTGACCACACCCCCATGGATTCCAAGTCACACACTCAACCCCTTAAGCTACGCTGTAGCCCAGGAAACAGAGCAAACACACAAGGGTGAAGGACAGAGAGGGGGAAATGCAGGACGACCAGCAGTGCCTGCTTTTTCAAGGGGAAAAGACAGAGGAGGAGGAATATGAGGGCGTCGACCCTGACACATGTAAACATTTAAATATTAACAAAAGCACTTTAAAATCAGCCCTAAAAGCTATAGGAACTGCAGGGATTTTAGAGTGTGTGTGATGTGATCCCTGGGACTGGTGGCTGTTGATATTTTGGCAAAAGAATTCCGGACCTGGCGATTTCTGAAGTCGTAGACTCAAAAAAGATTTTTCAAAAATAAATTAGAAAAGTACATTTCCTGAAAAAAATATGACTGTGATTGCGCTGTAGCTAAAATGAAAGAGGACAAAAAGATTTCCCCCTTACTGATTAGTTATTAACTGGGCCATGGGTTTTATATGAGGTTTGGTGGGCTGAGTGTGAATCAACTGAAAAATGGATCAGTGGGAGGTCAGGGCCTGCAGCAGCTCCAACATCTCTAGGTCAAACCCTGTAGCACCTCCAACATCTCTCTAGGTCAGGGCCTGCAGCACCTCCAACATCTCTCTAGGTCAGGGCCTGCAGCATCTCCAACATCTTAAGTCAAACCCTGCAGCACCTCCAACATCTCTCTAAGTCAGGGCCTGCAGCATCTCCAATATCTCTCTAGGTCAGGGCCTGCAGCACCTCCAACATCTCTCTAGGTCAGGGCCTGCAGCATCTCCAATATCTCTCTAGGTCAGGGCCTGCAGCATCTCCAATATCTCTCTAAGTCAGGGCCTGCAGCATCTCCAACATCTTAAGTCAAACCCTGCAGCACCTCCAACATCTCTCTAGGTCAGGGCCTGCAGCATCTCCAATATCTCTCTGCAGAGCCTGCAGCAGTTTCCTGGTAGTTTCCTTCCTCGTTGACGTGCACTAACTCACGTGATCTCTGCCGGACAAAAAATAAATAAATAAAAACCTGAGCTACACGCGCACCATCCACGACCTTCCAATGCACATCCTTGATGACAACATATACATCACCCCAGCCTATGTATGACCGAAAGTGCACAAGAAAAAGTGAAGTATGAATTGGCCCCAGGTAACTTAAGAAGCATACTCATATTCAGAAATGAATTTATTGGGGGGGGTGCATGGAGCCAGCAAATTTCAAGGTAGGTTCAACCCGTAATTTCATATGTGATTTCTATGAAGTTTAGTGGCAAAGGGATGCAGTGACTGAAATGCAGGCCATTGCTTCCGAAATCTCATGTCATCCTATGGGGCCAGAAAAGCAATGAAAAGACTTTATATATTATGTTACTTGTACCTGACGTAGTTATTTCCGTTATACATAATAGGTTTCCATTAAGAATCTAACTTTATTCAGGTTGGCTGGGGAATTTACGTCACTGTCACAATATACTGCTTTTATTACAGACAAATCAACCACTTTAAGATCGTGCTCATCTCTGCCACTATTTAGAGGCTCTAAATCTTTAATGTTAAATTACAGCAAGTAAATTGATCATCAAAATAAACGGACAGTTAAATACAAGATTCTTTTTGATAAGGATTCTGCTTTAAGATAATTTTAAGAATAATTGAGTGCAAAAAATGGGGATGCTTTATAAAGTTGGTTTGCACGTACAGTAGTGGATTAGCATATTGAATTCTTGGCCCAACTAGATCTATATCACAACTACAAGGGCATGCTTTGACATAGGAACAGACTGGCCACGTGACCACAGGGCTTGGGAACAGAGGAGGTAGGAATGGTGACTTTTGTTCCTCTCTTTATTGACTTGTCCAATAGGCAGGGCCTGGGTCACCTGTCATCTAGCAGAGATGGATTCTAGCTTCGCATGGTGCTGGTGTTGACATGCATTGGCAGTACAGGATGAATGCATGAGCATCTGGTTGGAGGCGGGGGCTTGGTGCTTGGTGTCCTCCGCAGTTCTGGTCCTCGATTCATCAGACACGGTCACTCTGACAGCCCATATTCATCTTGTGGACCTTTAAATCACGGAAGCCTGTCTTACATGTTAGTAAAATATTTCCCTTTGCGGTAAAAAATGGTAGAAAGGAGGCAACAAATACATATCTTTGGGGCCACACCTCAGCTACAAGTATAGTTTTAATAATTCTGATGTGCAAAGCCAAGCATCTGAGAAAAAGAGATGTAGATGTATTCATATTACCGGGAATCATTTATGTACAGTAAGAGCTGTCAAAAGGCTGTACTGTAAATGTAATTACAGTTCATGCAAATGTCTACTCTGTTGTAAATCCCGAAATTGTTCCCATAGCTTTTTTTTGAAAAGCCATGATACATTGAAAAGTCAGGTGCAAACAATGATGTATCACGCCTAATAAGTGTTACACCTAATACAGTATGTTACACCTAATAGCTATATTATAAACAATTAATAATTATATTCACAAAATAATGAAATGTATCATCCAGAATTGTTGAAAATGCATTTTCAGATTCAACAGCAGTGGTGCGGGTAATTTAATAGCACAGAGAGTGCTTAAGACAGCTGCTTTGTGTTATTCATTTCAAAGTGGATATCAAACTCTCAGACACTATTTTTCTCCTCAACTGTCCTCAGGAAAATAATATAAAAAAACCTCTAATTTTTCCATCTGGAAAAGCCACTTTAACAGACTTTCCGAACCGGAACCCTGCAGAATTTGAAAGATGAAATTATTTCTGGCCCTGATGAGGGGACATGCTGAATACAGATGATCTAGCTTGTAGGTACACAGTGGCTTTAGCAATGAATTCAGGGGCACAGTCCATGTAAATTCCTATGGAAGATCGTTCTATATTCACCCTCAGGTATCATTCTGGAGGCACACAATGTTTTAGAAACCATTTTTAAGTTGGATTTAATATGGATGTTCATTACCTTTTAGGCAAATGCCAGTTTAACTTTGCCAGGAATACCGAGTCAGTATGGCCCAGCTGTTTAGCATGCATCATTTTATAATTATATTGTATCCAGCATACATTTTACTTTGGGAATTCATTTGTAATTTCTGTCAATTTAATAAGAGGGTGGACAAAAATCTATTTTTTCCCCCCACGAGAAATAAATAATCACAAAAAGCCTTTCAGTACTACAGGTGCAGTAGTTTGGTCATTATTCTTCAAGGAACTTGTTTAAAAAAAATAGTCAGCATATTTTCACCAGCTGCATTCAGCTCACAGCATTTCTGAGCACCTTCTCCCCAGATTTCCATACACAATGGGTGGAGATTTTGGATGCTTTCCTGCCAAAGCTGCACAATCATTCACAGTAGCTGAAAGCGTCCGGAAAATTGAGTGCGTGCTGTGTTGTTGTGGACAATAAGAAACAAGTTCCTCTTTCAGCGTGGTGTCTCTTTATGCTATGGGCTTGTGGAAAATATACTTAAAACTTGTTGCTGGGTGTTTTCACAATGTGGTCATCTTTTTGTGATGTTGCCAGGCAACCCGTTCAGCCATTGGCTGCATATGGCCCGGCCCTGGATCATGCAGCTTCTGAAAGAAGCCACCGTTCTTGTGTTCTGTTCTCCATTACGAAATAGTAGACCCTCCATTGAACACATCCAGAATCTATTCAGATCCCACCCGGTGTCCAGGTAGGCTTGCACATGAAATTCACAGTTCTTCAGATGACAAATCTTTGTTTTCCCGAAACCCCTCCAAAACATACAGTATGCCATTGCAATTACTGTACCACAGTTAACAGAAACATAACTCCTTAAAGACACTGTTACAAAATGACAACATGCAAACAGCACTAATTGTTTAGTATATAATATAATGCAAAATTAATGCATAATATATAATCCTCATACCTCATACCCATATTGCACTACTCTTTTCTTGTTTTAATATTTATATTCTAGTCTATTCCCGTATTCCCCCTATACATATGAAAATAAAACTTGAAACTGTATCGCCAATTGAGCAATATATGCAAAATATACCCATATATTAATTTCTTTAGCATCAGCCTATAAATGCATGGTTTAAGTCTTAACTTAACTCCTCTTTGTCTCTTAACTTGTCTCAGTTTCCTTTAGGTTTTTTCAATCCCAAACTCATATCATTATGAAAATGGAACCAGTGTTACTGATATTTAAATATTGCTACTCTTACAATGAAATAAATTATATTTGTATCCTAAATTTAGGGATACCAATATTAGTTAGTAATAATTCATTTTTGAGGAAGTGAATAAATCAGGAAGAATCACCATATACAAATGTTTTTGTCTTTTTATAGAACTTATTGTAGTATAGTTATAACATATAAATAATAATTTACCAACTTCAAATGCACATGCAAATTATGTTTGAAAAAAAGAAAATTGACCTACAGCTGATTTGTAGTTTCATACCCCAGCTCTTGCCTTATAAGCATCTCTAAAAATCATGCAATTAAACTGAATGTGTTTTTTTGGGGGGCGGTGAATGTAAGTGGCGAAGGAAAGAAATTAGAAAACTTGCAGGCAAAATGATTTGAATTTCATTGAAAAAAATGAGTTTAATAAATGTTTGGCTAAGTATATATACATGTTTTATCATGAATCAGCCATGCACAGTTTCAGATCAGTTATGCATATTATAAATCTCAAATTTCTTTAGCTCACACTTAGTTAAATGACATCTTCAAATAAACTTTAATTTGGAAACATGTAATTGATGGTTGTGATACTGCAGCATCTAATGTATTTTAGGCCGGTGATGTACCTTTGCTGAAAATGTTGCCTTGTAATATAACCCAATCACTTGCGTTTGCTGATACATTGTTATTCTGAAGGCTTTTTTTTTTTTTTGGAGAAAATCAACAACGAAAATATTTCATCCATTTTTTCAACCACTTAATGGTCTGTTTCACACTTTTCCAGCCACGCTGGGTTTCACATAATTGGAAACTCTCTTACGTTACAGACATGGATTGTCTACAATTTGCTTTCAATATCAGACATTCCAATACAAAAATCAATACATGAAGAGTTTGCCAATTAAACCTGGCGCAGACCTCTGCAGGCTGGAAAAGTGGGAGCACCGAAAGGTTACTAGGTGTGTCAAAAGGATTTGTGGGCGTGTCGACGGGATTGCAGTGCAGCACAGTGGGCGGAACCAGACATGCAATCTCCTTTGTGGTTTCTGGAAATATGGCAGGGTGTGTTAACAACCTCTGGAAATGTCTTACACTGTATGAACATACATAAAACAAGCATTTAATTATAGATATCTTTTAACCACGGTGATTGTCTAATCTACATGTCTGGTGAATATCTAGTCTCTTTCTGAAATAACATTTATTGACCGCTTTTCCGGCATGCCTGTTTAATTGCATACGTCACCTTTCATTATGGCCACTACTCCAGCTTACGGAGACTCATGTCTCCATTAAATGTTTCACGTGGGAGGGAACAAGCTTCAGGGGGAATGGAGCTGAGAAAGGTTAATGGACACCTGTTGACCTTTTCTTCAGCTTGCAGAAGGCGCAGTGGGGGATGACATCCTGCGGAGCACAAGCAAGTTCTGGTGCCCTTACAGATTATGGCTCAATGCCTGAAAGATTAGGGAAGTCTTTTGGGAAAGGTCTGCATTGATACGCGGACCACATTTACCAAAATAACTCAAATTATGAAAACAAAAGTAATCAACGGTATTGCTGATTTCCACAGCACATGAACGGCCATAGATTTCCTTATGGAAATCTGAGGGGAAAAAAGTTATAAAATCCTTTAGTAAGACAGAAACTTTTCTAATTAGTCAAGAATTGCTGACATAGTTGAAGGCCACAAATCACTGCTTTCTCTCTCGCTTGGTGTTTGCTGACCTGAAGGTCATTGTTATCTACTGTAATGGACAAACAAGAATGAAACTCAAAATTCCTATTTCTTATTGCAGTTGCCTCTCCTGCTGGAAACTGACAGTGCTGTTTTGTTAAAGATAAAGGCATGTCCTTTTAATTAATACTGTTTTTGCACTAGTGAGAGGTCCAAGTCAGCAGAATACATAGTTTATTTTTTGCCCACAAGCATGTAGACATTGGCAAAACAAATTCAGATAACCTTTGGTTTGTACTCTTTTTTAATCAAGACGCTTAATTATCAATTGCTTGCCATATCTGTTCTGAAAACTGTAAGTTCACAATTTGAAATACTCATACTGAATTCATATCTAGATTTGACCTTGAATCCAAAATATATGACAAAGACCAGAGCCTTAAGACATAAGGCAATAAAATAATAAATCCTCTATACTAACCGCAAATAGCAAAAAGCTTACATCGATAAAACAATTACTCCAATGCACTCCTTACATTCTTGGGCAAGAGTCCCCAAAAATTAGTACTTGATGTACTGAGAATGTTCTTTGATTGTTATCTTTAACAAGGATTAAATTATGGTACTTACCTATAAATTTACTGATATACATATATACAACTACTTAAGCTATATACTGCCTATAGTTACCCCAGTTTAGATATAGACAAAAAAGTGTGATTGTTTAAGTGCTTAGACGGGTATTGTCTTAATGGCTTCAGGCAGTTCCAGATATTTGCTCCACTTCTGAGTGCCATTTGATCCGTTTGACTTAAGCAGTCGACCCAGCTGGCTCTAGGCCCAGCTGTGCTCACTTCTTAGCATTAAGCATGCTTGCGAGATTGGAATTATTTTCCAGTTGGGTAAGGAGAGCCATAGATTTCGGTGAAACGCCTGCCTCCGGCCAGTTCACGATCTTTATTTGGCAGAAGAGTAAAAGTGAGAAGCGGGGTAAGAAATGCTAGTTACAGGGCCCCAGTGAATTAGGTTCATCAATAGCTAGTTGTGTAACTCAAGCGAAGCAGAGCTAGGTTTTAAAGTGTGATTTTGAGATTCATTCACGTGACATGGAGGCCATAAGAATCAGGTTTATTGGCCAAGTGTGTGCGTGGCACAGATAAGGAATTTGCTTCCGGCAGTTGGTGTCTCTCCAGTACAGTACAATAACAGTACAGGTTAAATACAATATAAAATCGCATTTACAGACAGACAATGTACATAAAGTGCAAACAACATTCAAGGGGCAAAGTGTGTGGGATGTCTCGCATTCTGTTCAGTGGTGTGCGAGTGGAGCAGGGCGTAGCAGTCAGTTAAATTGTTAAAGCACACAGAATGAGTATAACCCTCAGAACAAATGCAGAGGAAGAATATCAGTATAATGGTGGGTAATGCGAGAATGTAAGAAACACTCTACTAGTAAAATTAAGGAATAATTTTAGAAAGTGCATGTCACCTTTTGGTATGTCCTATACTCTCCATTTTTATTCTCCACAAAACCTGATCAGGATAAGCAGTTAGGCTATGGATGGGTGGATGGATGGAAGATATATGGATGGTTGGATGAATATTATAGAAATACAAGAATACACATAGGAAGTGAACTCATGAGATCCGCTATGGATCCGGGTGATTTTGGTGAGCGGCCGAGGCATGATGCAGGGAGACAGGAAGGTGGACGACTCACCAGATAAAATGGGGTTTATTTAAACAGAAAAACATTAGAAATAACTATAAAAACAAAACCAGACTTCGAGGGGTCAAAACTAAAAGGGATAACTAAGGCAAACAAAAGAAGAAGGCTTACCAGGAGCAGGTTGGCGAAGAACTCGACATAACTATCTTTAGCAACAAACAAACTTTACTGACATCCAACAATCACAACGAACCACTGGGTAACTGAACTGAACAGGGACTTAAATACTAAGGGGTAACAAGACTAACAAAGGGCAGCTGAGATCAACCAACAAGGGTTGGGAAAAAGGTCACAGGTGAAACTAGTAACACAGGACAACAAAGCACCATATTTTAAAATCATCGGAGACCAAACACATTTGTCTAAATCTGTTGCCCACGCTGATTCCATATCTGTTTTCAGTTTTTTCTCTGTCACGTCAACTTTTTGATTTATGAGTAATGCTAGTTAATACTGTAATTGCAAGTATTGTGAACTAAAACAAAAGCATCACTGTAATATCGGGTAAAATATTCTTTAGAGCAAAATGAAATACACAGACAGCGGGCATAAAGAAATTGAAAAGTGTCTGTTAACCACCATTTATTCTTCAAAAACACTTTGTTTGATTTCCTTTCGTACACCATATCTGGATTGTCGTGGTACAGCGTCCAGCAGTAGTCGGCCGACATGCTTTCACTGTAACCAGCTGCACCTTCTCCGTACTCATCACCTACTACAGAATCAAGACCATCATGTGGCAGTACAGGAACAGGCAATGAACTGTCATGAGAAACAGGCCTGATTGCAGAATCTAGGCTGGGATATACAATTTTGTGCCTAGTCTTAGCTGACAATCCACTTCTATCTGTGGGGCAATAGTAGCAGCAGCTGAGATGGTCTCGCAGTTCCTTCCACACCCTCGGAATTCCAAAGGGCATCGCTGCCTTTTGCCGATTTAGCCAGTAATGCAGACCATTTGAACATGTGGAGCCCAAGATTTATCCTGGTCTCCAGGTGGACACCCAAAGTATAATTTGTACATCTTCTTTAGATCTGCAGTGATGGGGCGATGTTGTGCCTTCGTTGTGAATAAACCACACACATAACAGAAACTGTCTGGATGATTAATGCAATTTCTAGGCGTGATAACTGAAAGCCAACACAGTTAATGCTGTCTGTCACCTCCGCCTTCGATTACCAGGTCAATGACCCAGAATTCAAACTTGTGAGTTACATTTAGTATTTCTTTTGCAACAGTTTGAGAAATAATAAAATATGTGTCAAGAAGCTTACGTCATCAAAACAAAACCTGAGGCACAACTACCTATGTTTCCCGCCAAACTAAGTTGTATACATTTACATTTACAGCATTTGGCAGACGACCATAGCCAGGGCGACTTACATAAGTGCTTTAAGACCCTAATAAGTGCTTCAAGACACAAGACATATGCATGCGCACTAGGTCAAATTAATTATACTCAAATCGCAACTAGATAAGTGTCAATAAAACATAAATCAATATCTAGTCACCTAGAGAACGGTGATGCTGTCTATAAGATATAAAAAACACAAACAACTCTTGTAATACACTCAGGCAGACTACATGTACATAATATCAAACTACATATAGCTTCATCACAAAAACTTGATGTGATAGAGAAAAACTAAACCCAGATTTGAAATCAGCATGAAAAAATACTACAAAACCCACATAAAATTACCCCTGATGAAAATGACCTGTTAACCCGTTTATTTAATGCAAGGAGCTACTGTAAACAGGGAAACTAAGAACTAACCAAGAAACAGGGAAAACAGAAGCCAACACTGGGAATAACAAAGATAAACACAACTAAGGAATAAAGCAGGAAACCAAAAGTTAATATAAAATCACAGGACTAAACTGATACAAAAAAAACCCTAGGAAGCAGGATTTGAACACAAAGACAGTGGGGTTCCCAGGCAACCATATGCTCAACAAGCCATGTGGCTCACAGGGAAGAGGGGAAAACACAAAGACTGACAACAGAAGGGACGGGATGACCAGCGACACCTGCTGGACAAACGGCGAAGGGACACAGACTGGAACAACAGGAGCTGACCCTGACAGCATCATTCTAGATGCGAAACACAAAAACAAATGATGAAAATTAGAAGAAAGAAAAATTGCATGTTTCATAAGTTTTATTTTGTAATTTTACGACTCATAATTTGACACACTGCATGGGTATGGGTACAGGTTTAGGTACAGGTTAAGGTACAGGCACAGGTACAGGTACAGGTTCAGGTTCAGGTTCAGGTACAGGCAAAGGATATAGCCCAGGTGCAGTTTTGTACCCCAAGATACAAACAACATTAATGTTCCCCCAATGGTACAAAAATGATCCTCAGAGTCCATTTCTGTACCATAAAAGGTGCATTTACATACAGCTAGAGTACAATTGGCAGACACTTGAGGGTACAGCCCAAGGGACAAGTAATTGTATCAACAAAGGTACCAATTGGAACTTTATTCCCGACAGTGTGTGTAAGATGGCAATAAACGTTAGTTTAGTGAAACTGCATCTATACACGATTTTAAGACATTTTTGCTGCCATTGAGTGCCGTGTTAAAATAAGCTAGTCTGAGGTAATGGATGCTTGGACCATATTTTTTGCATCATTTTTACATTTTCTAGCCATTGCTATATTCTGCAGATGAAAAACTGACACTTCCAATTTCTAAATGCAACAGTCAATTTCCCTGAACAAAGTAGTAATGTTCTGACCTAATCCAAGAAAGCACCTGTCAGAGACAAAGAAATTGTATGATCTATGGGGTCAAAAATAGCCATAATTTTCTGGTCTTGACAGTAAAAGCACCAAGCTGAAGCTAAACTAGGAAAAAAATCCATTGAGGTACTTTGTCAAAATGAAATTGAATTTGCTGAGTATAACCAATAGAAATATCAAACAATGATTTTATAACAAACATGGCTGTCGGGTTACTATTCCTCAGAGACACAATAAGATCAGTGTCATGCTGTGCATTAAAAAAATATTAATAAAAGGTAAATCTGGTTTTTTTTTCATGATCCACATTCTGCACAAACCCAAGAAATGAAAAGCTGACTTTGAATGATGAGATAAGCTCTTAATGAATGACATTAAATATTTGCTTGCTTGCTTGTTTGACATTACTTAGCAACCTGTGCTTTTTTTTCAATAGTAGATGAGTTTCAGCTGAAAGTAATTACATGTTTGCTTTTTGCTAGCACTGGAATAAGCAAATAGCCCTGAAAATCAACAGCACAAAGCCGAGTCGTGCTTTGATGATCCCGTGATATGAAAAACAAAAATGCAAGTGAGTCACTGGATGCATTAAACGTGAGTGTATTTACACGTACGCATATGTAAATCTGCCAGCTTCTGCCACACACATACATAATCAAACGGGACCCTCAAAATTATTTATTATCTGAGAGCCTATAAATCTCCCTTTTCCATCAGAACGTAATGGGCGCCGAGCACATACATACACATATACACTCACATGCATAAACACACACACACATTCACACGGACTCATCATGCTTTTAATTATAGCATATAACCCTCATTAATTCGTTTTTGTTACCTCTTATTCTGTGTCATTTGGCAAATGGTTTTGTATCAGTGGCACCTTTCTCATATTAAGTTCTGTGGTTATTGTCCAAAAAGCAAGGATTGCATAGAAAAGATCTCACTTGTATTTTGACCCAGGTAGGGCTAAAAACCTCCCAACACAAAATATAGATCTTCAAAGTCACACTGCATTTAATTGTCAAGTTTTATTTGAACATAATATTCAATGATTGCCTTCAATTGCCATTAGCACCAGTTACCATAGATTGGCTTCCTTGAAAAAAGTCAATGTTGCATTATGGACTGTAATGTCACTGCTCATCTTCGGATGATAAAACTTATACAACTAGACCTCAGAATTAATCATTTGAGTCAGTACAACAATCAGACTTCTACATGCTGATTCAATATAGTCCTGTAGTGGTTTAATTAGAGAATATGGCCTGATTTTAAAAAGGAAATTGGATTTTGTCTTTCTTGTGGTCTACCTCTACAGTCATATAGTGCACAAGTGGATCAGGTTAGCCTCTAGTGGCCAAACTGACTCATAACAATGATCACATGGTTCACTTGTTACAAGAGTCTTAATAGGCGTAAATGTAAATATATGAAATATATCAATAAACGACCCATAATGGGAAATCAATATACCACCATGCAATGTGTGACAATAGCGCAATTTCGTACAGAGAAAAAACATTTTCTGAATGCTGACAAGAACTACCAACAGAACATTATATTGTGGAGGTTACTGAGTATTATTTATAATACATGTATTTTTTCAGCAGCATATTATCTATACACGGAATCTCAGAGCATTGGGCAGGGAACTCCAATGTAAGACACCTGTTTTAGACTATGCAAGTGCAGATTTAATTTTAAGTCGTATTAAACTTGATATATAAAGAAAATTGTGCTCTCCGTCATTCATTGACAGACTCTGCTTATATTATACAGGCTCGCATGAAAAAAAATACCAAGGTTACAGAAAAATGAGCTGTATAATAATGACTGACAAGTTCCAGGATGCAGTGACATTTTTTGAGAATGAATGATATGCTGTTAGTTCCCTTATTAATTTAGTTTTGATGAGGATATAGAAGATTAATGGCAGCATCCTTTTCAGCAAACTTTTCATTACTTCATGTTACAGTCCAATAAAACATAAAATGACCATTGGTGATACTCAACTGCTGCTTGACATATACAGTATAGCGAGAAATTCAGTACACTGGAAGTATACAGTCTCTCTTGTCACTACCCATATCTCTAAATCTCAGAATAATAAGATGACTGCTGAAAAAAAAAGTCCCTTGCATTCATTCACTTCCCCCCAATTTCATAAGTAGCAATGTTGGCTGATTAAAACAGAAATGAATGCACTTCAAAATTTTGTACACCTCAGGCCTAAAGACACAATGCAGGGGACACCCAGGATATGATGTCAAATCGTCTCAGGGCACGCATGCAAATATATACTACTGTATGAGCAACTTAACACACTAGTACACTTAACTGTATACTTTTGGACACAGAGTAAGGTAGTACCCCCAGACAGTCCATGTTTTTGCTTCCTCTCAGCTCCTTGCCGGACAGTCCACACCTAAATGCCCCCCCCCCCCCCGTGGTGTGACACCACAGTGGTACCAAGACACCATTATTTGTGTGACATGCTACATGTATGAATTTTTAACCCTTAAATGCAAATCTTAAAATCCTAAACCTAAATATGAACAAACTCATAAGCTATGAATTGCTACGGCGCGGAGAGAGTTATATATAACAGACATCATTATATAATAAACATTTTCTCGGGAGTCATTATTATCCTGAAAGAAAAAGTGTGACATCTGGAAGTCTTCAGGTGTGTATACTTTTGGATTGAACATTATGCTAAAAAAACTCAAGTCCGTTTAAATACATGTTTTTTATGCAGTGTGACTAAAAAGATATTTTTTTTTGTTTTTTGCCTCACTTGTTTATGTATTAAAAACGTACAGAATCATAGTGAAGGGATGGGACAACAGAAAAGACTGAATTTCTGGGTCCCATGTTATATTACTAGACACACACACACACACACACTTGTGTTGATATCTTTGTGGGGACCATCCATTCATTTCTATGGGCAAACTCCTAATCCCAGCTATAATGACGTTTGATACAAAACAGTAAGTGGTAGTTGAATTATTTCTATATGGCCCCAATCTCAGCATAGGTCAGAAGCAGAACCATCACCTGCCTGCCATCACCTGCCTGCCCTCCGCATTTGGACATTTGGACAGTGTAAATTTGGA
>JAABNY020000032.1:13652157-13663658 GCA_015164015.2 Brevimyrus niger
GGAGGTCATGAATGCATGAACTAGCTTTTCTGCATCAGATATGGATAAGATGCTCCTTAGTTTGGCAATAATTCTAAGATTGAAAAAGGCTGTTTTTGAGCTGAAGGATCAGATTCTTCACCCAAATGATTTTAGTAATAAAATGATCAAACTCCAGCAAAATTGAGAACTTCCATCAGACCATTAGGACTAGGATCTAATGTTGCTGGATCAATGAAATTAAAGTGAATATACTTTAAGATACTTGAAATATTTTAGCTGGCTTGTTAAATGCATTCTAACTGCTTGTCTACAGCACTATATCATCTTGCATGTGTTCTGGGTTCAGATTAACTGCAGGCTCCAACCTGCCATATTTAGCATCTAATTTGAAGAGCTCTTTATGCAACAAAATCTCCATGTTGGCAAAAGATCAAGTGCCCTCACAACACAGACAAATCTGTCAGTGGCCCAGTGTATTATTGTTGAGTGCCTGTACACTTCTGTTGTGCTTAAAGGTTATTGTTATATAGCATGTTTTGAGGATATGCATATTAACATTAATTAGTTAATTGCTTTCTGCATACTTATGAACACTCTCATATGAGTAGCTAAGGGAAATGTTTTCAAACAGCCATATTGTGTAATTATAACGTTATTTTTGGTAAGTGGCTTTAAAGTGCTTTAACATGAAAAAGTTGTTTTATGATCAATTACAGAGGTATATTGTTTCCAAAAAGAAACTGCACAATAATTGTCTTGGACCGTCACAATAATTAGGTTGCATAAAAGTTCTTCATCGCTAACGAGTGTCAGTGATCACAGACATTGAACATGAATTCCTTAGGCATCATCATATTTGCATTGTTTAAACATTTTATGAAAATGAAAAAGCCTGCAGGGTAATTACTTAAGGAATCGTAAATCAGGCTTAATCTGTTGTTAAAAAAAGGAAATCACTTTAAAATATCATCAAATAAATCCCCATATACCATGTACCCAGAGCCTATTATCCAGTAGGTTTTCGATCCTGTTGTTTACCTGACCGCTATTGAAAACCCCTGGCCTATAGTGTTACATAGCATTATCTACATGAATTCAGTCAGTTTTCCAAAGAGATTATATTAAAGTGTGACCTAGGCAAGAATTGGTAGTAGTTTAATGTGTGTCTCAGAATATGTAAAATAAATCGGAACCGTAATCTTTACTTAATTTGAACTAACAAATGTTCTCTGATTTTTTTTTTGCGATCATTCTGTTTTAATGATGCTAATCTCTCTGTTGTCTTAAGGGCTTTTTGCTTTATGACATGAACAAGAGCCCGTTCTTTGGAATTTGGTAGCGTGTATTTTACCATCAAAGTAATATAACCTGAATCAATTTTTCCCCATTTACAATAATGTAAATAGAAATAATATGTTTAAACCTCAGAAACACATTTTTTTTCATTCTTTTATGCTTTTCTGTGATTAATAATATACACTTAAACCAAAATAAGCTTAATTATACACAAATAATGCAAAAATAAATAAAACCGTATACCTGAGCATATGCTTCTTGGCGGGCTAGTCGTTCAAAAGAGGGAAAAACACGGGAAAGAACCACAGAACTTCCCCCCAAAAAACTAAACAATTAACATTAACAGTCAAAAACAATAGTCATTTCGAAAATATGATTGTTTTTTTTTGTTATACTGTGCATTACTTTCATACGCCTAAAATGTTTATGTTCATTTTGTGATGCAACACATTGTATGGTGATGAACTCCTTTGTCTGTACTGCAAACAAACAATACACAGTTGCCATCATGTGTGAATGGAAAATATAGCACTTAAATAGGTGTTACTTAATAACTTAAGTTATTAATGAAATATTGTAATTTCATGTATAGGTATGTGACTGTTAAAAACCATCACAAACATGTCTATCAATCACTGAAAGGTACCGCTATAACAGAACTTTCTCTCTATATATATTTTTTGTTCTTTTTTCAGATATACGACCTCTGAAGAGATATACTGTAGCAAAGACATATGTCTACAAGTTTTTTTTTTACATTGTACAAAAGAACACTCGGATATATATATATAATGATATAATTACCATATATAATATAATATATATATAATGAAATAATAGCATTATGTGAGAAGCTTTTACCTAAACTAAAATTTCTTGTCTCCCATGCACTAAGAAAATAATTACAATAAATGTTTCTTATTGACGACACGTGAGAACTGAGTAGCTTACTCATTGGTATCCTTTTTCCTGGTATAGTTGGCTATTCTGTGGATGGAAATGAATCGCTTCAGAGCCCAAAAATAGACTCAACATTGTATTTTAAGCTTTTCAGGTAATTAAAGGACGTGGCGGCTGGGAGAGGTCGACTTCTCCTTCACTGGCGCTGACAGCTGGGGTGTCACTCATCTAGAATCATAATGCCACATTTTTACAGAGGGTGTAGCCGTGCTTGTTTGCCGATGGGCACCCTTGTGCAAAGGGCCCATGACAAACCAATTCAGGAATTTTAACAGGCAATAACCACAGAGGAGAATCTGTGCATATCCAAACTGTCTCTGTCTTTTCTCATGTTGCAAATACTCATAATAACGTAATATTCAGAAAAGTATATCGTAGGATTGTAAGCTCCTGAACAAGCTTTAGTGATTATTTAAAAAAATGAAACAGCATATCAGTTTTTCTAAACTTAAGTCTTACCAAAAATCAATACATAAATCACCTTGCCTTTTTACAATATAATGTTATGAAATCTCAAGACACTTGTGTGTGCACATTTTGTGCCATTTACTGTTTCAATAATAAATAATGGAACATGACGTTCACAGTACATGGCGACATTTTTATGATTTTAGGCAAAACTGAGAGAGTCAAGACTTTGTATATAATTCAATAGAGAAGATGACTTATGCATATGATTAATTTTGAGCTGGAACAATTTGAATCAAGATTTCCCCTGTATGTGTGCTTGCATTTCCTTCCGCTTACAATTCGGGGAGAATTATCTTTAGAAGTCACATTTAAATAGTTTTGGGACGAAATGTTTACTTGCTTAATCACCTTTCAGCACAAATGAAGAAATCAGAAACTACTGATTAAAATATTGACGTCATATACGACGAAAATGATCATCCATTTGTGTCATTTCATATCATCATTCTAACTTCAATAGCAGTAATTACGTGTGATGCAAACGCATGTCTCATACATTGTTGTGGTTCTTGGCAAACGTATACTTTACTGTAGACATTTGAAAAAAGTAATTCAAGAAGTTCCACTGCCCCGCAATACTATATGAAATGTAAGTGAAGTTCCCTTCTCATCAGACTTCACACTGAGACGCAAGGCCTGAACGTTTTGTCATCTCCCTAACCATGACGGCTCCTGCTGCCAATGTGGCCAAGATATGTTCTGGGCCGAAACTGAAGATCTAGGCCCTGATACGCAATTCATTTCTGGAAGACAAACTGCCCTGGTCAATTATTCCCTCCTTCCCTTGGCAGAATGGTGCCAATTTGTCCCCCTGCTGGGAGTCTGCCACAGTTAGCAAATGACACGGCTCATATTTGTACAAACAGCAATGACCAGACTGCACTTGGAAGAGTGTCAGAACGAAATGAAAGAGCCCCCCCCTCCCCGCCCTGCCCCTCCATGTGTGTTTTGGCAGGAGTAACTCTTTAATGAGAGCTAGACTGGACATTGTTGTCTCTGTGGTCGCTAATAATCCAAGAAACCAACATGACCAGCACTCAGAACATCTGAAGGTTTATTCCTGTAATGCTCAGTTTAATATTTTGGCTGTTCCTTCTGAATTATTTGAGATGCAACCTAATCAGTGCAGTCTCTTACATTTATGGTCGGATCTGATTGCCTGCGGACTTTTCGCATTGTTACAAATACCATTTACCATGTGCAGCATGTTTTTGATAACCCACTTAAGACTTAAGTTAATGAGTGCTGAGACCACAAGCATGAAAATTGAGAAGGCTGGTCAGATACGCCCGCGGAAAAGAATTTTGATTAATTTAAATGAAATGACAATGGAGGCTTGCGATTGCCACCGAAGAGAATGCCGAACGCAGAATGTTTGCGCTTTTCCAAATAATAAGGCACTAGCGTTAGCCGTCTTGTTATCCACGAATGTTCGTGTCCTGTCACGTATGACCAGGGTGAAACCCAAGATGGCACTGCACTCTAGTGGGAGGGGGGGACGCTGACACATTTGGTACGTCCTTCATGGTCACCAGCTTGAAGCGTGTGCAATGCAACAGAGAATCCGAATATTAATCTGAACAATGCTATTGGCGTTAGCAGCCCGAAGAAAATTTGTGGAATTCCGGAAGCATCTCCCCCACATTCAGAATCATGTTTTCTGCTGGATTTCTGCATATTTTGCCATCACTTTAACTGTGCACAACTGCTGAACAAAACACCACAGTAAGCAAGGTACATTTCCCAAAGTATATTACTGAACTCCAGAATCAGTGCTTATGCTATACTTAAATGTACATTTCAGTAGATCCGTTGCTCCTCTAATGAGGTCTGACTCATTTTGTCACCAGTTTTTACAATTTGACACCATGGTGGCATGGGAATAGCTGTTGGATGTGCAAGGGTGTGAAGCTGATATGCTGTAACTGCCCCCAAAGCAGCCAAAGAGGGCAATTACTGAAAAATCCCAAGCGAAAAACAAGGCACTTGTAAAGGAGCAGGAAAAAAGATATTTAAGCCTTTTAGCATAGACCAGTAATTGGAATAAGCTGGTTTTCTAGACTTTCAGATGAATAAGCAGTGAGGGCTGTCACCATGCCACTTAAGAACGTGTTTTTACCCATCTGCCATTCATTCATTCATTCATTCATTCATTCAATAAAGAGAAATAATTCTATTCATAAATGCATAGTACACCTTGTTGGACCGGGCAATACTGCACACTGCAGTTAGATTTGATTATTATATGTATGCTTGTTTTGCGTGGTCTGCTTCGGTATCATGTTATTGATGGGGATGTTGCAAGTAAGACTTCCTGTGTATTGATGTACAAAAGGTAAACAACGAATGTTGACATCTTGATGAATGTATTTCACAGTCCGCATGAAAATGATGTTGTTTTGGAGACCCATTTCCGGTGCTGTGTGGACATTGCATGCTGTGATTCTCATATGCCTGAACTTCTTCTGGGCTGAAGTGGTGCTTATTTTTTCATTGTATTCCATCCCATCTGTTTATCATCGCTGTGAGCGTTGCCAGTTGGTCAGTTTTTTTTTTCCACCAGCCATTGATTGCAAGGTTAGTGATGCTGTTATCATTTCAATCAAGTTCATAATGTCCGCTCTTGAAGTCAAGGCTAATTTTTTTTTCCAATTCACTTTGCCGACAAAAAGCACATGGCACTTTGTCAATGCTTTTTGTAAAATGTGCCTCCCATCAAATCAGAGTGTGTGCTGTATGTCAATGTGCGTTACTCACAATGCGTAACGAAGTCCTAATGAATGACACCACACAGCACACCTCATCGCGACACAGCAGGGCATGACTTGCCCCGCCCCTCTATGCGGTGTTCTCCTCAGGTTCTAATGTCACATATTATATGTTTACTGTTGCTTGGTGTTTGTAAATGAGAATTCAATGATGCACACAACTTCTACTCAACGCTGAGTCTGTCAAAGTGGCTCCCTTTGATCACAAGACGCACGCATCCACAGAGCATAATGTCCCCAAATTTTCAAGAGGAACGCTACGGCAGATGTGATGTCGCCATCATATTAAAGGGGATGTCACTAGCGACTCCGACTTCACTCCTGTACCCCGTTTGGCGAAATGGTAACACCCACTGGTCATCGTTAATAACGCCGTTCTGCCGCAGAAGGCAGACGTCCAACCTCCCCCACTAACGTCTTGGTCCTGGCGTGTACCACTAGGTCTGCTCTTCAGCCTCACTCTTTATTCACACTTTCAGCTGCTCCCTTGCCCATTCCTGTCTGCCCCCTCACTTTTCGCATTTTAGCTAAAGTACAGCTACATTATTCCCATAATTTTGAAAGAAATGTCTATGTCAGATTTCTGTATAATATATTATGGTTTGATATCTTGACATAAATAGCTGATTACTTGCATTGTTCAGTTTCTTTTTTATAGATATACAGGTTGTGCTCGATTGACGTATGTATTCCGTTCTACAAACCCTTACATATGTCAAACTTTAAGCAAGCCAGATTTACTTTCACATACCAGTGAAGAAACATTATTACAAAAAACACACATAAGCCAAAAATAAACTAGCAATTCCTACTAATGAGCACATATAAATTGAATGTAGTTGAAGTATAAATTTAGAATTTTGTGTTAGTGCTTTGGTAAACTATATTTATATTTATCTATTTCTTGCGTAGCTAGATGTAGCTAGCTATATTTCAGCATTTGCTTGAGTTGACCACATTTGTTTTAAAGTTTTTTGGAACAAACATTATGAGTGAATCAAACTGTACAGAATAAATCAGAATAAATGTAATAAAACAATTGTTTTAAGTAATGAAATAAATGTTCAAATCCCTAATGCCATGAGAAAGGTCATATTACACTATGAGGCAGGAAATGAATATAAAATCTTGTCTTTACATGCCTGCTCACTAATGTTGGATTGAATAAATGAATATAAAGCTTAAGGAAAGATGTATTCTCATTACATTCTTTTGGCAAACTTTCCAGCAGTCATAAAGATTCTTTTGGATGTTTGCAAATGAACAGAGGCAACAATGTCAAGTTTTAGAAAATTCTAGACACTTTGCGAGATTTCCATAGTAAAATACAACAATGACTCCCAATGAAACCTACTTACTTATAATTTCACAATCTATGACATGGTATTTATTTACATAATTACACCTGGTGTATAGTTACACATAGTATAATGAGGCAAAAATATGTAGAGACGGGTCCTCCGGATAAGCTATGGATAATTACATGCATAATTAATCAGCCGCATAATTAAAAATTTGCTGGTGTTTGGGGGTTTGAGTGGAATGTGGGGAATATGTCATTGCTTGTTGGGGTTTGCATTTGTGATGAGGTGAAAACCATCAACTTCCTTTTGTAAAATGACATTGTCACATAGGTTGATTAAAGGAAAACCCTGCTAAAATAACTTAATGAGTGCGGAAGCCGCAAGCATGAAAATGGGAAGGCTGGTCAGTTTTATTAATTCAAACAAAATAAAGCAAACTCAGAATTACCACATAACAGAGGAAGTCTGTTGGTGTTTGAGTTCTTCCAAATAGAAACACACTAGCATTAGCAATGTCACATTGGTTAGGTAAAGGGGAAGCATGTCATTTTGAAATCCTCCAAAAGTTAGAATTACCACATAGTTTAAGCGATTTTAATGAAAAACACTGAAAACAAGCAGAAATATCCCCAGGGTTTCCTCCCATCTGGGTGCTGTTTTTGGACATTTGTGTTATGAAGGTAACTTGTCAGATTTCAAGTAGTCTGGGCTAAATGTAAATTAATGGAGATAAAGTCCATTTAAACTGGGGTCCCTTAAAGATGTCTAACTAACGACCAAATCTCACTTCATGATACAGGCCCCAGATATCAAGATGAAAACACACAAAGCATGGCTAAATTCTGCCACGAGGGCTCTTTCTTCTTTTAATATTATATCTTTGAATACTTACGGCCTTCAGCTTTGCAAAATACAATTTTTTCTCACAAACCTCAAAATGTGATTTTCAAGTAACATTAATTGCTTATTCATACTGTACATATTACTGTAGCAGCAATATAATTGAGGTTTTGCAGCTAATACTCTATATTATATGCACGTAATACAATACTTTAAGATATGTATACAGAGATTATACCATCTGCTAGCGACATCGATGATTTAAAGTATCCAAACAAAGCTTTGCTTTACAATTCATTTGTAAATATGATCTATTCCTGGTGAATGGAAGACGATTATTCAGCTGATTAGATGGTAACAAAAGGCCGTCTGTATTATGCTGGAGGTACGCTTCAGCTTCATGCCGTCCTGCTGCTTCAGCTGGTGAGGGTCATGGCGTCAGGTTCCGGCGGAGAATCACAACGGACCTCATTTTCACAGCCACAGGCTCCGTCTTATTCTGGGGGATCCATAGACATTACCAAGCCAGGGGAAAATATAATCCCTTCAGCCTGATCTGGGTCTGCTCTGGGTTCCCCCCCTCAGTGGGACGTGCCCCCGAACAGCTCCCTGGAGAGTTGACCAAATAACTTCCATATTAGATGCTTGAACCACCACAGCCGGCCCCTCTCAATCCAAAGGAACAGCGGCTCTATTTCGAAGTGCCCCCGATCTCTAAACTCCTCACCCTGTCGCGGAGAGTGAGCTCAGCAACCCTATGGAGAAATCTCATTTCAGCCGCCTGCGCTTACATCCCTGTTCCTCCGGTCATTACCCACAGCTCACGGCCATAGGTGAGAACAGGGACGTCAGCTGGCTGGTTAACCGCCAACTGCGGCTTACAACTTAACCCCCGCTTCACTGCCACGGACCTCCAGAGTGCTGGAAAAACTGCCGACTGGAAGACTCACAGTGTTTCCAGGCCCAGAGTAAGCTTAGTAGCACCTACTCCTCGGTTCAGGTCTGGGGACGGTGTTTGAGAGATTGTGGGGGTCAGCTGCAAAGCCTTTTGGGAATTATTTACATGTATTAAGCAGGTGCCTTTGTCCAAAAAGTGTGAAGGCTAATAGTGCATAAGAAGCACATAGCTGTCAAGGAGTCAACTTACAGCTAATCTGAATTTCCAGTCAGCGCCAAGTCTAAATAGTATCAGAGCAAGAGCTAAATAGTGAATTTCAATCATAGGAAGAATTTTAAGGCACTGTGCAATGAAAGGACAGTAACAGCATTCAATGAACATAAGGGCAGTATTAATGCTTTCTGAAAATATAACGAATAATGCAAACTTTTTAATTAAAAAACATGCTACCCTCTTCCAGATATGATGAGTATTAACAGCATTTCCTATCTCTCTCTGTTAATAATGTGAAAGTTATACTGTAATACAAAACCGTGAGTCTGTGTACAAGCTGGCCAAGTGATCCTTACACAGGTTCTTAAGAGTACGGAGTATGTTGATTAGTATAAAAATGGAGACGCTTCATTTTAATCAGTCTCGTGATCTTGTCAAAGTATTGGAATTCATTCCCTCACTCCGTCAGATTCTTCAAAAGTACTTAAGCTCCACTTCTCCTGTTTAGTTAGATTCACAGGACGGCGCATCCATTTCTATTTCAGAATGATGCATTAGGTACAACTGCATGCAAAGACAAAATCAATGCAAACCAAGAATAATTGAAAATGTTTGCATCATAATGAATGCATTATAAAGGCATTATGCCAATGCAATTAAAGTGTTACCAAATAAATTATATCATATCTTCTTTAAACAATATGTTCCTCAAAACACGTTGAATCGCATGAATTGGGAATGTCAAGATATTTGGTGCTAAGTCTTCTTCAGTCTCTGTTCTTTAATTTGAGTTTAATGACATTATATCAGTCTTTCCTGATCCGGTCTTCAGGAACCCAGTCAGTCCCCGTTTTTGCTCCCTCCCAGATCCCTGCCAGACAGTCCACATTTTTGCTTCCTCTCAGCCAAAAACATGCATGATCTGTGGGTCCTCAAGGTCTGCATTGGGAAACACTACATTATGTCTATTAATATACACTGAAGTGGCATCCCTATATAACACCCGGTAGGATCCCTTTTGTCTCCATAACCATTTTAAGGGCTGTTAAGGAACCTTTAGAGACGCCTCTCCCTGCACACCCTGTTAACTTAGCTAATTTTGCACTTGTAGCCTTCCTGACAGCTTTAACAAGTCTGGCCATTCTCTTAGCTCTCTCATCGACGAGGCATTTTCAGCCACATAACTGGACCTGACAATATTTTTTGTTAGACACAAAATCTAGACATCGCAGTTTGTGAAAATCCCAGGAAGGTACAGATCCAACACGTCTGGCACCAACAATCACACCACATTCATAATCATGTACATCACACAAATCTTAGCCATTCTAGTGCTTAGCCAAACTGCAAGAGAACCACTTGACCCTGTCTGTGTGCTGCTTGTATTCAGATGCAGACGTATAATTCAGTTTTTGGAGAAGCAGGCTGTGTACGTTAACAAGCAGGTGTATCCAATAAACTAGCTACAGAGGGTAACTACAAATAATGCAGCATGAATTACTACAACATTTTGAAAGGGTAAAATGGTTTAAATGCATTTTTTTCTAACAAAATGTATTTATGCGAGAAGTGAAAACAGGTCATTTCATTTGCTATCGCTTTGGACCATATTTCAGTTTCTGGTGGGCGAGGGGAAATTTAAAAACTAGGCTATTAAAGGACACTTTGGAGAAGCGTATGCACGTACCCCATGGTTCCTGTCTGATTCTATACACCACCTCCATCCCCTCCTTTAAGCTATTTTGTCCCAAAAAGGGGGGGAGGATATCATTTGGATGACAGCTGGTACAATCCTTCCAGGGATTCCGAGATAAAGTACCATTCATTTGCGACATACTAAAAATTCTAAAACATAACTAATTTGTGAGGGGGGAGGGCATTCATCAAAGGATGTGAGGCAGGTGACCATCCTCCTCCGTCTTGATTAATAGTGCCTGTCTTTTTCTGCATAAATTTCTATGGGCGAGTGCTTCGGTTCTGCGGTAAACTTTAGATAGAAAACTGATGTGTACGGCCATATTGCAGAATGTTTTGGGCACGCCACCTGCCGTGTCGCTTTTTGGTTCTTTTGTTTTCTCTCCCCAGCAAATGGGTAGTTAGTTTTTTCTCTTTTTAAAACCAGAGCCAACAGGGCAAACTTTCTTCCTGCACCTGCGCCCCTTTCCCTGTGTGCTCCTGAAAGGCGAAGCTCAGCAAGCTTCCAGTTTTGTCACAGACATCCATTCCATTCATCCAGCAGGTGCTTCTACCAAAGCGACAATTAGGAAAGCGGGGTCAGCCAGTCCCTGAAACAATGAAGCTTAGGGATTCGAACTGGCAACCTTCCGATCACTGGTGGAGTCATGAGCCGTGAGCCACAAACCACCATCGTATAAACACCTTCATCCTTTGTGGTGCCGTTTCCCAAGTTGCCAGGTTTTCCCTCCTTTTTAAACAAAAGATGTGCATCTGCAAAATCTGTGAAATAGAATCGTTTTGTCATTGTACTATCCCAACAGTGCTACACGTTATAAAATAAAAAGATAGACATTAGAATATAAAACAAAAAATATGTATAATGTGGATATACAGTCTGCGAGGGGTTCGCGACTTTTCTGGGTTGTTCCTAGCTGCCTTGAGCCCGTGCCCCTCGGGATTGACAGCAGACCCCCCATGACCCTGAATAGGACAAGCGGTTTCAGAAAATGGATAGATGGATGGATGGATGGATGGATGGATGGATGGATGATGTGTGGTATGAAGCTGAATGGTAAGGGTAAGTCTTTATTT
>JAABNY020000032.1:13668465-13679243 GCA_015164015.2 Brevimyrus niger
ATCCATTCATTTATCCATCCATCCCTCCATCCATCCCTGTACAAGAGGCCAGAAGATGGGTGGTTGTTGGAGGCTAAAGGTTAATCAGTATCATTATACATATTTCATTTTTCAGATATCAGGTCAGGTCTGGGAGCATTGCACTGGTCCCACACCCACCACACGACGATACACCTTGACATCCTAGATGGACACACGGCCCAGTCCCACCCTCTGGACATGGCCGTTTATCTGCCACTGCCAGGCGTTACATGGGCGTCCCCTTGGCCCGGTCCTGCCGCTCAGCAATGAGGATCCTGCAAGCAGGAATCAAACCACATGACCACAGTGCCGTAAATGAGGATCCCTCACGATGCAGGTCCACACAAAGTCAAGCCAGCAGTACCCAAGGATTCTCCAGAGACGCACGGTACCGACGGAGCCCAGTCTTAGTCTCAGGTCACCGGAGAGCATCCATGTCTCACAGCCATGCAGCAAGACAAAGAGCAGACTTGGACCTTCATCCTCTTCCGAAGACATCAGGAGCGCCACACACCCCTTTCCGGTGACCCCCCCCCCCCCCATGCCCTCGTAATCCCACAAGAGAATTGAAATCCCATGACTTTCTTCAATTTCATTGTTCATGTTCTAATAGGACTTGGTGAACATTAGCAAGATCAGTCTTGAAGCTGTAAAATTATGAGATCAATATAAGAGCCTACCTTTTTCAGAGGGGATTGTGTTTAGCAGAAGGAACTTATGTCCCCATTGTTTACCTTTGCAGCCATTAAATACATTAAAAATACATTAAGTAGGTAATATCTGTTTATTGCGTGTCATTGTTTTAGTGTGTGGGTGCAATAAATGTAATAAAGCAACATTAAACTGGCAGCACGATATTAAAAAACTGCTCATCTGTACATTATTTTATAGAGATTTTGCAGGGCTGTGCCTGAAATGATCACAACTTGCATGTCTGAACTGCTCAAAATTGCTACTGCGCTGCATTTTATTTCATTGTGCTTTTTATCCGTATGTCCATCTGCAAAGCTCCGTTTTCACAAACTGAATAAACACTCTTTACTGTTTATGCATCGCTAACCTAACTTGAAACAATTTTCTGCGCCAAAATACAAATGTTTTAACACAAACTACACAAGTATTTCAATGCCAGTCTTTGTTTTAAGATCTGGCGGAATCTTTTTTAAAACCGTCGCACACGAATAGACTTTTATACTTTCACAATGTCAAAAAGGCACTCGTTACATGTATTTTGAACTCAGAAACACAACCTGAGACCTCTGCGTTTGATCTGCTCAGATACTTATACAAATGCCCTACTCTACATTCTCTGGAGCAGGCCTGGGCAATTATTTTCTCTATTAGCTTCGTCAGGTCAGCCAGGGCTATTTATTCTTATTATGGAAGCAGTAATAGGCTTGTTAGATTTCATTTTTCCACCTTTTTGAAAATACATGCAGGGAGAAAAAGAACCTGTGCAATTTTCATGTTTAGCTTATATGTTACGTGGCAGGGACCGGGTCTACGGAACATTTTAGTGAGACCACGGCCACCCTAAAACAGCCCTAAAGACACCCCTGATTACACGGGTCGTTAAAAATATTTGCGTCATCCAGCTCCAGATCTTGCTCCAGAATGAGGTCCGCACAATGGGTCAGACAGGTTATTCACAATGGGAGCAGTATTAGCATGCTAGCGTGCTGTAGCCTGCTAGATCATCAGACACTCTCCCTTTAAAGACTGATTTGAAAGGACGTTTGGGCCAAATAACAATAAAGCATGATTTCCCATAATGAGCTCTCTGCAGTAGGCAATCTCTTACGAAGTATGTTCCTCACGCTATTCAGAGACTGGTAGAGCAATCAGTGTACAAATTAAAATCAGCTTGAAGTAAAAGTTGTTAATCAGCTGTTGAATGACTGATATATTTCAATCAAGTTATATTTAATAAGTTCTGAAATATGAAATATGGCCCTGTGGAGATGACTGCACACCACCAGTAAGAGAAAGCACAGACAAACACAAAATATGGGATATTTGTTTTTGTCTTACTTCTGACAAACATTATATTGTGGGTCACTTAATAAAAAGTAATTGCTTTGGGATTATATGCAGCTCTGGAAAAAAAACTGAGAGACCACTTCATTTAAAAAAATAAATAAAATCTGCATGCAATCTGCATTTTTGTATCATGGTTTAATCCTGGTTCTGTTGGCAGAAGGCTACACTGAGCAGCAGGTTGCTTCCAGGTTCACGACTTCTAAAACAGCAGCACACAAGAACAAGGTGAAGCAGGAGACACTGGGAACGACCAGAAACCAGACAGGTAGAGGGCAGAAGCAACATTCTAATGCCAGAGATGACCGTTAGCATATCCAACAGTTTCTCGCGAATCATAGGATGACATCAAGTGACCTTCAGAAGGAACAGGAAACATTAAGTGCAGGTGTGAAGTGCACTGCTAGGACAGTCTGTAACAGGCTAATAGAAGCAGGACTGAAGTCCCATAAAGCAAGGAAGAAGCCCTTCATTAATGAGAAACAGGAAAGAGCCAGGCTGCAGTTTGAAAAGGAGCTCTACTGTATATAATCACCAGAATACATTATAGGTCGTGTTGTACACTTGCTGTAGAAATTTTGGGTTACTTGTGATAAACAATAAATATGAGATTTGTAGATTCACACTGCGGCACAGAGTTTCATCATTGGCATTATCAAATCCCTCCGCTCTGGGGAGAATTGCGTTGACAACTAACAAAACAGCCAGTAAACAAAGTAAGCCATGCGATCCATTTTCCCCACTACAGAATACAGCCTTGCTCCATGGTTTCCATTGTCATTTGACAGATCTGTTGTACAGCATTCAAAATTTTACCATGCAGTTAATTGAATCCATCTGGATATTTTAATTCGAGACCTGGGAAGACCAAGATTGCAAAGGAATGTATTGAATGGAACACACATTCCTCATACTATATTATCAGTAATTATGATTGTCATTCACATGGGAGTATCTTGGTTAATAACAAAGTACTGCTTTCAGTTTATGGAGAGATTCATACCTTAGTTTAAGGAGACAGACTGACAAGCAGATTGGTGGTTGCAGTTGAGAGCACTTGAGGTCTGTGGTGGTGAAAAATAAATTAAGTTGTAAGACTAGACTCACTTTTCCCAGTAGTTCGATGTCCTCGAACTTTCCTATGGTCAGGGGCTGTGGGTAATGATCGAAAGGAGAGATGTTGAGTACAAGACGCTCCAGGGTTCGAGAACATCTAGGGATCTGAAGTCAGTAATTTTAGTAAAAAAAGGTCTGGTCTGACCTGCTTAGCATGATCCACCACGACACTCACGGTGGAAATGATTACTGTTAGCAAGCAGTATTATTACCGTTTATGTTGAATATAAAGAACAGCACCTCGACTCCTCTGTAACTGTCATGACTAGCAGACATGTGCAAGACAAGTTGACATGTTAGACTGATATCTTATATGCACAAGAAGCGATTCTATGGAATAAGGTTGTTTCTTCGTGCACAGAAACTAAAAAGCTATGGATCGTGTGGCCGCAAGGGGGCGCCCTTTCGCGGTTATTTTAATCCAATACACAGCACATTACTGTTAGTTCATACCTTTCAGGATTTGCAAATATTAGTTCTTATTTAAAATGTATTACTAATTCACACAGTAGAAAGATTGTTCCACTGCCAAACAACTGTATTGCCGTTAGATAACTGCACTAATCTTCGAAAAAGGTATGTATTGTAAAAATATACTGTAAAAATGTCTCAAGGTAAGTTCTGTAAATATTACTGTAAAACCTCAAATGCACATTAAAAAAAAAGTCAGTGTGCTTATTTATATTGCCATTACTTACAATACTATAAGAATATGACAGACATCAAAGATCACTGTGCATCTCCTCCAAGACAATCCCTGCAGACGAATGAGAAGGTGCCTTGCAGTTTCTCATGTATTTCCTGGCATTTCCAAGATTGTATCCTGCTGATCTGGTTCCTACGAGTCCAGCTCCCACGGCCAGTAAAAGCACAGGGCTACCAAACAACGTCAAAGTCAACAAATCCCTGAACAGCCGGACTGGTCCCATCCATTGAAAAATGCCCCAAGGCTAGCCTAGAAGGATCTCAACAGCCTTCAGCTCCATTCAAATATTCTGCACCATCCCAAATCTCCTTGCCGTCCCCCTAGATCTAGACCAGACCTACCAATAGCTGGGTATGAACAGAAGTCATGGCTTTCAAATAAATACATAAACAAACAAACAAACAAACAAACAAATGAAATGCAGCCACAGTCGAGTGCAACTGCTCACGTCATGCGCTAAGGCCATCTAGCAGAGACTATGCCTAGCAGATATTACTATTTCTATCATGGAGGCCTTTACTGATGTCATCATCTGGTCCTTCACAGCAGGGAACTGCTGCAACCTCATTATCAGCGATGACATCAGAACATAAAAATAACAAAGGGGAGATGATCATGAGCATGCAACCTGAACGGCATAGCAAGTAATGCTTACAATACAAAATACTGCTCAGCTTTGACCAAACAATCGCCCAATCAGTGCCAATCACTTCATTCTGACCCATCACTGCCACATCAGGTCAACAAACACAGCCCACTCTCTTCCAAGATAGACATTGCAGATTTAATATGAATTTTAAAAGTCTAGCTGTTTTAACCTGAATTGACCATGGTTGATGCTGACAATTCTTTGTGTCTTGATTCGCTGCCTGCATTGTGACATAGCTGCATTTGAGACAAACCTCAAAGATCAATAGACACACTCCAGTTCCTGGGTGACTGAAAACACGTCTCCGGGCTCTGGGTACTTTGAAAGCTCCCGCATTAAGTACCATCTTCTCTGCTATATTCTGTGCTCACCATGCTTAATACAGGTATAAAAAAATACTACTCACTGCATTTTAAAATATCTCCCCAGAAGTTCCCCCACACAATGTATTTTTGCTTCATTCAGTCATTGAATCTCAAGTTGAGATCAGGGGTCCATGGATTCAGAAGGTCAATATTGTCTGCAAGGTGTGAGGAAAAATTCATTTGGAGTTCATGCATTTCATTGTGATTGCCCCCCCCCCCCCCAAGTCCCTGTAGACTGTAGAGTGATTACATTTTTGTAATATTTTTAATGAAACATTTCAATAAAGATCCCCTGCATATGCATTTGCATATAAAAGTTGCATGTAGGGAATGGCCTTTGCATTTCCAGGAAAGGGGCACACTGTTATTTTTATGCCAGAAAACACTGCATTCTTAAAAGACAACTGTTCAGAGAGGTGACAATAAGCCAAATGGGACTAAAAGCCGTTTCACATTATGTTCACTGTAACAATAATGCGAGCATGAATCAGCAGATTTAAAGCTTCAGTTTTAACTGTCACATGGGCCTAAACGTAAAAAAAGGTATATTGAGCTGAGAATCCTAATAGCCTGTATACCCTAAAATATTCCCATACAATGTGTGACAGAATTATATGACTAGAACGAATGTAGTCATTATAAACAAACGCATAAAATATGTACTATGTAGCTCAACCTTAAATCGGTCTATTAATATGTCCTTTAAAGAGTGTCTCTTAAACAATGCCAGGCGTTTGTTTTCCTCAGCCTTGAATGACAGTATTATTCTCCGTTAGTAATGACAGGAAAGCGTTTGTGAGGTTACATCCCCCTCTGATTGCAGTTGCGCCCCCTATGTCTGTCGCTTCGCTTTCACTCCGAGTCTCCGCCGCACCTGTGACACTTGTCATCGCCTCGCCTGCTGCGCAAAATAGGTCCGCAATCTCCTATAGTCATTTGCACAGCCCGGCTGCGTTGCATCAAGCAGACGCCGATACCGCTATCGGAGTCGGCAATGGGACACGTTTGCATTGGTCTAAATTATGTTCCTCTACTGACTACTCACTATATTTGGGAACCAAAAAAAACATATGAAGTTTGAGAGATGTCCTGTAAAGGTACTGAATAGTTTTATTTACATTAAGCAATCTCATATCTATGGTGTAAAAAGAAATCATGTTTTTCCATCTTCAAAGACTTTTATCGTACAGACATTGGGATGGCCTACCAGTGGGGAATAACCGGGAATAAGACATAGGCTACGAAAACATTCACTTCTTGCTTTCAGAAGCACAATTTATTTTACGTGCAGGTGGGCGTGAATCCCAAGTCCTGTACTGATATCACGATCTGCGACTAAGACTCAGTCAGCACAGACTAGACTTAAAGCCATTAATTTTCACTTGCCTCCTTTATTTTACCGTTTCGTTCAGTAATTTCTAACCAAGCACTGTTATGAATGTTAACGACAGTATTTTTTTTTACAACATACTGGAACATTTAGTAAATCATTTGCTTTAAGGGAAGCCGGGGAATAAACAGAGCCGCGTTTAATGTGCGTTTATATTCATTTTTCTTTGTATGGTAAGTGCACTGGGTGTAAACGCTCGCGGTGCTGCCTAAAATCTACATAAAATCCATTCTGACTGCTCGATCCGTGTGCATCCATTATGTCCCGTCTATGTCAAAGCAATCAATCCCTCTCCCAAGCGAGGGAGACCCAACTGAACAGATGGCAAGTTGTCTCAAGGTCGGATTAGTTTCACTTTGTCACCCCTGACTCATAACCTCGTTCCCTCCGTGGGCGCCACACCGCCCCACACTGCTGCAGGAATGCCGCAGATCCCCAGCGCTGACTAAAGAGAGTAAAGAGGAGGCACTGTTTGGTCAAAATATTGACATCGGGGACCCTGCCTCCTTGCAAAGCCTTTTCTCAAACCTCAAGGGCCACAAACTCATTTGTTCTGTAAATATAGAGTACTTAAGCCAGCAGCCCCGGGCATGACAGCACAATTATAACATGCAAACATTGCCACTGCTATCAGTTACTGAGGCGCGCTAATTTGCAGATTTGCTACCAGGACAGATATCGCAGTTCTGGGGAGGGGACTGTTAATGAAGAAGTATGAAGAAGTAAAACATGCAGTGTTCAGTGTATGTGTGGATATGCACAAAGGGGAACACTAAAATCTTTCATATAGTAGCATATGGGTGTATTTGGGTCCTATCACTCGTGGCTTAGCCCCGATGCCAATTTTCCTTTTTTAAAAAAAAAAAAAAAGTCAAGCCCATGTAAATCTGGAAATAGCGCGTAACGTGGATGTCCAGCACAACCTTTTAAGTCAATCACGTGGCTCCGGTGTCCGTTTGTGTGCGCATATTCTCACTTTCCACATATTTTTTTTTCTGCTGTCGTGGTTGTCACCAAAATTCCACTTATTTTTCAGTAAAGTGCAATATAAATCACCAGTGGTAGACAAACAGTGGGACGGTCTCAAATTATCCGCAGCAGAGAGCGCTGTGAGGTAGACGGTGATGACCATTAAACTCACATATAGCCTACTAGCAGTCTTCCATTAACGAGCAGGGAAATTGCACGCTTGTTAGAAATAGCACCACGGAGTCATCACTATCAACTACAAGAGCTACTTACAAAAACCACATTTGAATAAATCATTGAAATCAGCCTTGCTGAGGCCATTAACTGTTTGCGCTTGTTCCCACAAGAAAATACAAGAATCATTAAACCAGGGCTGCCAACTCTCACGCAAGAAATCTTACGGCATATCTATATATTATTCCATTATAAAGTTAAAATTAGCTACATCAATAGCGTTGGTACAGTTTGCAAGAATACAGTATATTTACAAGACAATAAATCTGTTTCATACATATAACGGTATGCAATCAGAGCAGGGATGTAATCTCACTCCAGCCAGCTAAGTTGGCAGAGTTGGGAGCCCTTTTAAACGGACGGGCAATTTACCATTTTTGCTGCCGTATTGCCCCTATTGGGCAACATGGCAAATATTATCATATATGTTTAAATGAATCAAGCAAATACCAAGTTGCATGGATTTTTATGTTTTGTTATTTATTTATAGCTTAAATACTGCAACATATTGGCCTAAAATGATAGAAACTATTTGGCAAGCTCAACTGATACTCAGAGTTTGATTTAAAATATGTTTAAAGTATAAATGTTCAAAGAAACACCACACTGTTTTATATTTGTGTGAATTTGCAGAAAACACGTAGAACATTACTCATCGCAGTGGCCTCCAAATTGATCACACAAGCTCATTTATTCACTTCGCCTAATAAATTAATATAACCTTATTGCATATTAAGATGTTGTTAGTCCAAGCTTTTAACAACAAATGCACAGGCTCACAGTAAAAGTCTAAGTAGCCAACGGTGAACAGGATTTTTGTAGTGACAAATACAGTCACTAGGGGTCATTGTTTACAAAGCTTAGTGTGTAGCCTGTAATCAGACTAATTTACTCTGCGGCAAACTTTCACCATTTTTTTTACACCTTTTAACCGAGGAAAATGCATCTTAAGTGTGATATTGTGGATCTCAGGCGCCCAATCCTAATCCTTACAGGGTGCTGCTTTTTGTAGATTTCCCAAATCTACACCTAATGCTAATTTATTCTTGTAAGAGAAATTGAAGATTGGTATTCCTAGTTACTGAGGAAACCTAAATACCATACATGTCAACTTTTAATTTAGTAAGAAATCTCAGATATGTTGGGGACTAAACCACGTGCACATTTTTCGGTGTGTTTCTGCAAATCTTATCACTGCAGTGGCTGGCAGCACTGCAGGGAGCACTGGATGCCCTGCTTCTTCACTGCACCTGCACCTGCAGCCACCCGTCTTCTTAGTGTTTATCCTGGCCAGGATTGCCGGTTCTGCTTTTAAAAATTGTCACCTTCTTACCCAGATAAAAGAAAATATCCGTTTACTAATAAATAAATGTTGAAATATCTGTACGCTGGACCTCTGCCGGGGTCGACTATCAGATTCGTGATTATTCCGAAACAATTATTTAGTCTTTAACGTGCCTTGATGTTAGTTTATACTTATGGAGAGCAGCCTATTGTACCACAATATCTTAAAGCCCCTTTTTTATCAGGATACACATCAGTTGGCAAAAAACAGTATTTCAAAAAGATTTGCGGGCTCATTTCCAACACAACTAGTTATATACCGGTACTTATTTTGCAAAGTCTGTCATTCTTGTGGGGAAACCCAGGGGGTGGGGGCTATTCCTAGGAGTGCAGATAAAGGAAGCCTGGTTTCGCTTTGAATGTTAGGGTGAGCAGCTGTGCAGGAAAACAGAAGCCATTCCACAGAGGAAGCCCTTCCCCAAAGCACAAGCTATGAGGAAACTTACCTGATTCATGTTATCAGTTTTCAATCTCGACCCTCCGTTGCAAACCATCTTTGCTTTCCGTCTTTACACCACTATAATTAGTACTCACATATGGGATTCCGAAAGCAACAAGCAGATGCAGTGAATAGATTGTTTGGTATTACTTGCTGCATTATGGGAGGAAGGAGCCGGGTGACCTACCCATACCAAACGCCTCACTGGCATCATCTGACACAATTACACAAGGCTGAGGTGTATCAGTGTTTATGCTATCTGAAAATATTTATCTGGGAAGCATTTAAACATCTCCAAGTACGACGGACAAAAAAAATCTTGGTAAAAATGCAGTGGGTTAAAATTGTTCCAAGCACTTTGGCCTGGAAGTTTAAATGCATCCAACTAAATGAAGGTTTCTTAATGTGCAGTCCACCAGAAGCCAATGCGAGATGAAACTGATGCATCATAATTAACACTCATGGTACATTTTAATGTGAGAATAGTTTGGCTACTTGATTTCATCTGTGATAATTTTAAAATTACTGGTTAAATTGTATAGTTCTTCGCCGATGTAAATAAACACATGTGAATGGTCAATATTTGGTTTTGGGGTTTATTTCATGCATAAATTTTAACAATGCAAACCAGGGTAGGCTCTCTTATCCACAAAGGGGCTGGTGTGTGTGCAGGTTCTTGGGATAACCCTTTGGTCAGCTGTTCAAACCCAGGTGTGGGGACTCTTCAGCCAATCAGTCCTCTAATGAGTAACCTAATTCGGGAGTTGCAGCAAAAACCCAGATACAGTGACCCTTTCTGGATAAGACTGCCCACCTCTGCTGTAGACAACCACTTCTAATTGTACAGAGATTGAAAAGTAAACACATAGGACATAGCGCTAAAAAGCAAATGTTTCAACTCATTTATTTACACAGCCAAGTACACATATACAAGTGATGACTAAACCCAAGTCTATCCCAGCTGTCCAGCTGTAATGTGGAGATTCAGCTTCTTGCAGTCACTCATCAGAATCCTCAGCCACCCCTGGAAGACGGAAGGGAAAAAAAAAAACTCAATTAAACAGCACTGGCACATACTGGACCCTACTGTATTCAACGTTAAACCTAGGAAACTGGCACTGCACAAAAAGCTTTATCATACAACAACCTTAACTTGCTAGGCCTTACAGCTACTAGAAATTGCTTATTTTGCCTCACAATTGACTCCCTTTTCACATTACAGCTTTATCCACCCACTGATGCCACCGTCAGGGGCTCTGGGCAAACTGCTCCATAAAGGACCTACTGTGAAACCAGAGAGGCAAAGATCAAAGATTCAATGCCCATATATGCATAGCATGATGGGAAAAAGTGTTTGTGTGGGGTTTCTAAAATACCTCAATTTTTTTTTTTTTTAAGTATGTGTAAATATATACACACACACACACACATCCACTACTGGAAGCAAAACTACAAAACTTAATTTCCAAACAAATTAAAACAATGTAACTGAACTTAACATAAATATC
>JAABNY020000032.1:13683956-13698230 GCA_015164015.2 Brevimyrus niger
ACTGACTGATGAGCACATGAGCAGAAAGAAAGAAAGACAGAAAGACAGCAAGAAAGAAAGAAAGAAAGAAAGAAAGAAAGAAAGAAAGACAGCAAGAACGAAAGAAAGAAAGAAAATAAGAAAGAATTAATTGTGCACTACATGACCCAACATTTCTCCAAAAAAGTTTTTCACACTCAGAATGCCAATGGACGATGTAGAGCGTGACCGCTACAATAGGGCCTTTTTGGCGACATGCAGATCAGCGATTATGGCTGAATGACTAATTAGGACAAAGCACTGAGCACACAGTTAAGCTTTAGAAGATACACTTGGGAAATGTTAAAAGTTTCTGTTGTTTCCCAATCCTGTTATGCCACACATGCTAATATTTCAGTTTCTCAACTGCCCTTCAAATACAGGAAAGTTCTCATTGAACACTGTTTCACATTCACCATGGAGTTTTTAACATAAAATAATTACAACTGAGCTTTTGCTAATTGGTTTTAGGATGTTATGATTTTAGATTCATTGAAGAGCTAAACACTGGTTACAGAGCTGATACAATCTTAAAATGGGCCAGTTATGTCTGTAATTGTAGAATCAGCTAAAATGCCCACGCAACACCAACTATTACTATTACAGGCAGTGGTCATTACTTAAAATATTCCAGCATGTCATTTAAATTGGTTTCCTGCAATAAAGAGACCAAACAGCAAGCACATCTACCAGAGCACTTTATTCCAGACTTTTTATAGAAAACTGTATTTTGCAATGAATTGGCACATATACTCAGATTTTTGTAACTAGTTTAATAAGGGATTACTGTTAAGGAATTCAACATTTAATTTTTTTTCAGCTAGCAATTCTTATTGATCAGGTGGGTCACGAACAGAGAAACAGGACAGAGAGGAACTATCACCATCACTCAGTCCCACATTATTCCAAGCATCCGGCAGCTAAGTTCCCAGAGTTTCTGCGCCATTTCGTCATCTCTGGCAGCTTGGGAGCAGCTTGCTGGGGCACAGTCACTGTTAACAGAGCAAAGAACGTTGGCATGGTCCTGAAAAATACATTAAAGGGCAGAGCTCTCACACACATGGTGTGTCACTAAGTGACAACTAAGCCCTACATCAAAATGAGTCAATGCAGTTCTTGAGATGAAGTATGATATCTTGGATATGCTGTCATGTTCCACTTGTCTGTTATTCACACTTAAATCGGCATGATCAGTCTACCCTCTACAGGAAGGTTAGGGAACCCTTTCCCATGCCAGTAGAGCACAGATTTACACCCAGACATCAGGTGAGCTGAGATCCTACCCTAACACTAGAGAGTAGAGAAAGAGCAAAGACCAGCACATTCTGTAAGTGCCAACTGAATAAAGTTCCCTTCCATCTAATGGTCCCAAAAGGGGGGGGTGGCACAATGGACTTGATCTAAACTGCAGGGCCATTTAGCATGTAATATCTAGTGACACCCCTGCATTCAACCATTTTCTAACCCCCGTGGCCACAGGAGTCTTGGAAGCTACATGTGCAAGGCAGGGAATATCCCAGGGTGAGATGCCAGCCCATTTCAGGCCATGCACATGCCATGCACACCTATGGATAATTCAGCAACGTTTTTGGACTTTGCTGGTAAACTAGAGAACCTGGAGGGAACCCCATGATGACATCGGGAGAACATGCACATAACACACAGAGCCACGGCAACGAGTCGGCATCTATAGTCGCACCTGTAGTATTCCCCAGTTTTCTTCTCTAGCTCTGGGGCGACGGCACAGTAAATGGAGGTCTGGGCACCCTGCACGGATGTCTTCGTGAAGGGCTTGATCATCTTCACGCCCAGCTGCGCAGGAGCACTGAGGTGCCGCCACAGCTCCGACTGCACCACTCCAGGATGTAGGGCATACGTGGTGACACCGGTGCCTAAGAGCGCGACATCGTCAGCTCACCCAACTGTTAAGTTCTGCAGGCTTTCAATGCCCCATTGTGATGAAGCCGGCAATGGTATTCATTCATAATTCAAATATTCAAACAATGTCACAATAAAAATGGAAGAGTGCTGTTCAATCTAAAATGACTGTTCGACTCTTCACCATGCAAGTCATGTTTTCTGTTGATATACTAGTTTCTCTTGCATTTATGACTTTTTGTCATTTACGGTTAGCCATTTTCATGCTTAAATACACTTTCCACCTTTTGAAATAAAGGAGTTACTGTACGCCTGCGATTACGCTCGCAGTGCAGGCTTCTGATATCTGCACTTACCTTCTAATTTCTTAGCCATAAGGCGTGTACAGAGGATGTTGGCCAGCTTGCTCTGTCCGTACGCCTTTTTGGAGTCATAGCTCTTCTCATGGTTGATGTCATCCAGTCTGATGGGGCCCCATGTGTGAGCCATCGATGAGACATTGATGATTCTGGCTGGGGCGGACTTTTTTATCAGATCGATCAGAAGGTAGGTAAGCAGAAAGTGACCTGTAGGATTTGGATGGAACAGCCAGCCACATGATTTTGGAGTTTCGTATTTTCCCTATTTACTTACACTGTTTATCACCCATCAAATGAACTAAAAGAATCATGGAGATATTTACCTCAAACTACAATGAATAAACCCAAGATATACACAAGACATTCATTGCAAAAAAGCATAGGTTCAGTACAGTTTTTGCATATTTGATATTTAAGATTAAATTTATTAGATTTAATCTTGGGGGGGGGGGGTCATTTGCGTTACTTCTATGAACCTTACCTAAGTGGTTGACACCAAACTGCATCTCAAAACCATCTATAGTCTTGGAATACGGACACATCATAATTCCAGCATTGTTGATAAGGATGTTGACCCGTTTCTCTTCTGAAAGTGAGAGGTACTGTAAAGACAAAATTCTATATTCTTGGTAAAGAGTTATTTCTCATTGACAAAAAAAAATGCTGTTCAAAGGGAATGCCAAGATCTTGGAGATCATAGACATATCCATTTTTATTCAAATACAAGGTATTTTGTGCCTAAACAAACCTTTTTATAGGAACAGATAAAGAACGAGGCTGACTTACCTTTATTAATTACTTCTGCAAATTCCCTGATAGACTTGGTGTCAGACAGATCCAGTTTGCTAAGAACAATATCTTTAGATCCCGAGTCTTGCATTATCTCATCCATAGCCGCCTCTCCTTTCTCCATGTCTCGACAGGCCATAATGACACGAGCACCTGTGATTGGCAGTATGTCACATACTCACCAACAATATGAAGACGCAGCTGGGATTCCCACACTCAAATGAAACAACACAAACTTACCTCAAACCCAATAAATGAAATATATACTTTTTAAAAAAGTCACATTTTAGCAGCTTTATGAAGTGGTAACCCATATTTCACATGCTACAAATGGACTTGGTCTATGATCTGACACTATTGGTTTGTCATACAGAGGTTAAATCTCAGTATAAGTTCTTGACCATACTTGTGTTCTCGTGTACCCGTTTTATGACATCTTCCATTGCTGAAGACCAATTCCAATTCTAAGAACACAGAAAAAAAAATCCCTGGATGTTGGTCTTGCTCCACTCCAAGTATGAAGGATACATCGATCACATCCTGGCCGAATGAGACCAATTCCATGATTCATTGCACCACGAAGTTTATTCTTGGGATGCAAGTTAATAAGAATGGTCTTGTCAAGACAACAAGTACAGTCTTTGCATTCTTAGTACTGAGATTCACCCAGATTTTCTGAAATTCTTAAAGGTGTCCAATTAAACATTTCCATATATGTACTGTAGAAAGGAAGACAAACAATCATGTGCTACTTAATGCTCATTTTCTTAGATACAAGTCTATTTGTGTGCAAAGCACACTAAAGGGATTCTATATTTATCATAAAGAGATTCAGGGTTAAAAATTGAATACCTGAAATTCAACAAATGAGAACTGTCATGCCCTGCTTGTCTGATCCTCCCATGTGCCACGCCCCCTCATATAACCTGTGTGGATTCCCCATGTTCCCCAGCTGTTTCTAATTGCTGTCATTAGTCCAATGTATTTAGGTCTGCATTAGGTATGTATTTTCCCAGTCTAGTCATTGAAGTCTAATGTCTCCGTTCTCAGTTAAACCCTGCGTTTCTCAATTGCTTGAGTCTTGTCCCTGCTTCCCTGGTCCCAGCTCGGCAGATTTTGAAAGAATGACCGGACTCTACGACTAAGTGCCTCGTTGTATAGAGGAAGAATACCTCAGCACAGTGGACGAGGTAACATACGGACTAAACCAGCCCGCCTGCCCTGCTATGTGTCGGGAGGAACTCCTCCTGATTCTGGATCCGGCGGTGTTCGGGCATGCCCCCATTGCCCCGCCCAAATAGACGTTTGAAACTCGTCCACCCGCTGCTTTGCAGCCAGCGCTGGCAGCTCGCCTGTTTTTTGGAATGTGCCTGGCTCTTCAAGGGGCCAGGTTCATTGGGGATGCCATGTCCCCAAGTTCCTTAAACGTGCAGCGCTCGCTGCCAAGGCGCAAGCCCCAGCTGTGCCCCCCATGGTTCCTGTGCTGGTGGCTGAAGCTCTGCCCCTGGAGGTTCCTGCTCCGCCCATTCCTCCTGCTCTGCCCTGTAGGTTCCTGCTCCACCGATTCCTGCTCCTGATCCCCTGGACCCTGCCTCCCACGGCCCCAGTCCCCGAAGAGGTCCCTGATTGCCAGACCACCGGTCCTCCCTCCTTAGTGGAGTTGGAGGAGGAGCTTGAATGAGACCCCTCGGGGATTACGCTGTCATCCCCAGAGACTCCCACGTCACCATCACCCCAGCATGGCAGATCCTGGCCAGGCCCCTGCCTGTCAGTCTCTCAGAAGGGGAAAGGACACCTGTGCAGGGGTCTGGTCCCGCCCACCCTGCCCCCTGGCTCGCCTTTGGTCCCCTTAGCTGCAGCTCAGCAGTCGCCTGCGTGTCCTCCAGCTTTTACTGGGGGTTCTGTCATGCCATGCTCATCCGACCCTCCTGTGTGCCACGCCCCCTCATCTACCCCTGGTGGATTCCCCGTGTTCACTAGCTGGTCATTAGTCCAATGTATTCAAGTCTGTGTATGTTTTTCCCCAGTCTGGTCAAAGTCTGACGTCATTGTGTTGTTCTGCCTGTGCTTCCCCGGTCCCGGCTCGTCAGATCATGACAAGAAGGAGCATACATATTTTAATAAAAATTTTAATTGACAATATGGGGAATTGTTTCAAACCATAAACATCCATATTAGCAATACATTTATGCAATCAAAAAGAGCAGTATTCTTTAGTAAATTTAAACTATACAGCCTGAGAACAGTCGTCTTTGGCTTTCATAATTTAACAACAGGCTAACAGAACGGAAACATCTCTGACCGTGGGGGTGTTCGAGTGTGTGTGTGTGTGTGTGTGTGGGGGGGGGATTACCCATCTAATTTGGCTCAACAATGAGAACATTCTGCTTGTTTCTATTCAACATACTGGCCCCCATCCAGAATGTGTTGTTCACAAGTTGTCAATGGAAAAAACAAAGATACACAGAAAAGAACTTCAAGCGATCATGGAGAAGAGAAACATTACAAACTTATGTATCACTGAAATCCGTACCTCTCTTTGCAAGGTCCCTCGCAGTTTCCTTCCCAATGCCTGTATTGGCCCCTGTTATAATTACGGTTTTGCCATCAAGCCGAACAGGGGAGGACCAAGGACCACGGAACAGATTCCTGAAAAATTAAAAAACAATACGATTCTAAATCAACTATTTTTATTACGTTCGGCGGAAAAACGCGATTCTAATTATAAGTTAACATAGCTTATGGTAAACATAGGCTACTGAACGTGGTTTCCGCGGTTCATATAATACTAGGCATGTTTTTTTCCTCATTGATCTAGAATTAACCAAGAAAATCAGCCAAGACGGCAGTACCACCGCGCAGGTGGTATATAACAAAGACCGTACAAAACACCACCAAAACTAGTCTTCATCGTATAGATAAAATCTAACAAAATCAGGAAAAATGCTTAAGTTACAGTGAGCGCCAGTCTAGGTCGCCGTTTTACTGCGGTAGGTTATTTCTCTCTTGCAGCACGGACCTTCTTACTTGACATATAAGCAGGGTTATCATGCGGATCGCACGTACCTTACGGACTGCATGATCTCAGGCACAAATGTGCCTAAAGCTCCCCACCCCGAATAATTCAGCGACCCCTCCGGTCCCGGCTATTTCATGATACAAACTAACCTCCCTCCATGAGCCATCCAATCACAAAATGAGGGCAACTTTCTTTTGTTCCGGAAATGTGATGGAGGCGTGACAGCATTACTATTTTCATAGTTTAAGCCTTAAGATACCCCTCCCACACGTTTTAAACACGTTAACTTATTAAAACACACTTTGTAAACACATATGATATGTGGATGTCAAGCTAAGGATATGAGTAACATAATAATAATAATAATAATAATAATAATAATAATAATAATAATATGTAATCACACACACACGCAGATCTCTCTCACTCTCTCTCTCTCTCTCTGTATATGTAATGGAATATTTTTTAAAATAAAAACACTTTAAGCTCAGTACGGGTTCACAAAAAAGTTCGCTCGCATCAACAAGGTACGCGCGATACGCAGCAGCTATCATGAGTTGGGAAAAATGGGAGTTTTTCCTAATAAGAATTCAATTGCAAATAATGAACATTCTGGATATCTGAAATATAATTGTGGATATCTGAAACTGAAAGCCCAATAGAATGGTAAAAGTGACGTTATTTCTCCTATAGGGACCTAGAAAGAATGACGTTGACTACGAAGAATTAAATTACGCATATCTGCAAAACATATTCACTCTACCAATTAAATGTTAAAACCACCACTTGTACTTTGTAAAGATTTAGAGATATCTTAAATGGAATTGTGCCCATTTGTACCTGAAGAAAGGGAATTCTTACCATACATTGTTTTGGAAGAAATTAAATTTAAGTAAAAAATGTGACAACCATCCCCGGTCTCCCCTACTTGATGAAATGTTAAAACAGCTTGCCATGGGCTGCTCGATACTGGAAGAGGTAACGTCAGCCCCATTGCCATGTCATGTCCAGCTTTTGCTAAAATCTTGTTCTTTTTCTATATGCCCTCAAAATTTAACCATTGTCCTTGTTAAATCAATGTTCAACTAAGGTAAATTAATGTTCCACTAAACTATAAATTAGAAGTAGCCTAAGGTTTGCCTTTAAGTAGTCCTAAGAGTAGGGTGTTCTTGGTTGATGATCAATTGTTTGCAATATTTTTTCCCTCCCCAGACACAATGGACATAAGTACTCTTTACAAAGAAGCTGAAAGTAAGTCAAAATTTCTCTACAGGACAGGGTTTGATGATACCATGCCACGCTTGTTCATCATGTGAAATTATTAATATTCCTTTTTGAAAACAGGTGAGGGTCGCTATTGCTCTGTATAGTGGCATGTTGTGTTACATTTAAAACTAAATAAAAAAGAATACACAATATTAAAAATAAAATGCACCCATAAACTCATTGTTGGTGATAAATTGTGTCACATTTCATTATCTTAGGCATAGCAGTGGGTGGCAAATAAAACTTATTGTTGAGTCTCTAAAATAGTAATTGAATTAAGTGATATTTGTAGATAAATTCTCAGTGCTAAGTAAATAATTAGCATTTTGCTGTGCATTATTATAACCAGCCGTTTGCACTATTCATTTTGAATGACTACTGCAAATTAAGGGTTTAGTATGGGGCAATTTTTGTAGGAAAAATATTTGCAAATCTGTGTGGAGAGTTGCGTGACTATCTCAATCCGTGTGTGCGTAATCAAATTTGTTAATGTGTAAAAGAAACTATATTGATGTATTTATTGATACATTTGGCAGTAATTATCGAATTTAATCTCTGACATACCGCTCCATTAACTCTCTCACCTTTAATAGCCCACTTTTAATCTAGTTTGTGACTATGCATGACATCACTCTTTTTCTTGGAATTAAACTTTTGGTTACAGAAATCAAACTTCTGACAATCTTATGATCAATTTAACTTGACAATGTAATGCCCACTTTACAAGTATCACTTTAACAATAGCAACTAAGCCTTTTTTGAAATGTGTTGCTGCCATCAATTCAAATTGAGTATATATTTGTCATAAAACAATAAAACTAATGGTTTCAGCATTTGATATGTTATCTTTGTTCTATCTTCAATTGAACATTGGTGTATATTATCTGCAAATCATTGCATTCTGTTTGTCTTTACATTTTACAGAACTTCCCAACTTTTTTTGGAAATGAGGTTGTATTGCTTTTCTTCTTAGAAATAATTAGAAAAAAAAAAATCTCTTTAAAAACAAACATACACAACTCACAAAACATAATCAGACAGCTTACTGGGTGCTCCTTTGTGGTCCAGTGTGTGTGGATGTTTCTCAACACCAAGAACGCAAAGATTGTCCTTTTGATCCTGGAAGACCAATGCTGCTAACTTGGCTTCTAAGAAAGAAATTTGGGCCCAGTGAATCATGGGATCAGTCTCTTTCGGCAAGGATGCAATCGATGTATCCTTGATATTTGGGGCGGGACAAGAACAACATCCGGGGATTTTTAGTATCCTCTGTACTTCTGGAGTGAATCTCAATATGCACACTTTACTGTACTTGTGTTCTCGTGAACTAGTTCAACATCATCTTACATTGCTGAAGACCAGTTCCAATACTAAGGACACAAGTGCAGTTAAAATTCCCTGATGTTGCTCTTGCTGTGCTCCAAATATCAAAGATACATCGATTGCATCCTTACCGAACGAGTCCCATGATTTACTGTGCCCCAAGTTCGGACTTGGAAGGCACGTTAACAAAACGGGTCAAGCCAAGACCACAAGTACAGTCATTTTGTTCATGGTATTGAGATTCACCCCTGTTCTTGAGTACTGGAACTGGTCTTTAGCAATGGAAGGTGACATGAAACAGGTACATGAGAACACAAGCACAGTCATATACACATAGTGAGAAACCCTGCAGCTCTGTGTGAATGATTGCGTTAGTATTAGTGGGTGTGTCAATGTCACTTCCAGTTTGTGGAGCTTGAACCCAAATGCTCTGTGTATCCTGTGTTTTCTCCTTCTCGTGGATTTTCTCCTCTCGGCCCATTTCCTCACTCCTGCTGGTGAGTCCACTGCCACCTGCTTTCATCTGATGCTGATGATTCTGTGAGGTGTTGTCTTGAGTGTTGCTGAGAATGTCATCCTTGTCCTGTCTCAGGAGTACAATGTCACCAACAGTGGCTTCTAACTGCTGTGCTCCTCTGTACAAATCTGCATACACTGCACTCTTAGCCTTTTACTCCGTGTCACAATCACACAGTTCCTCATCATTGTGTAATTTAATGAATTCCTGCAATATTCCTCTCACCTTCCGGTTGAACGACATCTTGGCCGGGGTTTGACTTGTTGTGACGTAATTGATCCTTCTAACCACAGTCACATACTTTCTCAATTCCCTTTTCCGATCCAGTCCATCTGATTGGACAATACTGATTCTCTTCAACGGTGATGCACTTTGACGCTCCACTTCTTCATAGGCTTGTGCACATTCCGATGTGGTTTTCGCATGTGTGGTCCCATTGTCTGCGCTGTTCCGACTTAAAATGAAGACCATTATCATATCAGATTTACACGTGAAGATCGACTCCAGAGTATCTATAACCCGCTTCATCGTGGTGGTGGTGATGATGTCATATTCATACGAGCAACTAAAGGAGTGTACTGTACTACTGCAAAAATGGAGTGATTAGGTGGTATAGGTCCAAGTATGTCTATGACATCATCTCATCAGGGTCCATCAGGTACTGGTTTGGGTTTCAGCAGTTCTGCTCTATCCACACCTGGCCAACACACCTTCACCCTCTGATGTTGCTTCATTTCCACTATGCCCAGATGTTCCTCATGTACTACTTGTGTTTTTAGGGCCCGGGGAGGCACTACACATGTATCTCGGGGGAAGCAGGTATCTGACTCTCCATTGCTCATCTGCATCGATTACATTCTGTTTACATTTCTCGAAATGTCCATTTGCCATTGCTCCACGTACCTCGCATGGTTCCGGGTCAGTAACTGGCTTCCATCTCTCTGGTGGTCAGTGTTTATGGCGTCGCGACTGTTAACACTTTAACAATGAAGCACATTGGCATGTCAGTTTTGAGCATATTAATGTGAAAAAAAGCGAATGCGTTTTGACCCTTTTGGTCTCCCGTACACGTCTCCCCTCCGCGGTGCCAGCTCTTAGGGCCTACCGGGGGCAGCAGTCTAAGCTGGGATGCCCAGACCTCCCTCTCACCATCCGCCTCCTCCGGGGGAATACCAAGGTGTTCCCAGGCCAGTTGAGAGATAATCTCTCCAGCGTGTCCTGGGTCTGCCCTGGGGCCTCCACCCGGGTGAACAGGCCAAAAACACCTCCCCAGGGAGTCGTCCAGGAGGCATCCTGATGCCTGAACCACCTCAACTGGCTCCTTTCGATGCGGAGGAGTAGTGGCTCTACTTTGAGCCCCTTGTAAATGTCCGACTCCCTCACCCTCTCTAAGGCTGAGCCCAGCCACCCTGAGGAGGAAACTCATTTCTGTTGTTTGTAACCGCAATCTTATTCTTTTAGTCACTACTCAGATCTTGTGATCATATGTGAGGGTAGGAATATAGATCAACCAGTAAAACGATAACTTTACCTTCCAGCTAAGCTGTCTTTCCTCCTCAACCCCCCCTCCCCCCAGCTTGGCAAATTTTATCTCAAATATTTATTTCGAATATTTATACTGAAATAGTTTTGCTTTTCAAAATACTGTATTCCTCGGTATAATGTTTGGACAGTATGAAAAATTACAGCTTGTGGTTTATGTCACAAATAAAAAGCGACTTAGTTGCGTGCTGCAGAGCATTTCTAGCAGAACAATATTCCACTATATTCCACTAGATGTCCCTAGTGGACCAAATAAAGGAAGACAGTGAATGCTGATCTCGTTTTATTAGGGCGACCATATTTTGGGGGCAGGACACAAAAGAGGTATCAAAGCAGCGCAAATATGCTCACAGAGAATATTCTGACTGTAGAAAGCAAATTTCAGCCTTAAACAAAGTCATTTCAGTCATTATTAGCTCCCACAAAAAAAAAAACAAATCTGGGAAAAGCCACAATTTTATATGTATGTTTGCAAAATCGCACCCCTTAATCGTTTTGATATTCGGTGCCATCATTATGCCTGGAATTAATACCTACATACTCTTAAATATTTGGAAATACTGAACCATCCATCCATCCATCCATTCATCATCTTTCACTATTTTAGGGGTTCGGGTCACGAGGGTAACAGTTTTAGGAAAGATACCCAGACCTCCCTCTCCCCAGCAACCGCTACCAGCTCCTCGGGGAGGATGTTGAGGCGTTCCCAGGCCAGCCGAGAGGTATAATCCCTCCAGCAAGTCCTGAGTCTGCCCCGGGGCCTCCTCCCTGTAGGACATGCACAGAAAACCTCTCCAGGTAGCCGTCCAGGAGGCATCCGCACCAGATGTACAAACCACCTCAACTGGCTCCTTTTGACATGGAGAAGCAACGGTTCTACTCTGAGGCTCTTCCGGATATCCAAACTTCTCACCCTATCCCTAAGGGAGAGCCCAGAAACCCTGCAGAGAAACCTTATTTCGGCCGCCTGTATTCGCGATCTCATTCTTTCGGTTATTACCCATAGCTCATGACCATAGGTGAGGGTAGGAACGAAGATGGGAATCCAAGAAGGCCGGGTACTCTGAAATGAAATTCGGCGCATAAGCACAGATGACAGTCAGAGACCTATCCCTGACCCGAAGGTGCAGGGAGACAGCCCTCTCGTTCACCAGGGTAAGCTCAATTGTTAAAGCACCGAGCTGTGGGGCTACCAATAGCCCCACCCCAGCCCAGCGTCGCTCACCCGCCGCAACTCCAGAAGAAAAGAACGTCCATCCCCTCTCCATGAGATTGGTTCCAGAACCCACGCTATCCGTTGAGGTGAGCCCGACTATACGTAGTCGATATTTCTCAACCTCATGCACAAGCTCAGGCTCCTTCCCTGCCAGAGAGGTGACATTCCATGTCCCGAGAGCCAGTTTTGTTAGCCAAGGATCGGAACGCCAGAGCTTCCCTTAACTGCCAACCAATCCACAATGCACCGAACCCATCACCCAGAAATTGACCCTCGAACGTGTCCAAAACTTGATTCTGGCTTACAATGCACCTTCTGGTTTTGGGCTTCAGATCAATCTGCACCTGAAATAACCCATCTCAGGAAGCACAGGGACATCCTAGACAAAATGTCAACTTACAATGTTTTTGCAGACGCTTTTATCCAAAGCAGCATCTGACAAGGCCGTGTCAGTCGGTCCTCTGAACAATTGCCAGTTAAGGGTTTTGTTCAATCGCTTAATGGTGAAATCACACTGCCAACCTTGGGATTTTAACCAGCGGCCTTCCGATTGTGGGCATGACATCGTAACCCACTGATCCACACATAGTTTCCTTTAACTACATGTTTTCCCACTGGACTAAAACTCTCAACCCTGAATCACGCTAATAGCAGCACCAACTTACACACCACACTGCCTTCTGTTGATAATAAAAATTATTCTAATCATAAAATTCCTCCAGTATATGTATATTTGTAACAGCCCTAAACCCAGCTCCTTCAGAATGAATTTAAGAATCACAATACTGCCTTCTTAAATTCAAAAGGATCAGTTAATGTTATTGTCTGACATGACAGAAAGAGGTATAACTTTAAAAAATGGATTAGAACAGATGTACAGTTTAATGATATTTTATTGCTCCCTGTGGGGAGATTCCTTTTATGCCCTTCCCCACTCCGTCTCTGTAGGAGTGAGCAAGCTGGCTGTGAAAAGAAACCAACCCCAGGGAGTTGGGGGTTAGGGGCCTGTAGACAAGCCAAGGCCAGGCTTGAACCCACAACCTTCTCCTCACTGAGTCACAAGCTGCCTCCTCGAATGCTTTATTACTATTTTAGTAATGAAATCAAAGCTAGTGAAATTATTTGGATAATCAGTAGGTATAGAGCATGATGATTTAAGAGGCATTTATAATTGAAATGCCTTATTGTCATTGAAACAAGTTACAAGGAAACTCAAAGCATGAACTGTAATGCCCCTACAATGTCTTGAGGCACATATGAATTTTAAGTGAAACTAGACTAAGTTAATGTAGTTAATTATTAAGAGTCTGTTATAAAACTTTCCATAGCTAAGTGGAAGTTTTGAAAGTAGCGGAGTGAGATAGAATAGCAGATGAAGTGTAGGCTAAAGACAGCAGGTTGTGTGTGGCCACGAATCCGGAACGTTCCTGGCCCTCCGCTCTGCTTCCTCATCTCCAGCGGATGCCCAGCAGGTGGCAGCTGGCGATTGCCGGGCATGCGAGTGGCAAGCTCATCGCTGGCGGCCATGGAGCTAGTCGCGGCGGTGCGTTCCTGGCGCGTAGGAAGGCATGCGCTACTGTGATCGCGCCGCAGATGTCCCGTTATCCTGCCGGAGCTGTGAAGTAGGCGCTAAACGCTCCATGCTTTCGGGACAAGCATTTAAAGTTACACAGGGAGGCTGGGGGCTGACGCACGCAGAGCTTGATGCCTGGGGATTGGGTGACCTGCTGAGGTCTGCTTGTAGTATCCGACTGGCTCCAGGTTCGGTATGAGGGCACAGTAGGGTGTGGGGTCTTCTGGAGGAAGCTGAAAAGCTGAAAGTTCTCCTTATGATCTAAAGGGGTGTTTCCATATTAATCCTCGCATGGGTGCTAACAGGACCTGTATCCACAGCTGGCCCTGGGAGGTCTTGCGCCCAAGGAGATAATCTGCTGAGCACCACCACCCTCCGCCTCCCCCCCCCCTTACAATCCCCCAGAGCAGCAAAAAATATATTTTGTCAATTAATTTACACTAAAACTTTTTCAGTAGCACAGGGCACCCAGCTGCTAGCTAGCTCTTGTAAATTTCGCAAGTAGTGAAACATTAAAAGTAGTGTAAATAACTATAATCTCACGGAATGCAACCAGAAGTGCTTCTGAATGTCTTTTCACTGTTTTGCGCCTCCTAATCAAATGGCGCCCTAGGCGATCGCCTATGTCACCTATAGTGTGGACAGTGATTGCTGTTCTGATAAGAGGGTAAGAGACAGGCTAAGTAAAATTTGACATATCTTTCGATAGATAGATAGATAGATAGATAGATAGATAGATAGATAGATAGATAGATAGATAGATAGATAGATAGA
>JAABNY020000032.1:13707181-13717677 GCA_015164015.2 Brevimyrus niger
TAATAATGTGTATAAATTTGTGCAGAAAGATTGCAAACCCTGTGTAACGAGGTTTTTTACAACGGAAACATTAATATTGATAAACACAATTAACTAAGGAAGAGACTTTTCTAAAGAGACAGTAATTTACACAAATTTATTAGCATTTTAAAATCTCACAGGAAAGAGATGCTGTCAACTTTCACATTCTACTAAAAATTAGGGAACACTTCCTTGAAACAACAAGCTACTAATTACTGAAAAAAGGCATTAAGCTCTATACATAAGCAAATATAAAAAATAATAAATAAAACCTCAAATGTTAAAATGAAAATGTAAGCTAAACAATGGCATAGTATAAAATAACCGGAACCACTTTACAATAAGGCTCCCTTTTGCTACTTGTAAATGGTAGTAACTCATTTATAAAAATAAATCTGTGTTAAACTCGTTTAAAATTGTCTATTAATAATTTACAAAGTGTTACAACCTAATTAATAACCAGATTATAAACCACTCATGAACACTTTATATGGGTAGCCTTATTGTAAAGTGGGACCAAGTAACCAAATAATGACATATATCATCTGCATTGCATTACTAACACACATAACCAAATGCACATCGCAAAATTTCTCCTACAGTCAATGAAGTATGGGTTCTAAGCCTAAGGTTTGAGATCCTCTGGGGTTCCGCTTTGCATGGGGTTGGGAGAAGAGTATCACTACCGGACTGAACAGCAGCATTACCATCCAACCTACTGAGCCCTCCAGGATTTTAATATTGAGCAGATGCATTTATCCAAAGTGACGGAACACGAGCAAAGCTTGGAGTCAGAGATCAGAGTCAGCCAGTGCCCCTGGAGCAGTTGGGGTTAAGGGCTGCACTCAACGGCCAAACAGTTACACAATTATTCTGTCTGTCAGCCATGGGATTAGAGCGAACACCCTTCTGGACTGTGATCGACACCTAACCCACAGAGCTACACACCACCTCAGCATCCTTTAGTAATTACATGGTCATACTTTAGTAGTAGGGGGGGGTCTTAGTACAGCTTTATTTCATTGGGGGAGGGGCTGGTTTGCAAATAGCTGAAAACGCAAATTTTCATTAGCAAAGTCTAACATTAAAAATGTGTTAAATGCACTATATTGGCATGTATGATTTGTGTGGAAGGAGCCATTTGCTTTTGAGCTTTGAGGTCATGCCATCAAAATAAGTGTGTGGGGACTTCAAAGGGCTTAGGAATGAGAGTTAGACATTTGAGTCTTGGACGTCACCTCAGGTTTTTGAGTATTTACATGCTATATAGTTATTTCTCTATCTTTTGTGGTTTTACCGAGTTGCCCTTGGGACCCAGCTCACTGGGAAATTACAGAGTGGGATGTCAGCCTGGCAGCTTAACTAGTACTGATGGAATATCATCCCCAAAAAAGGAAAGTGATTTGGAAACACTGGTAAAGGAACTACATCCTTGCATAAAGTCTGTCATACAGCATCCCCCAAAAAGTAAACAAGACTATCACTTAAAAATTCCAAATAACAATAATTCAAAATCTAAAAATGATAACCATCCACCACACATGTGGCTTTCATTAACGACAGTCTGTCTAGGGCAGCAGAACTGTCTTAGACATGAACTTTTCTTAATAACATAAAAATAAGGAAAGAAGAAAAAACTAAATCTAAGAAACTAAAAACTGTCTGCTTTCAAAACTAAACTTCCCTAACGGAGAGAGGGAAGACACTATATTATGCATAACAAAGGTCAATTTCTGAGTCGATTTTTGTTCCGTTAGATTACAGATGATCAGCTTTTTCCTGTTGATTGCTGCCCGTCCAACAGACGAAAGAACACAACAGTCTGCTTATCCAACTAAAACTATAGTTTAAAAAATGGTGTTCAGGTTTAACACTCCATTTACCAATCTTCCCTTCTGAGTTAAACTTTATCAACAATTAGTATCAACTTATTCGAGGCAATTTCTGTGAACATGCCGGCTCAGTGATAGTTTGTCCAGTCAAAATTAGCAGGTCGAGGTCCGAATAAATACAAGTCTGAAAGCTGTTCAGGGTGTTAAGACAGCCATTTAACATGGGACCTGACTCGGGTACTGGAGTGGAGACAGGCTATGCTGGAAAGGGCTGAGGTGGGGTCTGGTGTATTCTGAGGGCCAAGATGGGAATGAAAAATGTAAATAGTTCTATAGGAACGTTCATAAGGTCACAGCAAAGTTTGTAAATGGGCTTGACACATGACTACACCCGCCAGCATATGCACTGCCCCCCCAATCTACACACCTCAAAATAAATACAGACCGACTGAAAATTATTACAACAATCAGTCTAATACTACCATAATCAAGACGTCACTACTTTCCTTTTTAAGATTTAACTAGCTAGAAAACATATAACGATGTGAAACGAACTTGTCCATTTATGTAACAGCAGGTTCAGATTTATGTGCTGTTATGTAGCGATTCTCATCACGAGACTCGACCCTTTAATCTGATTTAAAGTTAACGGTATGCTGTCTGTCTCGCTGCAGTTGTACAATCCATCCATTTTCTGAACTTGCTCCTCCTATTCAGGGTCACGGGGGGGTCTGGAGACCATCCCGGAGTTTCTGAGCAGGGAACAACCCAGGGGGGGGCACCTACCCATCACAGGACACACACACCATACACACCAACAGGCAGCTTGGTAACCCCAATTAACATCAGCACGTCTTTGGGCTGTGGGGGGAAACTGGCGCACCCTGAGTAAACCCCATAACAACAAGGGGAGAGCATGCAAGAACACGTGGTACCCTGGCAAAGACTCGAACCCTGGTCTCAGAGCTGCGAGACGACAGCGCTAATCATTGCGCTACCGCCAGTTCAGACAGAGGAAGTCTTAGTAATGTGGTGACAGTCACTTACCAGAGGTGGTGGGTGTATCTGAACTGATACCAGACACTTCCAGGCCAAGCTCTAGTGAGGTCTTCACTGCGTGGACGTTCTCCTTGTCGCCGTCGTGAAGAGAGAGGGCCTGGTCTGTGTTTTGGTCCACAGACTGCAAAGGGGCCACAGTGGAGTCTATACTGCAACAGCACGGTTCATTCAGCCTGTCGCTCTCGTCCCCCGGGGACCCGGAGATGAGGGCTCCGTCGCACACCATCTGGGCGTGCCCAGTCGCCCGACTGCCGCAATCCAAGGAGAGGTCACATGATGCGCTGTGACCCGACTGGCCCGGGCAGAAGTCCTGGTAGGACGGTGGTTCCTGCATGGGGTCTGCCCCACAAGAGCACACCGCGGGGGCCACTGCCTGGCTGCAGTCCTCGTTCTCGCCCACCTCTAGCGGGCCTCTCGCAGACAACATGCAGCTGCAGGAGCCGGAGGATAAAGGTTCTCCCTCGGAAAGCTCGCTGTGTGCCCCCACCGGCGCCCCCTGGTGGTCCGTGGAGGCTGGCAGCTCCTCACGTGTCAGTCTGACACTGGGGCAGGCGTTCGGTGGGCCATGGGACTCCTCTTCGTACAGAAGCACGTGATTTTGGGGCCCGTGGGATCTCATGTAATGTGCTTCCTTTACAAAACACAGGCACAATGAAAGGAGGAAGCAATATTCTCCCCAAACATACTCACATAAATGCTGCTTTATTCTGTAAAATACAGGGGTCACAAAGTGTCATTCTCGAATCCGGCAGGTTTCAACCAACCGGTCGAGTTCTCTGTGACTGCGACTATTTATACTCAAATATGCAACAAGGCATTTTCAATCGCTGCTCATCGAGACCATGTGAAACACGGAACACAAGGGAAGACGCACCCCGAACAGAATGACAGTCCATTGCAGAACCCTTTCTTACAAATGCATGTGTGCCGGCATGCAAATGCACAATAAAAAGCAAAGGGAATGGCAGATCAGCAGGCTGACGCATGGCATCCATCTGCATGAAGCTGGGGACAGATTCAAGCGCAGAGGCTCCCCAAAGTATCTCCAAGCGATTCACAATTTACAAACAGACCACGGGAAAGAAGACATGCTTCTCTTACTTGCTGTATTCTGGTACTTTTCATGGTCTGCACGCACGTCCTTAAGTTCTCTGTGAGGAAGGACATTTCGATCCCATTAGAAATAACACGATCCTTGTTTTCGTAGCATAAACATACGATGGCATGCATCACCATTTATGCATCATCAATTTACCTGACAGGGGCTTCAGCTTTTCTTTGTAGCAAAACATAGACAGGATGACCAGGCATATCAGAACTAGTGACAATAAGACAGCCACTATGACCCACAAAGGGGAAATTCCTGCCCAAAAAGAGAGAGATTCAAGAGATTATTTGAAGGAATTTAGAACAGGATGAAAAGTAATAAGGGGTTGAAGTAGGCCCCGTCACTGTGACCAGGATAAGTGGTTGTATTGGTTAAACTATGGTTTGGGTTATCAATTTTCCAGCAAAAAGATAAGAAATACTATTATTGATTCCAGGAGCTATTCTTTATCACAGGGGGAAATGAAGGAACCTGTGTACCAAACATCTACCTAGATACCAGAAAGCCAAGCTCAACAGACCGCGGACGTTCCCGGTCCAGCTGGATCTTTGGGAGAGCAGGTATTTCTGCAGCTCACATACCCGAGATGACATGTCCACATACGGAGTCTGTTTTCTCAGTGCCGGCCTGTTTCTCAGTCTTTCCAAGTACTTTGCAGCTGAAACAAAGGGAAAAAAAAACACATGAACAATTATTATTTCTGAACCTTTTTTTCTTCTTTTCCTGTTTCCCAAGTTCCGGGTAAGCATGCACCGCAAATACAACTTGCTGATCGAGAACGCTCTTTCCGAGGGAAGTGGTGAGAGAATTAGTCAGGCTACCGCAGTGGGGTATTCGTGCGGCCCGCAAATAGCACGGCAAAAAACGTGCTGCGGGGCTAAGCACTAATAGCATTTGTGCCATTGTTCCCAGTGGGAGAATGAGTGATCATTTAAAAAAAAAATTATAATAACTTTATGAATGGCCTGGCTTCTCAGGGGTGGCCAAAGCATCTTTCCAATTAGCTTAGCTCCATGGTGAGGTCCAGATTAAAGAAAAAAAAAAACAGATGGTCTTCAAAAAGTTACGTTACAAAAAAAAAAAAACATTTTTAAAGCCAATTACAGTGTTCTGCAACCCTGTATTGAACAGGCAGATTAAAGATGGTAAATTCCTGTATTTCAAAAAGTTTCTTTTTTGCATCACATAAAAAGAGTGTAAAATAATACAACAATTTCAACAGCCCACATGGTGTACACAACATATAATGACATTTTAAATTTCATCACACTGCCCTACGAAGCAAACCACAGAAACCATGCCAGCACTGAAAGAGAGAAAAAGGCCAAAAAAGACATGTTTGGACTGTTCACCTATATGTGCAGGCAGATGCAACATCAACAGATGTTACATCAACACAAATATACAATTTCTTAACGCTGGACAGGAAACTTCACATAACAAAGCAAACTCATTAGCAACATTAGTTCCATATTTGGGTAGAAGATTCCAGTTCCGATCTAATTCACATGCTACTCCTTAATGAGAAAAAAAGTGCCCAACAATCGCCAGGTAGAGAATAAGGTTAAAATGTGTACTTACTTGGTCCAAGGCTTACAGGGTTCAGTGGAAGCACCGCTGGAGAAGAATCCGTGCTGACATGGCACACACAAACCCCGACCAGTTTGCTCTTAAAAAACACACACACACACATACACACACACACATTAAGTATTCAACATCCTTGAGATTTCTCCAACGAAAACTTCAGTTTCATAGGAACAGGCAAGCTTTAGCACGTTATTAAGGCAGTACTTATTCAACCGCAAATACTACTTATTTTCTGTAACCGTGAGTCATCTACGCAAGAACTCATGAGAAAGGTAGTAAAGTAGACTGTTTGCTTAACCACATGGCCTGGGATAATGGGTAACGGATAAGCTGTGAAATTTCAGGCTGAGTAACCTAAGCAGTGCCCGGGCGGAAAACCGTTAATTCCGTTAGCGGGGAACGTGATTCCGGAATTCTGCGGCGAGCGAAATGCGATGGCGCTGTGCATTCCGGGCCGGATGTGAGTTACTCACTGTCCATGGTGAGTCCATAGCCGGCTGTGCAATTGTTGATCTTCTCGCAGTACTCGCAGTTGACGATGGCGCAGTGCGAACCCGGCTTGCACTGGCATGGCACCGGCGCAGTGTGGTTCTCCACAGGGTCATTGATGAATCCTTTCTCTGAAGCAGAGACAGAGCAGTCAGTGAGGACCTTGTAGCAGACATTTAGGAGACAATGAGAGAAAGAGAGAGAGAGAGAAAGAGAGAGAGAAAAAGAAAAATTCTGCACCACAAAAAACTGTTGGGCTTGGAAGTAAGTTGAGAAATTCAGTAAATAGGTCTATTGTTCATATAATTTTTAAACTGTATTGCTAGGTTGGGGCCGGTGTGCCTCTCAGTGACAGTGACTGATGGGATTAATGGTCACCAGTTTCAAATCCTAGGGTCAGCAAATTGGTTAGACTGTTGGGCTCCTAAGCAAGACCCTTAACCCCCAACTGCTTCTGGGATTGGCTGTCCCTGCTCTTCCAAAAATGTACATTGCTTTGGATAAAAGTGCCTGCTAAATAAATACAATGCAAATGTGCTGTCCAAACCCAATTCCGCAATGGGGGTGGGAGCATTGTCCAATAAGAAATGAAATCACAGAATAGAAGCGCAATAGCATCTGTCAGTATCAGGTTATCAGAAATGCCTCGAGGGTATCGATGACACGTGCATTTGCAAATTGTAGGTGCAGGCTACTCACCCTTATCGCAAAATTTCTGTGGATGACATTTGGTTTCATTGTTCCAGTCAGGCTGGTACTCTCTATTCCCACACGGTCTGCATATTGTGTTCTCTGTGCCGGTGCACTGCGTAAAGGCGTATGTTCCTGTATTGGGGCAGAGGACATTCGGAGCTGTATCACCAAATAAGAAGTGCTTCACACCATCGGCGAGAAGCGGAAGGTGCACGGGACGGGCGCATTAATGCATCATTAATGGTGCAGGGGATCGGCGGACCGTCACTCAAGAAATCAATACCAAAGATAAAAGCTTTTAAATTCATTACTGAATTTGAAACTGGCCACATCCACAGCACCGTATTTCATGTGCTATTTTCTTTCAACAAAATGGTACTCAAAAAAAAAAAGAAAAAAACCAAGAGAACTGGTTTGACCGTTCCACTTGATGTCTTGATCGTAGATCCCTCGGAGCTCTGCGCGCGTGGGTGTGGATAAAACCCTAACCCCCTTCTGACACGGTTCCTCATTTACACGACACAGTGTTGCGTTCAGATATTCGGCATTTTCATTCATGGAAAAACTTGTGCTGGATCACTTTCAAGCACAGAAATATCTGCCACAAGACCTTACATTTCTGTACTTCCCCTCTCTAAATTTGTCGAGGGCGGGAATTATACAGGATAAGACTAACCAGACTAATATCAGGCAATATCAAAGACTAAAACAATGATGCTTTCAGGAAATGCCAGTCATCTTAGCACAACTCTTAATGACTTTTATATGATCCATATCAGTGTTTCTCAACCCGGTCCGCGGGGAACCCAAGACAGTCCACATTTTTGCTTCCACCCAGGTCCCAGTAAAAACATGGACTGGGGGTCCATGAGGACCAGGTTAAGAAACACTGATCTACATCGTTATTTATCCTTTATTAACTGATGTAAGTATTTGGACAGCAAGTTTTTTTCAGTGGGTTCTCTGGGTTTAAACCTCCCAGCCTTTGAGATTCAACTCTTATCCCCAATGGCCACCCAGTGAAAGTCTGAAAGTACCCGGTTTCTCAGTTTTACCATCAAACTCAAAGTAAATCTGCAGCCGCTTACCTGGTTTACATTTATCACAGCACCTCTTGTCTTTAAGGTACTGATACTGGGTGCAGGCTGGCCTTGATAATGCAGCCTGGGGAAATAAGCAAGTAAATTAAGTCAATGTCACATGAGATTCTGTGTACTTTTATGCATAGACGCTGCTCACTTAACAACAAAGTTCCGTTCCAGCAACCAGCTTGCTAAGCAAATTGGTCGATAAGCGAGGAGTCGCCCCTTACTGATATTTCAAGCACACTGTACTGGTAGTGAGTTTGTGTTAATAATCTTTTAATGTAGTTTTTTTTTCACCTTCCCACCATTGGTAACATTTTTAGAATATTTATAAATGTTTATGCACTAGTGTGCTGCGTACTGGAATAAACAGAATAGAGGAAATAAGCTCCAATATACAGTACATTGCTTAGGTTTGCATACTGTACAGGTAATTGGAGATTGGGAACGGTAGTGTGGTGAATACTGAGCGGCTGTGGGAGTGAGACTGGGACTGAGAAAGGGTGATGGAGATGAGACGCTTCACGCTGAGACGCCACGCTGCCTTTTCCACGGCCAAAGTTCCCGTACAGCGTACAATAACGACTGATCGGAGAGCTGGTCTGTGCGGTCGTTTAACAGGTAGGGCATTAAGTGAGTAGTATCTTTTTGTAGTCTGTGGTATCTTTCCAAAAACAGTCGCCTCAAAGCACATTTAAGCAATGTAAAATGGTACCTTTTTTTTCCTAAAATGAAAACCGAGCCAACTTCAATGAGCAGGAAACAAGAGCAAACAAAACATGCAAATCACATCAGGCCTAGGAGCGTTGCCGATGTGAAGTGCTGTACACTCCCTACGCTGTCTCTGGGTTGTGTGTGTTGTGTGTCGCCTGCGTCTACCGTCATTAACGGAAACACAGTCTATCCGTCGATCTGCGGCTGACATGCGTGTTTGTCGTGGGATGTGTTTGGGCCAGTAGGGCAGAGCTGGAGGGCAGCTAATGAATGTGGAACTGCAGCTGTAAACATGGCACAAAGCCCCCCAGAACGGGACCACTTAAGCAGAGAAAGATTCTGCTACTATACAACATACTTTATGGCTGTTTATTGTTTATATACTATACTTTATGTAACTGACATTCTATCCTTTGGATATAAAATTGATACTGCTATGTAAATGTAGATGTCTTCCTGTTACTGTAACTGGCCTTATTACAGGACAGAAGGCACCATGAGACCATGAGAAATTTAGGGAACTCTGCTGTAGCAATAGCATATTTTATAAATAGACAGAACACTGTCCACAAAAACTATAGTCAGTACTTATATTTAGGCGTGTGCTTGTGCTCTGTATGATTACTGACTGTGGGAAACAGTCTTGCTTGCGGGGGGGAAAAAAAAACAGCAAAAACTATCAATCTGTCCATCTTCCACAACCGCTGATTCAGTACAGGGTCGTAGCGAGTCTCTTCTCAGGGACATGAGGCCAGGAAACACCCTTTATGGGCTGACAGCCTATTGCAGCATGTAGGGATGACTAGATGCATCATCATCATCATCACCATCATTCACAATATACTACTAAATATACTATAATATCTCCCATGCCCATATGAAATATGCTGCCAGATTTCCTTAACTGTCCTTTACATAAACCACGTACTTGTACCAAACGCTCAGGTGGACTAAGCTAAAATGGAGGTTGGGTGAAGACGTAGGGTGTTTTAATGTACCAGTCATCCAAGGCGTCGAGTCTCGCTATTTTTCCTGAAGAGAGGTTTCCACAACATCTCACGGATTTATCAACGAGCGTGCGACTATCGGAGGGACATAAAAATTTTACTACGGTTTATTTTCCTTCCTTCTTTCCTGCTCAACAGCTGAGGTCCCCGCGGTTACACCCATCAAAGCGGGCGTCAGAGGATCAAAGGCAACATCATCGAGTGACGCGGACACAGGAACTGACAAAAAAGCCACTTCATTATACAGGGCGGATGCAGAAATGCTACAGATGTGCATTTCAGTAACACGGTATATCAGTTTTGAAGGTCATCGCATCTATGGGAATTCAAGGTGACAGCCTGTTTTAACACTGTGAGAATAATCCTGGATGGCATTGTGAAATCTTAAAAAGCAGAAACGGCAAAAATGTAAAGAGGACTGAAATTACATCTCTGCTGGGTGATTTCCAGTGCCCATGCTGTGACACATGTCAAACAACATGGGAAAGTAATATAAAAGATGCTGACAGACAATGTTCCCATTAAACTGACAAAAAAAACTCTCTTAAACAAGCACCTACTTAAAGAGATATTAATGTACTGATTTATATAAGCTTCAAATAGGCATAAGTAGCTGAATATGTGTTCCCACGCAGCTAATCGATTAACTTACTGTAAATTACTGTCTAAATGCCCTGTCTGTCATTGGGGAATAATTTAAACAGAGGATGAGAAAGAAAGATCTCAGCAAAGTCCTCGGAGGACTGAAGTACGTGCAGGAACCATGTTCGGGGGTGGGCAGACTGGACTCATTAATGCTTGCTTAAAAAAAATTTGAATGTAAGTAGTACACAGACAGCTGGGACTGATAGATTTCTGCATAGTGTTGCTGTAGACAAAGGGGGTGGGGGTGGGGGGG
>JAABNY020000032.1:13738590-13749574 GCA_015164015.2 Brevimyrus niger
AAATGGGGGGATTTACAATTTTGACCCCTGTTATGTCCTGACAACTGAGACATTACATGTGACAATTAAAGCACCCTCCCCCCCCCCCCCCCCCCATCCTTGTAGTCGTTTAAGCACTCTGAGTGACAGGACACTCACCCACGTTCTCCTCGGAAAGGCGAAGGATCTCCTGAAACTGTGGTTTGACCTGAGGCAGGGAAGAGCAGAGAGCAGCCGTATGAAGCCTCCGGTCTCCTGACGGAAGGATGACCCGGCGTTTCAGCCAAGGCGGCTCTGCAAACCTTGGTGTTGGTAAAAATCTTCCCGAACGTCCGACACAACCTCCAGAAGAACCTGGAAAACTCATGGACGGAGGTGCCCGAGGTGATGTTTATCCGGCTGACGATGTCGATGAGCTGGGGTAGCCTGGGGGGGGGGGGACACGGTGCCGGAGGTCAGACCCCCTCCTGTCATCGGAGACCACCTAGACAGCAAGCTACAGCCCGGAGAGCGTCTGATGGGGAACCGGGATGCTGGTCATGATGGCGAGTCACATGTTCATCACATGACTCAAACACAGGGTGTGTCACCTTGAGATCCCCACAAACTGGGAATTATAACTAACTAAACATAAACCATCCATCCATCCATCCATCCATCCATCCATCCATCCAAAGCATACATCTAAAGCATACATCTAAAGCATACATCTCTATATAAATCGCATAATTGATTACATTTATCTATTTCGCAAGCACTTTCATCCAAAGCGCCACACAATTGGGGGGTAAAGGCCTTGCTGGAAGACCCAACACTGAAATCACCCTGCCGACCTTATGATTTGAACCGGTGACCTTCCAGGCCCTGACCTGCAGGGCCACACCGTCCAAAATAGAGGCAGATGAGTCAGTCCGGGTTATATGTAAATATTACTGTTTATCAAACAGAAAGAATCCAGAAAATGTAGGGGGTGCATCAGTATGACAAGTATCGGTTTAGTCTCTGATACAGTGCTGATGTACTCATACTCATCCATCTGACAATGCACTGATGCCTGTAACTGATACCACATGAGTACATATCATCGAGTTCATCAAATAGCAAAATAAACAGAACCATAAAATGTCTGCGGTGTGGAACTATTTTGAAATCACTGCCGAAAAACCAGTGCGTAGCGGACTGCAAACTGCACTCTCCTAAAATATCAAGAGAAGGCACGGAATAGGTTTATATAGCGAAAGAAATTTAATCAAGCATCTGAAAAGCAAACGCGCGGAGGGCGGAAGGCCTGCAGGGAGACTCACATCTGGTTGACCACCCAGAGGAGGGTGTCCCAGCCCGTGGTGCCCTCGTGACCCAGCTGCTGGTCGTAGAGCCGCAGGACGACGGCCAGCTGCTCCCGGCTGCCGACGATGGTGGCCAGGTCCTGCAGCGGCGACGCCGGCCGCGGGAACCGCGTCACTGGGGGGACAAGCGAGAAAGTGGAGCGCGGGGGAGGGTGACCGGCGGCAGAACTGCAGCTACCGAGGGCGCAGGCTACCTTCCAGGAACATCATCCAAGACCACAGATAACGTCCAACTACAGACACCACGGTACAAAAATCCCTTTCAAATCCGTCCATACGCCGAGAGGCCTAATTACAGGGCCCCCGCTCCGCAGACTCCCCGAGGGGCCAGCCTTGAGTCATGGGGGCTGGATTGGACGCTGAGGAACGATGAAGCGAGGAGGTTTCCCGTCAGGACCCCCCGAAACGTTACGGCTGAAGTTGCCGCCGGCGTGGGAAAAGACAAGGGGGCTCCACTGACCCTCTATAGGGGGCGCTTCTCCCTGCAGCCGGGCGCGGTCCGTGAAGGGCGCGTTCTGGAGCACGGCGGCGAACAGGGCCGGGATGAGGGACTGCAGGGCCGACAGGAACGTGTGGAGCCGGTGCTCGTCCAGCGTGTGCTCGCCGTCCTGGGCCGAAGAACACGCACACACACACGCACACGCGTGATCGATGACATGGCTGCTCATATATACAGAAAACTAGGGCCAAACCACCAAGACACAAACAGGTTCAGATTTAATAAGCAAACATAAAAAACACAAGGAAATAGTTCTGGTATTTACCAGATCTATGCCACAATGTTAACAAAATGAACAATGACTGTAGCAAAGATGCTTTTAATGGTTTTAATTTAGTAATTTTTTTTTTTAACCACAGAGTTCATTACTGTGTAACAAAGGTCTGTAATGAATAACAATGACAGGGGGGTGTCATAAGGGGGAATGGGGCGTGACCCAATGAATGATGACCCGTAACCCATAGTTACAGGGGTTATTTTCTGAAAAACATTTTTAAACTGATTCCATAACAGATTTCAGCTAGCAGTCCTGCTCCCTGCCTCTAGATTGGGAACAGACCTAAGGAGGATCCAGACCCCCTTTTATTCTACCGCGGCGATGTTCCGGAGCATTCTGCATTTTGGCGGGACTCGCACCTTGAGCAGCTTCTCAATGCGGCTCAGCAGTGTGGGGATGAGCTGCGACTGCAGGGTCCCCAGCTCTGTGGCCCAGGCGGCGAAGGCCGGGATAAACACCTGGTGGGTGGCATTCACCACTCTCTCTGACGGGTCCCCCAGAGAGAGAAGCATGAGCTCCAAGCCCTGACCATGCCGGAGGGGGGAGAGAGGGAGAGAGAAGGGGGAGAGAGAAGGAGGGACAGAGGGAGGGAGGGAGAGAGAGGGATAGAGAGAAGGAGGAAGAGAGGGACAGAGAGAGGGATATAGAGAGAGATAGAGAGAGGGAGAGAGAGAAGGAGGAAGAGAGGGACAGAGAGAGGGATATAGAGACAGATAGAGAGAGGGAGAGAGAGAAGGAAGGTGAGAGGGATAGAGGGAGGGAGGGAGAGAGAGGAGGCAGAGAGGGATAAAGAGAGGGAGGGAGGGAGAGAGAGGGAGAGAGAAGGAGGGAGAGAGGGATAGAAAGAGGAGGAGAGAGAAAAGGAGGGAGACAAGGAGGGAGAGAAGGAGGGAGAGAGGGATAGAGAGAAAGAGGGAGTGAGAGGGAAGGAAATATAGAAAGAGGGAGAGAGAGAGACGAGGGGCGTTTTTAGTACGTGGCGTTCAGGCCTTACAAGTATACATGAGCCAGGCTCTCGCTTTAAAAACACAGCAATCATACCGCAGAAAGACAGTATATCTCGAATATTACACTTACATTGCATTAATCACCTTTTTGAGAAAACAGGGACAGATGGTCCCTAGAGAAAGTGGGAGTGAAGGGTCTTGTATAAGGGCACAACAGTAAAATCAGTCAGCTGACCTGGGGATTTGAATCAGCGACCTTCTGATCACAGACACAATGTCCCAACCCACTGAGCCACACTCTGCCCCATGCTAACACAGCTGGCACCTTTAGCCAGAGCCTGGACTCGTTCCCGGTGTGGACTCAGGTCGGGCAGTGGGCCTCACCTGGGAATACTTATCCGGGTCGTCGATGTATCCCATGATGATTCCCAGACTCTTGACCACGGCCTCCCTCACCATGTCGGCCTTGTCCTCAGCCAGCATCTGCTGCAGCATGGACAGCACCAGGGAGCTGCGGATCTCCTTCTGGAAGAGCAGCAAGCGGGTTGAGGTCCTGCCCGTCCGAGAGCGGTCGGATGACCGGGTCACCCGACCAGAACTACTACCAGAACTACAAAAAAAAACCTTAGAGAAGCATCTCCTACAGAATATAGAGAGCGAGAAGGGGGTCAGTTACAGAGAGGGAGGATAAAGTCAGGTGGAGGGCGGAGAGTCCGGGGAAAAACGGCCAGTGGGCTGGGCTCCGGACCTGAGCGGTTCTTACGGGCAGATAGGGGGCCAGTGCTCCGCAGGACTCCGCCACCAGCAGCCTGCGCTCCGGGTACTTGTGGTTGATCTGTGGGGCGAAGAACAGACACAACAGTGCATTCTCCGCCCGGAAGAAACCACACGTCTGCATTCCTTCTTGTTTTTGGGGGACGTCCCAGGTCATGCGATGCTGCCATCGGAACAGCATAGTGTTGCATACGTTCTAGCTGAAAGAATTACACTTACTGCAAACTGTTATCAAGAAACACACGCTAGTGCACAAGAAACACACGCTAGTGCACAAGAAACACACGCTAGTGCACAAGAAACACAGACTAATACACAGGAAACATACACTACTACACAGGAAACACACACAACTGCAGAAAAAGTACAAGCTGCTGCACGCACACACACATGCTACACAAAACACAGCTACTACACACAAAACTGCTACTACACAAGAAACACTTAAAGTGAATGTCTCTCCATTATAATTCTATGAACACGTGACAATACATTTAAAAAAAATTATGATCATATATAATCAGCGACATGGAATTACATTTTGTTCATATTAACAAAAGCGAGACTCATCTCTCTCTGATTTTGTTAAACTTTAAGCCACTAAAAGGTCATTCAGTGTTGCTTTAAAAGTACGTTTGGCTGGTATAGCGAAGCATTCTGCATTGTTTAACCTGTACAAATCAAACTCATTTCCACAAAAGTCTCTGCTTATCTTTGAAAGGTCTAGTGACCTACATTACTTGACTTTTAGTCACACGACTTGAAACAATAACTGTCAACAAGTGGTGCACACCCTACAACATAGCGCCCCCTGGCTGCAGGAGCGGCAATTAAGACTTACAGGAAATCTGTCCCCCTGGGTTCGTTACCGTAAACATACCAAATTTGATTCACGTTCAGATAAAACACAAAAATACTACTTAAGGGAATTCCTGGCTTTTATACTTATTTTCCTAGTGAAAATCCTCATGCCTGAAAAATAATTTTACCAACTTCATTATAAAGATAACTTTTCCATTTACATATGGATAACATTCAAACTTGCACTGGACTACAACTGCGTCTTACTCTGTCTGATGGGATTATTTTAAAGGCACCTGCAAAAATAAAGTCTGTCTACTGTTTTTATCGGTGATACTGAAGTAAATATTAAGGACAGAGGATGCTTAGGAGAGCAACTGACCTGCTCCCAGCACTGCGGCAAGAGCTCAGCCTCCACCCGCGTCGGACCCACGTGCCGAGCGAAGGCCACGCACCCGGTCAGGATCATCTGCCTGCGGACACAAGGACGTGAGGGGGACACGAGCAGGTCACTGGAAACGTGCGTCAGACAAGGCGTCTGAAGATCCAGAGCTAACCATATACATCTTATATGTTAAATACTGTCATGCTGTAATATGTGTCTATGGCACAAAGGTGCTTTTCAGTCACTCAAGTAGCTTGGCTTGGAGCCTGCAGTGATTCCAGCTGCTCGGTTTAGAGCCTGCATTCACTTGGCATTGAATCTAGCCACTGGAAGACTGTAATGACTTGGCGGTGACTCTGCAGTTACTCGAGCTTGGCTTGAAGCGTGCAGTGACTCTGCAGTGATGCAAAGTCACTTGGCCTAGAAACTGTAGTGATTCGGTAGCGACTCGGAAGTTACTTAAGCCGCTCCTTCTCGGAGCCTGAAGTGACATTGCGGTGACTCTGCAGTGAGTCGAGTCACTTGGTTTGGAGCCTGCCGTAACCTGGCAGTGACTTTGCGGTGACTCAAGCCGCTACAGTGACCCGGCAGTGACTCCGCTGTCCGACATTAAAGCTATCAGGTGACGCGATCACACCTCTGGTCGTCATCGGGCCTCTTGATGAGGTTGAAGAGGATATGCAGGAGCTGGTCACGCTCCTTGGGCTCCGGGTGAAGGCAGGCGGTGCACAGAATGAGGGGAATCAGCTCCTGGGGGGAGGGAGAAAGTCAGGGCTCATTAACAGGAGGGGGGGATATTATTCTCTGAGCTGGGAAATGGCATTCAAGGAGAACCTCTGCCGGACAGAACCTCCAGCAGACACCGTTTGGGGGAATATGGCTGTTTTTCTTAAGTGACTTAACATTTATCCCAATTACCCATACAGTTCGGGCGAAGCCATTTCATCGAACACAATGGAGACGACACATACTGCCGTCTTACCAGGATTTGGGGGACGTTTTAGCGAAACAGGCTGAGCCTCACCCCCCCCCCCCCCCCCCAAAAAAAAAAGATAAACGTGGAATGTAAAAAAAATAAAATAAATCACACAAAGGATATTCTCTGCAGGTCAACAGAAAGTCATATCAGCTTCTGACCAAGTGTTTAAGGGAAAGGCAAACATCTGCACACTCGATCTTTGATAAGGTTAACGGTGTTAGGGGTGTGGTGTCAAGCACCGTGGTGAGAGGAGGTGTGTGAAAACGTCCGGCGCTGCCAAAGCTGAGAGAGCGCGCTGTCCACACACCTGCCTTCCACATCTGCCCTATCAGGAACTGACCCCCCCCATAAAGATTAACGTGCCTTTGAAGAAGCCTCCCCCGGCTCACCTGTCTCCGCAGCCCCACTCGCGGCTCCTTATCAGCTTTCTTTTTTATTTCTTATTTATTCAACCGGGGGGGGGCTACCTCTGTCGCAGCCAGTGCCGCGTGCGCCACCACACGAGCCCCGCCTGTGCCCGCAAGACGCCTCCCAGACAGCGCCGGCGATTAAACAGGGCCGCCGGTACCTCGGACCTCTGAGTCCCGCCGGCCCCGCGGGGTGTCTGTCGCCACGGGAGGATCGTCCCAGGGGTCTGATGGGTTTCAAAGCGCCTGCTTCCGCACCCAAAGTCGGCGCTTGAAACACGCGGCCCTTTGTGGAGCGCGGCCCAGCCGCGAGGAGTGTGATGACGCGATGACGGCCCCTAACTAGAACAATGACGGCGATAGCTAAAATAGCGACAAAAAATACAAATACAAAAACTCCAACAAATTATAAATGCAAAAAAAAAATGCTGTATAGGATGTGCACATTCATTCGGACGCTATTTCAATGTATTATTACTCATTATTACGATTATTATCTTCTATCTGCTTAAGACCCACACACGATTGGTAATCAATTCACATATTAACAGATAGTTTTTTTCTCCCAAATGACATGCTCCATAAACCAATCAAATAATGGTTAAAGTGCGCAAAAACAATTAATGACAATATTCAACAATTCATGATATCTTATTACACTCGCAAAATATAGGATTACGGACGAGCAAACACTCATTCCGGGTATGCAGCCTCCCCGGCGCTCGGATAGGATTCGCACAATTCTGCCTTATTCCCTCTGAGCGATAGATTGGTATCAGACGACAGGACCGATCAGGGCCAAAACAAACAAGGACATAGGGAAGCTCCCGTAGAGCAGTTGGTAGAATCGTAGCCCGTCGCGTTTTTGTTTGACTCTGCCCTTCGAAGAGCTACAATTAGGGATCGGGTGCCCCCTGCCTGTGAACGACACGGCTGTGCTGGGGCACTCGTGGAAACGGGGGGGGACCACGGCCAAGATCGCCAGGTTTCTCTGCGACTGTCGTAAGAGCGAGTGGAGGCCCGGGTAGAGATGAATAAACATGACCCCTCCTGCTGGGCAAAACAGGAAGAGCGACATCCCGTTTCGAACAGTCGGTGACCTTTATCCAATCTCACTTCCCAGAACATCTGAATGGAGCGTCTCTAAAGATTCTGCGGTGATAAACCTGCGGCGGCCTTAAACACGCATGCATGCGTGCCGTGTTATCCCGCGAGTGCCTTCCAAACGGCGAACTTGCCCTGTCGATGGTTAGGGAGACGATTCCATCCCTGGAAGCCGAGGACTGTCGCAATCTGAAGCCACGCTTCGCTACGGCTTACGTTACAGTCACCTGATGCTTCACCACAAATCACTCTAGCCAACGTACATGTCAAATCAAGCTGGGACTTCACACTTTATGTCTAACATGCCTAAGTGTATCAGGCATTTATTTGCTTTTATATTGATATTTCGTGCCCCTGATCCCTTAAATTTTCCATCTTTTAAACAAAATACGGGCTGAGGAGTCTCTATCTAGGCTGCACGGGGCAACCCTGGATGGGACGGCAGTTTATCATGCGGCGCGTACACACACACACACACACACACACACACACAAAAGCAGACAGACAATGGTTAGATACTAACACCACAGTATTTTCTACTTTGCTGATCGCCATACAGTGGCCACAGAGACCCCCCCATCCCATTCCATTCCACTGCACCGAATGCGGAAGCTTTATCCACGCCGGGCCTGTTTTCCCAACGCCCTGGAGTTGTTCCAGATCCTTCTAAACTGTCATTTAGGCTGCAAAAAAAAAAAATAATAACTGTGATATGCAAATGTGTGCAGCTGCTGGGGGAGTTGCTGGTGCCATGTCCCCTTCATGGAGGGTGGGGTGGGGGGCTCCTTCAAACACGCCCACGCCCCGGAGGCACTTAAAGGGGCAGGTGCCTGTCTGAATTTTTAGCCCCAGAATCCTTTTATGACTTCAACAACCAGTGGGGGGAAAAAAAAACAAAAACAGGTATAAGCCATCAGATGTACTCAGTAGGGTCTGTGATGTTACCCTTGGCAACTCGGGGAATATGTGCCGCCACACTATGTCTCATTAAATTGTGAGACGTTCATCATTAGTGGAGACCACGGCGTGAAGAGCAGGCTGCGGGGCATGGATGCACGCGTAATGCCCTTGGGAAGCCTTCCAACGAAAGGTCTTCCACATGTCATACTCTGTCATTCACAATTTCTCATAGAAAAAACATTTGTGAGCGAGAGGTACTATTGAACCGCAATACCGCATCCCCCGCACGACTAACCACCTCAGGGATGAGACCCTGAGTGCAGCCATGTGGCGGGTGATACCTCAGCACCACACCAGTCCGAATGGACTGATTTTTTTCCCAGTGGCTGGAGTGCCAATCCTGTAAGTTGGAGGTCCTCATTGCAGAGCTGGATGGAGATTAACATCATACCCAGGATGACAGAATTGCATCTTAAGGGCCTTGCTCAAGGCACACCGGAGTAGGATCTCTCCTGGTATTCACGGGATTCGAACCAGCAACCATCCAATCGCTGACATAGACCCCTAGCCTCAGAGCCACCACATAGCTCATAATTGCAAGATCAAATGAATAAAATCTAATTTAGCATATGACGTAACTAAAAAGCTGGAATCTCCCAGATTTTTACAATGTAAAACTAAACATCTAAACATGTCATCCGACCGACAAATCTGCCGTTTTCACTTGTAGTGTGTATTTCACTGTTCTGCTGTCTCGTTGTGGGTCATTGAGCCCAGATCAGGCCTTTTTTTTCAATGACGGATCACATTCATCTCCAGGTGCTGATCTCATATTGTATGAAAAATGATCTCAGCCACTAGATTGGACACACTGTGCAAACTCATACGATTACATGAAAAAAGGGGGAGGGGGGGGAGCGTGCTATGTCAATCTTTCCACTACAAACTACTAAAACAATCACTAAGTGACAAGAGTAATTTAAAAGGCTATACGATTTTACTCTATACCTTACTTGACAATCTATGCGAGTTAATAGTTAAACTCCATTCAGTGCTGTACAAAACACACCCAGGGGGAACTTTTGTAGTAACACCTACCTAGTACAGCGTACTTTTACCTCACTTCAAGGGTTGACGAGTTGTGTGTTCAGGGAGGCCTTTCTGCAGACTCTGGCTGTTGTTTTTCTTCTTGTGGCCTTCCTGTTACTCTGGCATTTCTCCTCTAATTACCAATGTGTTTTTGCCTAAAGAACTGGCACTAACTGGGTGGTTTTGTTTATTGCCTTATTCTCGATAATTCTGCGGCACGTAAGTGTGGCTATTTTAGCGATGCTGGAATCCAGCATCGCGTCTGGCACCAACAATCACACCACGTTCAGAATCGATTAGATCATGCATCTCAGCTGTTCTGATGCTTAAGTGTAACTGAAACACTTGACCCCGTCTCCGTATCATTTATATTCGGCTGCAGACATATAATTTCTGTTTGAAGGAGCAAGCTCTTTGTATTAACGAGCAGGTGTACCTAATAAATTAGGCACAGAGTATTTGAGGATCGATGTATTTCTGTTTTTGTAAGTTTCAGTGGCAGATGTTAGTATTGGTAATAAAACACGAGCTTAAAGCGCTCAGAAGCTGTTAAGCAGAGCCAAAGGGCTAAACCACAGGCGGATAGGCTTCCCGCCGAGGGTGTCGCCTGCCTCAGAACCCATTGCATTCTGGGAGAGGCTATAGCTCCTCCCCCTCATCTTACACCCTTTGTTTCTTGAGCTCCAGCCTTGCCGTGACCTCACGCTGAACTTCTCACCTCACAAACTTCTACAGAGGCACCAGGTAAATGGCGGACTCTGAATGTTGACCAGAAGCTTTGCGAAGCCCTGTGAATGAGTTTGTGCGTCTCATATATGATCAAGTAAAAAAAAACACCCTAATCGTGTTTGTGAAATAGAGAATAGGAATGATCTTATCTAATCCATTACAATTTAATTATATGGGGATAAAAGTGATTTACTGGTAAGATAGATAAAAAAATGTTTTATAGTACTGAAGGCTCTACGAGTTCTTGCTCTGTCTTACAGATGCAAAGTCTGCAGCATGATTTTTTCTGTTTGAAATCAGTCACCTCATGAAATCACGCAATTCGGTTCACTTAACAGCCATTACTTCAGATTCAGTTTTACGCCTTCATATAATGATAAACACAAAAAAATAACAGTGTTTATTCTTTCAAACAACCAACGATTAACATAATTATTCAATAATTATCCTATTAGCTTTTGAATGTTTAAATGGAGAGTCTTCTGAAGTTTAAATTATGCAGATTAAGTAGTAGTAAGCGTTTATAATAATTTTTTTGTAACCACTTGGAAAGAAGCTTTATATGAATGGAGGCAGTTAAGACGCGGACTTTGGATCACAAGTCGATCGAGGTTAAAGAAACAAGCAGCAAAAGGGGAAGTCGGCCAGCTGATGGCAAGCAAACAGGGAAGACAAGGGGGGGGGGGGGGGGGTCCCCCCGCCCACGGTCCCAAACCCTTCCCGGGGGGGGGGGGGGGGGGGGAGCGCCCACGCTCGGGCACCAGCGAG
>JAABNY020000032.1:13749842-13763236 GCA_015164015.2 Brevimyrus niger
GAGGCACAGATGCATGCATAGAAAGGCCGATGGAACATGAAAGACGAGACAGAGAACGCGGGGGGGGGACTTCAGAATGGTTACATCAACGCAGGTTTTTAGACTTGAATACAGCAGACCGACATTGGAACAAAGACAATGGTGACAGTGTGCGTGCGCGTGTGTGTGTGTGTGTGTGTGTGTGGGGGGTGGGGAGGGGCAAGGTGACAGGGGTACTTACCTCCCTCTTGGCCAGCAGCACGTTGGGGACAATGTGGGGTAAACAGCGGCCCAGCATGAGGGTGACACTCTCAGCGCTGTCTGCGATGCGGGACACCTTGGTGGGGGGGGGGGGGGAAATTGGGTAGGGGGTGACACAAGAACATCCCTGTAAGAATATGAATGGACCACTCAGGGTCCACCACCCTGTCTGTCTGCCTATCAGGGTCCACTACCCTGTCGCACGCGTCTGCGTAACCACGTCACCTATCATGACCCATTTGTCGGATTACCACGTTTCATTTAATACGTTAGGGAAATAAAAAATAAATCTAGAGTCTGGGCTTACACAGCATTTGAGCGGCAGAAATTGTCCCTCACTGAAATATAACAGTTTGAAATATGGGTCCTTTTCAAGTTCATTATAAACAAGTTTATAAAAAATAACACCTTCCTAAAGCTCAGGGGACTAGGTCACTCCAGAGGTACAGCAGACAAAGTAAGGTGCACTCTACATATTCTGGCTCCCAACTCCGCTGCTTGAGTCATCTCATAGTTTCAAAGTTGGGTTCTTCACACTCATATTGCTCTACAGTGACACCAAGTGTTGGCTAAGTGCTTAACAGGCTGTAGGTGGAATAGCACGAGGTCCCAGTACCGGTTTGTAACATACACACTAAGTCCACTACCGTACAATGGGTCATCTTTCCTTCATACATGTCCTCTGGTAGTTGTCACTGGCATTTTTGAACCGTGCAGGCTATTTCCTTCAAAGGTTGCAGCTAGACTGTCAGGAAGTTATCTTGAGAGCTCTCTCACCTCAGAGCCAAGACGACTATCAGCAGACATCGGGCAGAAAGACAGAAGTGCTTGGTGAAATGCAGGAGACAGCTTTCTGGAGACAAGAACAAATTAATTTTCAGTGTGCAAATTCGTGATGAAAATTAGATATAACCGGGTACCAATAAATTAGTACCTTATTACTTAAAGATCCCTCTGTATCCACCTGTCCTGACATGACACTTGCCCATATTAATCAGCCATAAAATGCCAGCACCAACATTACCTTACCAGCACTAGATTATTTGTACGTTTTTTTCTGAGGTTGTGGCGCCATCTAGTGGCAATTATATTAAAACACACCGAGTTTAATATTACTGTATTTGCTTGGGCTACAACCAATCAGTATTAACACCTAGACAAAGAGCAATAAACTACATCAAAATTCTAATTAATGAAATAACACTGCATACAGAAAAAATACATATAAATGACATTTTCATGATTCATATCCTTTCCTGCCATAAATCAGTTTTGAGACAAAATCATTGTCATTGCATTGTAGGGCGAAACCGGAGGGTAAATCTATAGGATACCGTGCATCTGACATATAAGCCACAGAAGGAGCATGATAGCAAAGGGAGGTTTCGCAGTCTCACCTGTTTGGCTGATCAAACTCGACAGGCCCCTTCCTTTGCGAGCTCTGACATTTTAATTTTGCATGGGGTGCAGCCTGAGGCGTGGTCAGGTCGGTGACGTGCCATTGGACGGCCGGCGCCTCCTGCAGCTCGGGGCCAGAGCTGAAATCCCCGGCCGGGCCGTCCGGCACGTCGTCCTGATCCGTGGAGCGCCGGATGTCCAGGTACTGTCCGTTATCCTGGGGCTCGGGCTCGGGCAGCCGGCCCGATTTCGCTGCCGTGACGAGCAGCGGGACGGGGACGCTCTCCTTCATGATGCGCAGGTCACTGGAAGAGACGGCGTTTCGCCTGCACTTATTTCAGGGCAAATTCCATCAGAAGGCAGTTTGTGTAAAGGAGAAAGGATACCTCTGGGGGTTAACTAAAGAGCGCGTCTGAGAACCACTAAGGAAAATTCACACGCCCACCCAACCCTCACTGGTCCCCTCTTCTCTACAGATAGGGACAGCCCATGGCTTAGTGGGTTAGGCCTCGGCGCCTGTGATCGGAAGGTCGCTTGTTCGAATCCCTTTCTCGGCAGAACAGTCAGGTCTTGCCTGGGCGTGACGCTTATCACTTATGATTAAAAGGTTCTCCCACCTAAGCTAATACTGGGTATGACCCACTTTATTAACCTCTGAAAAGGCTCCAATGACGCTGGATAAATGGCCTAACCCTGCACTCAGAGCCCAAGCTTGGTTCTCGACTGTTCTCCTGTTTCTCAAAGGAGTGAAACATCAGATAGGTGAAAAGAACTGCTCCAAAGTACTTAATAAAGCATAATTTCAAGTCATACCTCTCCAACTTCTTGATCTTCTCCAACAGGCTCTTCTTCTCACTGTTTAGGAGGCTGATTTGGTACTCCAGATCCTGGACCACGGCCGCTTGCTGAAACGTGGAGAAAACAGTTGGTCGCTTTCAATCAATAAAAGTCATGCAAAAAGTGCTATTAACTACAGGGGCAACTACAACTACAGTGGACCTAAAACATGCAAACAATCCATCCAACTCATCCAGTGCTGGGGGCGTGATGAGATTCCAAGAACCACAGGACGCACTTGAGGCAATGGAGTGTATAAGGTGTCAGCAGTGGGTGAGAGAGACACACACACACACACACACAATTTAGAGGCATCAAGTTAACAAACTGGGAGTCTGCGAATGGTAGAAAATGACTGCAGCACCTACAGGAAACCTAAATAAATGCAGAGAACATCCAAAACGCTGGTGTGTGAGGCCACTGCACTGACTGCTACCCACAATGCAGCTGTGCATGTGCCAAAGTGACAGAGGGAGGGGTCGCTGGACGACAACACACCTGCGGGAGCTCGGTGCTCTGCGAGGGCTGCGGAGTCGCTGGGCTGGACGGCAGCTCACCGACCTCGACGCCCACGCCGACGTCCGCCGTTTCCCGGGGCGACGGGGGGCAGGAGCCGCAGTTCCGGTACAGGTGGAGGAGGTCAGGGGGCTTTGGGATGTTCAAGCCCACGTCGTCCCACAGCTCAAAGTCCTGCAGAGGGCGCACAACAGCAAATCAACACGCTTCCCTATCAGTAAGCAGGCTGGAGATATACTGTTTTTTTTTTTTTATTAAAAAGTAAAGATTTCAGTATGTCATGAAAAAAAAAATTACAAGAGGCTTTGATTCAATTTATTTTATGTCTTACTAATGTATTAATATTTACCGGGACACAACAAAATATGAAAAATCAAAACATGTAATCCTTAAATTACACTTTCAAAACTCAATTATTAATTGGAGAAAGCATGTCAAGGACACACAGTAAAACTACGTTACTTGCAAAAATTTATTGCAGTCATGATATTCAAAAGTTACCTGATCGTCATTTTCATCTGAGAATGTGATGGACGAAAGCTTGTAATTGTTTTTCAATAAATACTCGTTGACTAGAAAATTTAACGCCCTTTTCTCAAGGGGGCGGATGGGTTCCTGCAGGAAGAGAGGACGGAGGTCTAGCGTCACGACACGAAAAACATCGACGTGCCTGTGACGCCTCCACGCCGGGGTGGGACTGTGATCCCTACCTGGATTTCGGGGCTGGATTTGAAGTTCTTCCTCTCCTGCATACGAACGTCACTCTCTGCAAGAGATGAAGAGCAGCGGTCGGTCGGCCTGCGCACTGTGCCAGCGGGCCAAGGAGCCCGAGCGGCTCTCGAAGCAGAAAGACTTGAAGTAGTAAAAGTATAAAGTACGCCACCTGCTGCCTGAGTCAAGTTGGCCCGCAGAGCCTGTATGGTCTCCTTGGCTTTCCGTAGTTCAAACTCCAGGACTGGACAGGGAGTGGATTAAACACACACAGGCATCCAGCCAAGAAAAGGGAACAAAGAAATAAAATAAAAAAAGAAAAACACAAAAAAAGGGGGATGACCATGAAAAACAAAACCGAACAAAAATGATACACTCTCTAAGAAGCTGAACAAAAAAAATGAAACAGGAAAGAAAAAGAAAATATAAATAAACAGAAGGTCATGCAAATTATGGACGCATGCAGCAGAAGTTGCTGGAGAAGCAGAATGGTGACCACCTCCCATACTTTTCTTGAGATCTTTGAGCTTCGTCTTGAACAAAAATACTCCTGCTGTCTGACCAGGGCTCTTAGCCTTAGCTTAAGCATTACATGGGAATGAGATTTTTATTTATTTTTGTTTTAAACCATTTTAGTAATATGCTAAATTTCAAATGATATTTAGATTTTGAGGTACACTGAGGACCAAACACTAATAAATGGTGAATCAGACAAGTTTTTTTCGACACATAAAATGGGTCCATACACTTAGTGTGTCTGAACGAAAAAATAAATTGAAATACACTGAGGTTAAACAGGGCAAGGTCATGACTGCTCCAAAAATGCTACTTAATCTTCCGCACTGTCTGTCAGGTTAAGATACGAGATGACTATTCTATGTCGATAAGGCCTCAAATAAGACTGCAAAGCATAGGTTGTCTGTAAATCAGTCTAGTGCTTAAAAAAGGCGGAAAAATCAGCAAAAATAAAAACAGAATAAAATTTTAAACGGCTTTCAATGTGGAGGTGAGCACAGAGAGCAGTCAAACTACAGCTAGGGAAAAGGGGACAGGATGTCACTAGGCTGAAGGTAACAGGTCCACAGAACCCCCGAGGGCGGGTTAGGCAGACAGGCATGGAGAGCAGAGGGCGCTTTGCATGACTGTGCACTGACGATCTGCGCTCCCCAGGGATCCACCGGGCAGGCTTTTGGCTTCCGCTGCCCTAAGCACTTTTACCAAGGCCAGGCCCACCTCATCCGTCCCAACCTGGACCCATTCCTGTATATCTGGACCCAAGTCTTTGCGGTCGTCAAAAACAAGAGGGAGGTAAGAGACCACGCCTCAAGGTTAGCTTGGGCCAAGCGGCGGAAAAAGTTCTCAATGAGGCCAGTCGTCATGGAAACGTACAAATCAATACACATATAAATGACGCAGATCAGGAATGCACAAAATGCAAATACAGATGCAACAAATGGAACAACTCAAAAAAAAAATATATATTAAAAAAAAAGAAACGGAAAAAGAGGTGGGGTTGAGCAGAAGGGCTGCTAACTGGTCCAGTATTGGAAGGAGAAAATCTACGTTTAAATTCTTTAAAACCAGAAAGCCAGATCTCCCGGAGTCAGACAGCAGGGGTGGAAAAAGAGAGGACAGGATGCATCCCTCTTTCACCCCCCCAAACCCCACCCCACCCCAAAGAAAGGCCAAGTTCAAAAGGTATGGAGACACCACACTGCTTTCAGCGACTACAGCGGAACACGGTGCATCTGCTGCATGGACCCCGAATCCCCCCTAAAGGGCACCCCAGCCTTCTAATTCTGAAGCTATGATGTGCCGATCTAGCTAACGGGACGCATATCGCATCGCTGTGTTTTCGGAACATGCCGTTATAAAGTATAGGCCTATAACTAATTCTGCTACGGGGTGAAAAATAAATAATGAAAATAACTGACAAAACAACCAAAGACACACCAAGAACAATACACATTTCTACATTAAATATATCATGGTAATATTAACGCATTAATATGGTTAGAAAATAGGGTCGTTTGGGTCAATTTTCGTCAAAAATAAATGTTTAGTTTTAGCAACTTTTGAAAAAGCAAACTATCACTATCATTATTAGTATTGATTACATTTTTTATTAGTGTGTGGGCAGCCCGGCGGTTCAGTGATCTCATGTTGACATAGTTTATAATACAAATTATTCTACTGATAGTTCCTACCAGAACCCTAACAAGCGCTTTGGAATCCCCAATGTGAAATTCTGCATACCTAAGGTTTGGTCAGACTGCCATTTATAAATTGCGCTTAAACTGTGTGTATGTACCCTATAAAGACGGTAAATCCTGCCTCGTGTTCTGTGTATCCTGGGGCAGGTTCTAGGCTTGCCCCTAACCCTAAATGAGCGGTTCTAGAAACAGAGGAGCCGCCGGTTAATCAGTTACAGCACTTCACTCCTATCTGAAGGCTTTCGCGAAACCTCCAAACAAACGAATGATTCTGTAAAAAAAAAACACGTGCAGGGCTAACGTAGCCTGGAGTCTGGCTCGAGTCTCCATAGAGGACGACGTGACATGTGATATGCACCTCGAGAAGATGACTCAAATTAAACCCTGACATCTAACTTCATTGAGCTTGTTAGGAGGAAAAAAAATAACTAAACTACCAAGACAAAAAAAAAAAAAAAACATGTGATAATTCACATGATCTGTAGGTTATGATTTAGAAAATGGCCGCCGTCACTTGTGCTAAATCAGCCTTCCGAAATCCAGAAAAGGATCCATAAAATGGCAGTAAATACTCAATGTTCCCCTGACACATGCGTGGACATCGTGATCGCGATGCTCTCTTCTCCGAATCACAAAGTGATGCTTTTCCTGTTCCCAACGCCCCTCGCGGCGCTTCCTCCCACAAAGTTCCCTTTACCTGCGACGCGCTCGTCCGACTCCCTGTTCCCGTCGTCGGAGTAGCGGGCAAAATCCAGGGAGTCCAGAGTGCTTATGCTTCCGGTGCGATCTGAAATGAAAACGAGCAATGAGTTTCCCCACAGCCACTGGGTGACTGGTCATCGCACATTAAACGATATTACCACAATCACTCTGACTCTCACACAGCCCCGTCTTTCTTTAAGCATTGCAGCAGAGGTGGAAATTTCCAGTCCAGACGGTACAAATCCAGACCGTGATTTAGTTTCACCCAACCGGTTCAGCATAAAGAGTCACAGTTACAGAGTACTCCACTGGTTGGCTGAAACAAAATCCTGCTCTGGATTTGTACTCTCTGGACCTGAAATTTCCACCTCTGCATTGCAAGTAACTTGGCTGTGGGGCCACCCATTCAGGGACCCCATGTGTGTAGCTTTGATGTGGAGGTCAGGGGCCCCAATCCGTAAAAATATTTAGGGGCCCAACTCTCTTTTCATGTGGTCCTGTTTGTTTCTCTTGTGTTCCAGTTTTCCTCTGCAGGTTCTGGACGTATACCCACGAGGGCCCAGGATCATTGAGGGAACATTGGAGCGATATCCACCCTCCAGCATCTCCCGTGCAGGTGGCGGCCCCTTCAAGGCAGCCATCCTACAGCATCCACCTGCAAACGCACCCACCGCTTCCCATTTCCTCCTCCGTCGGCGGCTTCCCAGCATGAGGTTTAGGCCCAGCAGGCGAGACAGCCCCGCCCCCCCCGATTGGGGTATCCATCAATTCCCTACTGGGTCCCAAAGGCTTTTCGTAATGCGGTTACCGGTGGCCCACATGCTACCGATTACCCCCCCCCTGAGCGGCACCTGGCGGCTTCCCAACAACTGGTCGCATTGCAAATTAAGCAAAGTCTGGATGCCAAAAGGTCCAAATGCCTAAAGCTCGATAAGTTGTGTACAGTACGTGATCGCTTCAAAATGAGGCTATGGATTGCATGGTGGAATGCATGGTTAGCAGCATAAAAAATGGATGAACGCACATCAGAGCACAAAGACCTTAAAGAAGTAATCACTCTCAGAGGTGCTAATGGTGAGGTTTTATGCAATAACCACTAACAATATTGTGCTAGTGGATGCATAGTATTCCTAAAGGAACAACGCGTTCCACACATGGCGATGCCGATATTCCATTACGATGGTTTGACTGATGATATTCCGACTTTACGATGATGCGTACTTCATACCTACCCACTTCAGCAATGCAACTTCAGTGGTCAGACTTCACTTTTTTGATCTGTACCCAGACTAATGACATTGTCGTATGATAGCAGGATCCATCCAGCCACGCATTCCAGTCTCTGTAGCGATCATGAGCGTAACCATCTCGTTTTCTTCAGTGTTTAACCAAATTTATTTACTTATTCAGTGACAGTAGCTATTTATTCATTTAGTTATATCATATCGACATTTGACACAAAGTGTTTTCAACTTGTGCTGGGTTCATCATCATGTAACCCCGTCGATGTCGCTGTGCATCTGTATTTTCAAAGTTGCTTTAAGCAGAAGTCCATCCTCTGCGACTCCACCTCTGAACGTGATTGGCCATGAAATACAATGAGTGCCGTTACAAATGACAGAAGGCCAGGACAAACATAATATATGATGCTATGTCTCACTGCGGAGTTGAGTCAGCATATTTCTGCAAAGTAAAGGGCGGCTGGTGCGAGTGATAAATCTCACTTTCTCCTTTGCACGATTATAGGGAAGCTTGAAAAATGGAAAGTGGACTGATGAGTCATAACATCTGGCCTGACCGATGTTTTTTCAGAAACTGGGAAAGTGCGTGAAAACACGCAGAGATGTATTTGATCGAGACAAAAAATTGAGGGCAGAAAGAAGAAAGGTTGGTTCAGAGAGATAACTAAGCAGATTGCAGAGGAGGTGGGTCCAAGGAACTTTGATTGGTTTGTCCCATCTCTTCAAGTTGCTTGGATCAGAATGTTTTTATAATCCCATTTATAAATGAGCCTAAACCGAGTGCCTGGCATAACGAGCCTAAAGTTTTATCTCAAAGTGATCCAAGATAATTATTTACAGGATACTTAAATGCTTTCCCTGCAAATCAAAAACAAACGCTCACTTGTCAGCAAATCCTGGGCCAATCCTATGTTTCAGCTTGGAACGACCGGCACCTGCTGAAGAACAATCCGGCATGAAGGGGAGGAACCAGGACTCCCCAAGGCGTGAGGGCCGCCTGTCCCGCCAGTCCCCCGCTGCCGGCGGCTGCCCCAGAGAGACGGTCGAGGGGCATCCCGTCTGTCATTCCAGCAGGAAGCCGGACACAAGCGCGTCCTTCTGATCAAGAGGATATGAGGATGGGCTCGGCGGCTCAGCTGCTCCTCCAGAGGAGCCCCGTGTTTGGCGAGAGCCACGGAGTCACGTTCCCACATCCGACTGTTTCTCTAAAGCTCGGCGATGCTCATCGCCGAATTTCACAGCCCGATCTGATATCTATAACAAGCTGGTGCTGGATCTGGTCCTCGGCCACAACCGGCCACCACCCGCACGCCTGACGCGGGGAGTCGGGAGTTTTCATAATTAGGCCAGAAGTAAAATCTGGTGTGTAGGTGGTGGAACGGGATATAAAAGTCGCCCGGATGAGGACCTCCGGGGCTTCCAGAGAGCTGAGGCTGAAACTCAACCGGCACCGTCGACTTGGAAGGCGGCGCCAGGTCTGGGGGAGACACAGCGATACTCTCTCTGCACCCTCGTCGGCACGGCAGAACAGGCAAGGCAGGCTGTCGTTTTCATGATCAACTGCACTAGCTGAGGAACTAGCTAGAGCATAGAGCCTCCCTTAGTATCATCAGCAGCACAGATACTCTTGCCAATTCACCTGATAAAAACACTATAAAATATAGTGTTTTACTTAACTTTATAGTTAGGTATGCAATACAGATTGATAATATTCTTCGTTTTTATTTTTTAACAATGATAGTATTTCATTTCCATTAAAGACCCCACAGTAGTACAGCGATCAATAGCTTCCGTTTTTATTAACAGTTTCTAAAATATTTAATAATTGGTAAAAACAACTATATTTCATCCTGCCAATATATGTTGACTAACACACACTGCGCGTCTGGAAAGAGAAATATGCCGGAAGATATTTTGGAATTAATCCATCTTCTGCTGAAGCAACACACTGAAATTGAGCATCCTGAATTTCAATACACAGATGAGTCAATTAGGCCTGGTTTCAACCGGGTGAAGGAGATCCATATTGGACTGGACACACGTCAATGGCTCTCTGGGCTGCATTTTGATTGGATTTCCATCGCAGCATGCAAATGAGTATGCAAATGTGCCAGCTCTGCATCTGAACTGGTCAGCCCGTGAGAGGTGTGCCACGGCCCGATGAGGATATTGTAGCCGACAGCGGAAATATAGACGTTTAATCTGCTGTTATGGCCCTTGGGAGGTACGCTTACTTAAGGGATGACGCCAAGATTTGAACGGGAGAAAGACGACACCACACAGCCATTATATCTGGCTCCTCAGGTTATTCAGCGGCTCCCGAAGAAATATTAGAAGGCTCTTACTCGCAACCAATTCACATAATAACTATTTATAATTAATAGCATTATTATCAGGTCTTCTTATTCTTATTTTGCACTTGTCTTGTCCAGCATTGAACTACAAATCATCTTATCCCCCGTGCTTGAAACACCGCAGAGAAATTATAACTCAAATTGTGACTATTGATTGCTACTATTAAAATACAGAAACCCAATTAGCTGTTCACTTGTAAAATCCCTGGGAAATCATTTTCAGTCCATGAAACAACATTCCAGCTACAAAACCATTAATTGTTTGCCTCAAATTGCATTAGCAATTTACCAGTAAGGCAGCCAGCAAGAACAGAAAAACCAGAGAAAAGGACTACATAAATATAGTAATGTATGCCAAAGTATGATAAAATACTTCACATTCCTTAAAGGTATCACCGCAGGTAAACGTATGAAAAGGACTTTAATTCTGATGTCAGCATTTTCCCATTTAACAAATTCTCTTATAATTATTTTGTTCTGCCCTGTGCTTGTTTAATTATAGAGAATACTTTTGGACTTAACCAGTTCTAAGACTTCTAAGTCTTATTCTTCTTTGTTCAGATTAGTCCCAAGAGACCTCAGGAAATGGCTGGTGCCTGCATGCTAACTTCAAACCCTGCGACACGCTCACACCGCAAAAGGCCTCACTCAGCGACGGTACCGTCACACGACGGCTGCCCGGGAGACCGGACTGACGAACGCTTGTCGCTTCCTTGGCAACCCCAGGTAGACCAATCCACGGCGATATTCAGGCCCGCGTCTCCGATTACAGCACAGAGGCCCTGTCACCATCGACCGGCAGGTGCTTGGGGGGAGGGGGGGGGGCAGCAATGGAGGACCAGGGCGGCCTGCAGATGTTCAACAGGGTGTCGCTAAATGCTCTCTCACCCTCTGCTTCTGTGGTTAACAGTTTGGTAAGAATAAAATCCCTCCAAGCCCCAGCTCTTGCGTGTGATTTGCTGCCTTCATATTCCAGAGGCCTGCTTACTGGCCAGAAAATTTGGCACGCACTTTAGGAAATAGTTCTCCGTTTCTCAGAGTTTCCCTAACGTGTTCATTTAGCATTTTTTCAAATTTAAAATGATTATTAAGCGACCTGGAGTTGTGTTCTTTAAAACGGGCCAATACACATTAACAACCATGAAATACGCAACCTGCACGATCTTCCTTGATCCTTTACTTCCTTAAACCCTTGTATTGCCACTTACTTCTTTTTTTAAACCAGCTTCACAGGCCTGCTGGGATATTTAAATCACCATCTTGGCATTTCAGCATCAGGCTCTAATTGAGGCTGACACTCCTGACAGTCTATGCCTCGTATGCTCACCCTGCCGGGGGGGAGACTGAGCCCAGGAATGACCGGCTGAATTAAACCAGCAGACTCTGGCACTGGGCTTCGTTAAAGCCAAATATCAAACCCTGATGATGAATAACCTCCTTTAAGGACTGACCTTGATTCCCTTCCATTCTTGGGTGAAAGCGATTGGTCAAACTCATGAATTTCATAACATAATATTTGCAAAACTATGAATACTTTTTTTTATGTAGTTTAAAGAATTTTTACAACGATGAAATGACATTGTAAAAAACCTGACAGGATAAACATTTCCTGGAGTGAAATGTTTTCTTTATCCTTTGGCTCAATGTGGTTTCAATAAGACTACACAGGACCAAAATATGCAAACATTACCTCAACTTTTGTGACAATATTACTAAAAAATGCAACAAACAGAAGTGAAACATCAGAAATACATATTGTCTCTGGATCTAACCACTTGTTACTGCCAATGAATTGAGATTTCAATATGCTGTTAATATACAATGGGCTACTGTTATATATTAACTAGAAAATAAACACATTTTTGATAAGCGGAGCAGAAACAATTCAATTTCTTTTAGACTAGGTGAAAATAAAAATATACATAATCTGAGATTTTGGTGTAAAGGGCAAAGAGGATTTTATTTACTATCAAATCAAAGGTTTGATAGTTCTCAACAACATTTTGGTTTTAGTTTGGTTTTTAACAGAAAGGAAACCATCTTCAAGGAAACTGTACTGAGTAATTCAACATAATTCAACATAAAGAAACGGGTAAAGTGCCGATCTCTGACAGCAAACTGAGAACGGCTCAAAGCAGTCCCTAGGCGGCCTCGTATACTCAATACTCAACACAGAGAATCTACACTCCATTTTGTGGTGAATAAAAGTGGCCAGCAAATCAGATGACAAAACTGAAGAAACAAACACAGATTTTTCACTGCATGTTATATTATGTAGTGAAGGTCCTCTCAAAGTTGGCAGAGAACATTATTATACGTTAATGGAACATTATTTCTGTGTTATACGTTTCAGCAAAGGTTCTGTCAATGTCTGCACAATAAAAGGATGTTCGGGTAATGTTAATGTAGTTTGTGTTGGCAAATATTGTTTTGTAATAAAATATAATTTTATGAAAGAGCTATATGTGTATACTGCCAATGAACCAACCAGCCTGTAAGCCATGACCTCTGACCTGTAAAGCGACAGCGTTACCTGCTGCCCTACCGCACCCTTCGTTCACTGCTATATTATTAGTCTTGGTTGTAGTTGTATAACGTTATCAGAACATTAGGAAAAAGTATACACCTCGAAAGTTTCTTGAAAGTACCTGGACCATTGCGGCAAGCATCAAGAACGCAAAATTGTTAGTGGGGACAAACTTGCTAATCGAGTTAATGCTTTAAGTTCTATTTCTTCTCCAACTCTTCCTGAAATCTATAGGTGAAACAGTGGCGCAGGAACAGCAACAAGCAGATGTTCAAGGGATGAAAGGACCACGGTCATCCTTCAGCAGAGAGACGGGTGAGAGAGGGAGAAGCGGCAAAGCAAGGGAGGACGGCGCTTTCAGCGACAGACAGCGCTGCTCCCTCTTCGGCCGCGGCGGCCGGCGCTGCAGTAAATACAGTAATAATGTATGAGGTGGTCATGTGCCAACAAACAGTCCCCGTGAGGCACCAGCTTCTCCAGATGCTCCCATTATAATATGCGCCCGTTCCGTGGCGGCCGACCGACGCCACAGAGCTCAGTACGATATTGTGCCTAAACAGGCACTTCGTCAGCCGAAACAGGCGGAGAAGAGCACTTCAGCAGGGAGACACAGGGAAGCCAGCGAGCCGGGCTTCCTCGCCTGAAGACGTGCTCC
>JAABNY020000032.1:13763336-13774006 GCA_015164015.2 Brevimyrus niger
CAGGCGGAGAAGAGCACTTCAGCAGGGAGACACAGGGAAGCCAGCGAGCCGGGCTTCCTCGCCTGAAGACGTGCTCCCCCTCCCCTTGGCTCGGACATACAGCACGCATGGGGAGCTACAGGCATGCCGAGGGGCATGGGGGTCATCTGGAAATCGTCGGAATGCAGCCCCAGATTTTCGTTCATACAAAACTGATCTGCAGAAAACCAGGGCTGCCAACTCATAGCTCTCTTCACCTAGAGTTTTTTTTCACCGTGTAAATGTGCGTTTTGTTGCCGTAGACCTGCAATCTGATCTAACCATCCATCCATCGTTAATGCATTTCATTTCACACCAATATCCACAACTGCCTAAGCTGTTGGACGATCAACGAGCGGACGGACCTTTGTTTTCATAGCTCACGTATTGCAATATACCGAATAATACGGACTTCACAAAGCCGGAACCAAAGGGGCGTTTGCTGTTTCTGTCTTCTTGGCGGTACGCCAGGTCCAGTCTGACGTCAAGCCAAGGTGGTGCTCTCTCATGCCCAGTGTTAAACAAGCTGAATGTCCTTTAAAAGCCGAGCACTTCAGCTGGCCAGGTCCTCCATTTAGAAGGTCAACTCGACCTCCGCAGAGTCCTACACGAGCGGGACGCGATTCACCTCCGAATCCTGGAGCAAGAACGGGAACTGGTCTTGGCAGCGTTTTGAGCAACATGCCAAAGGGGTTCACGGAAGGAGAGGCATTCATTCCATTTGTGTTGACAGATTCCAAACTTCGTCCTTTGTGCTGTGCTGCCAGTTTGCGAATATAATATCAAGCGGTATTTCCCAAACTGGTCCTTGGGGGACACTCAGACAGGGAATGCTTTTGCTCCCTTCCAAATCCCAGTGTGGAGCGAAAAACGCGCACTGTATGGCAGGGAACTGAGAGGGAGCAAAAACGTGGACCGTTCAGGGCTGCCTGAGGACCGGGTAGGGAAACACTAGTATAGAAGTAATGTACGGAAAAGTACCACACAGACTAAGAAATGGAGAGGTTTTAGGATGGCAATATCAAGCCAAGTCTTGGCGCCCACAGACGCCTAAAACACGCAAGCGAGTATTCCATGAGTCCGGGAGAGCCGAGGGCATCGGCCGTCTCGGAAAAGCGGCCCCTGAAGTCCGTCACCCATTACCGCTGACCGCGGGTAGCCTTGAGATGAAAAGGACGAGGCTGACATCACAGGGGTGTCGTATTACAGCCACTGGTAAGTTTCACGGCGATCGGCCGAGCAGCAGCTGGAGGTACAAGTGTCCAGATAAAAATAAGAAAACAAACATGTACGGATGGCCGCCCCAACATGGTGCCTGCGGAGGCCCTGCACCCCCCTCTACCCCGCCTGGGCTCCAACGACCCCCAGGACTGGGCCCAGATCCCGCCATGATGGGGACCTGAGGTGTCCGCAAAGCACCGGACAGATGTAAGTCCATTCGTGCTCTTTGACTAGTCTGGTGTTACCGTAAGATGTTCCCCGTTAGCCCAAACCACTCAGATGAAGAATCACCTGGTTATACCACAACCTAAACCAAACTTACTAGGATAATTAACTGCAACTGTAAGCCTGAGGGCCCCCTCACATTAAGCTATTATAATATAATAAACCTTTTGAAAAATCTTGGGACATGAGCCAAATGCACTGTACTACCTGTCACAACGTCACACGTCACATTGCATCACCTGTCACCGAATCCAGGGACTCTCATAAGCCAGTTTCAATGAACCTCCATCAGGCGGCTCAGCTTCTGAGACACTGGGCTGTATAGCTGGGTGTACTGACAGCTCCTTGTTAATGCATGAAAACTCCATATTAAAAGATATGAGAATATTCCATCCCAGGCTCCGCTGCTTAATGGGGTTTTAGGGCAGGTTGGCTGAGAAATAATGACAGGAGGTGTGGTGAAGTGACCGAACAGAAATGTGACACGGGGCTTTGACCTCCAACTTAAACTTAAGAAACATCATAAAGACGGCACTTTCACTTTCATATTCTGAGCGACTACATGTTGCAGGTCACAGTATGGCCGAGCGGTGGGCAGCATACTGTTACCTCACACCTCCAGATATGGGATGATTGCGGAGGTCCTGCAGGAACCTCCCACAGTTCAAGGGCATGCAAGTTAAGATAAACAGCACTTCTAAATTGCCCATAGTTTGCGGCTATCTGCATTTATGTGTCTTACGATAGATAGATAGGGTACACGGTGCCAATCTTGTATCCTGTAGACCCCTTTGCTGCCTAGGTTAAAATCCACACAAGCACCTTGGATGGATGGATGGAAGCATGGATGGATGGAAGGATAATGTACGAGTGTCTGGTTTACATCTAGATCAACGGTCTTCATGCAGAGACACAGGTCAACATGGCTGACCGCAGGCAGCTGGTATGATCAATTTCCCCTTCCAGGCCTTAGGATACCATCTCATCCCTTGGGAACACGAGTGGCTTACAAAAACATATGGAGAAAAGTCATTGTGTATTAAAAGGAGCAGATTGAGAGCCAAACTCCTTTGTGTGATTGGCTAGCCTGCTAGGAAGCATTCTGGATGATTGTACTCGATTCGATATCTGAGATGTAAAACAGAGAGGTGCTTTTTTCAGGCTCCAAATTTACAAGACTTCTCATTGTTAAAACATCACTCATAAAGCCAGTTTCCTAGTTACATTCCCAATAATTTGACTATACAATTTGTTTGCATATTTAAAGTATGCCATAGGAACAGAATACTAATAGAATAACCTTCTAATGACTTGTTTTCAAACAATGCTTTTCCAGTTGGAGCTACTGTAGTTTGGAGATGACCCTTAAAATGTACAGCAGAGAAAGCACTGAACAAGGGTATGAAACCATGGCTATCAGTAAACTTATCTTTATGTTTACTGGGTGAAGGATACCTGGGAGCATACGGCTTAATTTTTATTTTTTAAATAGCCAATACTTCTCATACGTTTAAAGCATAAAATTGTATATCATATATGTGTAGACGGCCCACCACAATACTACCTGAGTATCAATCTTATGTAGCATGTTATCAGTAGCATAAATTTCTTACAGATTGTTTTTGTGTAGCATCCATGGGCTCATAATGCACATATACAATGATTCTTTCATGTTCCAAGTGTGTATTGAAATGTTACTTTCACACAGTGGGTGATGGACTCAGGACCAGCCATTTGGCAATTTGAATCATGAGTTGCACACTTAAGCAAGGTCATGGCCCTGTTGTCAGTGGTGCACAGTCTAATGTGGTGCTCATTTGAAGGGGGGGGGGGGGTGGCTACAGGGATGAATGTTTGCTTAGAAACTAAATAAATGCAAACAAGGGGGAAAAATTAGTTGGGAGCAGTCAGGATTATGGTCAATGGTAAAAAGCAAAACGCACACAGCCTTATTCATGTTGTAAAAACTTACAAACACTATAATTGTTATCATGATCATAATCGGGAATATCTTTACCCTCAGTTATACTCCATTTATGACTGGTCTGAGACTTGTGTATTTTTGAGGAAAATTAGGTTAAACACCGACCCAGCACCTTGCTCCAGCAGCACGTTCGGTGACGTGAAATAATAACCGCCAGCGAGAGGTGGCGCAGTGGTTAAGACTCAAAATCCTTAAAAACCGTTAGCAAATATCCAGCAACCGACAGGTGTAACCTGTTCAAGACGCATTGTGTAACGCCTGTCCAGTGAGATGAAACTCAAGCACTGCATGACAATATTAAAAAATCATAACCTACGGTGGAAATGCATGTTATTACTGCACAATTACGTAACACTACGGAGTGCTTGTACCACCTCTGCAGTATCGGCATGATTGCCTACCCAAAAGTACATTTTTATGAAGGATCAGTTACATATTCCCCATTTTCACCAAGACAGTCCTTGGGTAAATGGTGACAGATCTGCCGTCTGAAATCCAGATACTGGTGGTCCAACCCACCCACTACCTTCCAGATGAAAGGATCCAGCATAAATATATTTCGCATTTTTTGTCAGTGTCCGATACTTACTAAGCTGTCCGGCAGGACCGAGTACTGGCTCTTTGCAAGCCGGCGGAGTGCCACTCTGCCTTTCGAAGTTGCCCGGGTTGGAGAAGTAATCCCGCAGTCGGGGGAGCTCCCTGCCCGCTTCCAGTAGCTCCGTGTGCAGTTCCAGGGCCGTCAGGATGTACTGATCCCGCAGCAGCTGAGCCGCTATAGCATCCACAGAGAGCCGAGGCTCCCCGCTCCCTCCCGCAGACACAGCCGCAGCAGCAGCAGCACCCGGGACAGAAACACTTTCCACCCCGGGGCTCGTCCTACTGCTGGATAGGAGCGACGCCCCTGGCTCTGAATCCGTGTGCGGGGAAAGGGCTCCGATGCCCAAGCCCGGTGCGACGTCGCCCGGGCTGCGTTGTTTGTCGGGCCCATCCGTCCTCCGCTCAGCCTCCTCGTCGGAGTCACTGAGAAAAGGGTTGACGCTGCCCGCCGCCATCTTCCTACGCTGAGAAACACGCCAAGCCAGCCGCCTAGCCCGCTAATGGTATTTCCTAAGGGCTTCCTGAACGGCTGACTACCTCCGCTAGTTCGGCGAGAAGGAGAGACCTGATTGGTCCAGGACGCAACTCCGCCTCCATTAAACGCCCACTACCACATCACGGAGGCATGGGAATGGATAAGGACAAGCCACAACGCATGAAATGGGCGGGGCAAATTGACAGCTCCTCTAAGAATGCCAACACGGGGAAAAAGACTGGGGATACTACCTTTATCAATTTTAAAATACCGTTAGATGTAACAAACATTTTATTATCCTTATTGCACGTTAAAATGATTTTTAAAAATATTTTTAAATCGAATGTTTACTTGCTACTCGTGAACTTGAATATGTTTTGGGAATTTTAATTGAATATATATATATATATATAGACAGCTTTTGCTGTATACGATGTGAATAATAAAGTGCTCTTCATACATGCAGTTCAAGACTAAATGCCAAGCAGACGCATCGGATGTTGTTCACAGTAGAACTACAATTCCCTTGGTTCATTACAACTGCAGTTCAAAAGCCAAGGAATACGGAAGTTGACGGTCAACCTGCTATAAATTATCAATGGTAGGATTAATCGTTTCTTAAAGAAAAACTGTATTGGTTCAAATTGTATTTTAATTGCTTTTTGATCAGATCGTTAGTCTTCAGACAGTTAAATGTGAATTGAGTACACGGGCAGCTAAATTTCATTCATTCTCCAGTGAGTATTGTCCAGTGAGTAGTGACAAGCTACTGTCTTGTCTGAAGTTAGCCGACAGCTCTGAACAGGTAAGCGGTAAGCCTTTTATTCTTTTCATAGCATCTCAATCGTTCCTTCAAGGATCACGGCAAACCACACCATTGGACAGCCGTATTTTAAACATGTTATACAACTTTCAGGAAATTCTCCTTATTGCATGTGCTTAAGACATATTGCATATATCGCCTTTATGATTGATGTTTTTGGTGTGATTTTTTTTCGGTCATCGCGTTAACTATCTTATTAGTTCTTTTAATAAGATCAGAGACTTACGCAGACTGACAGTTGTGCTTTATAATGACTTGTACCTATCTACACATATGTGCACGTTTCTTTCCAGGAACTGTCGCTGCCATGAACGTGAAAGCATTTTTTATTCTGGGGCTCGTTGTCCACGTCGTATTCTTCATCTCTATATTTGACATATACTTTACATCTCCTCTGGTCCATGGGATGACCCCGCAACACGTTCCCCTTCCTCCTCCTGCCAAGCGCCTTGTGCTGTTTGTGGCGGACGGTCTGAAAGCAGACACCCTGTTTAAGACCGATGACACCAAAATAGACAAGGCACCTTTTATACGGTATTGGGACTCTTTGGTTTTTGCTGTCTAATGAAAGATCATTTCCAGCCTGATTTATAATGCTTTGATAGTTTTCCCCTTCTCTGTACAGAAATCCCAGTAATTTTTTGATGTACTACTTTTATAATTCTTGTGGCTTTAAGTGCTTTTATATGAATTTTTACTTAAGCTAAATTACTCACTGGGATATATTTTGTTTTAAGTCAGTAATTGTATTGAACCGGTCCGTATACCGGTCAGTAATGCAAACCAGTTCTACTGCCTAAAAACTTGTTTTATGCCCGACTATTAAGTAAATGTTGAAATATGCACTCTCTAGCTGCTGTAGTAGTTTTTGTTTTCAAGAAATAAACCAGCTCTTCGGTGAATCTTAAACTGTAGGGTAGATGACATTACTTTTGTGGCAAGAAGTTAGCAGCAGTTACGTTGCTTTTCATAATTGTTCACACTCTGCTGCCCACTAAAATACCAGAAGCATAATGGAGGACAGCGGGAGCTGGGGTGTGTCCCACACCCGGGTCCCCACAGAGTCACGCCCGGGTCACGTGGCGTTGATTGCGGGGTTTTACGAAGATGTTAGCGCAGTCGCTAAAGGTTAGTAAAATGACTGACAGAAGAATTTTGTTTCATTGGGTCGAATGAAATCTGTCCAGACTGGGTTAAATGCCTGTAACCGTTTTAAATTAAGACATGGAGGGAGATTTTTCAAACATATACTGAACATGCCCAATGGGTTTTCAGATTCAAAAAAATCTTACTTCCTTCTTCCTGTTTAACAGGCCTTTTTATCCAATCGGCATTCCTCTAAACTGCAATGGTAAATGGTAAACATAATCGTAAGTCTCCACCAGCAAATTTTGAACGGCAAAAAGATTCAAATAAGCAGATAACTGCATATATTCGACAATTTATGATATAAAAAGTTATGGTAGTATAGTCAATGCAGAGGTGGAAAGTTCAGGTCCAAAAAATATAAATCCAGACCAAGGTTTTGTTTCAACCAACCAGTTGAGCATAAAGAGTCACATTTCACACTCAACTGGTCGGTATAAACAAAATCTTGGTCTGGATTTGCACTTTCTGAACCTGAACTTTACACATCTGAGTCAATGATTCAATGAATCATGGAAAACAACTGGTAACCTTTTGACCTCAGATAAATTGCACACTTACTTTATATTTATTTAGCATTTTTATCTAATATGACATACGATTGAGAAGAAGAAACAGTCCCTGAGCAATGTTGAGGAGCAATGTTAGTTAGGGGCTCAACACTGAAATCACTCTACTAACCATGGGATCTGAACCAGCAACCTTCCAATTATAGGCAATGTCCTAACCCCAGGCTACCTTTCTTTCCCTGCACACTCTTGTCATGTCTGTTTTCCTCCAGGCTGGAAAGAGAACCCCGTGGAGTTTGACTCCGTGTTTAATGAAAGCCAGCACACATGGTGTTGGGGAAGCCCTGACATCTTGCCCATGTTTGCAAAAGGTAAAGGCTTTTTAACAGATGTGGATTTTTTTTCTCTCTCTCTCTGTTCTTATTTATGACCTTTTGACAGCAGCGAGTGCATGTACGTTTCAGGTGCTAGTGGGGACCATGTCTACACGCACACATATTCTGCTGAGATGGAGGACTTCGCGTCCACAGATGCCTCGAAACTGGACACGTGGGTATTTGATGAAGTGAAGGTGCGTATGTTTGATAGTCCTTTAGTTTGCTATTGTGATTTTCATTCAGGATTCATCTGGAGCCGTCATAAAAAGAGCTTTCGTCTTCGCTCAATACATATGAACCTTCTGAATCAAGATACGACACAAACACTTAACCCCCCCTGTGCCCTGTGAGTGAGCGTCTCCTGTAAATTACATCGATTGTTTTTGCTGCAGGCATTTTTCAGCTCTGCAAAAGCAAATGACACCTTGCTGTCTCAGTTACGGGAGGAACGTAATATCTTCTTCTTGCATTTGCTTGGAATAGACACGAACGGTCACGCCCATCGGCCGATGTCCAGGTTGGTGCTGCGATGGCTTTCGTGTATGCTATCTGTGCTTCGCTTGTAACAACAGTTTGTTGCAGCAAGCCCCATTTAGACAGGAGGCTGTTGCATACTGACCTGCCTGTTGTGTTGTTTTTAAATAGAGAATATGCAGAAAATATCAAAATCGTCGACGCCGGCGTTGCAGAGATCGTTTCTGTAATGGAAGATTTCTTTGAAAATGATCAAGGCACATCTTATATTTTTACCTCTGACCATGGAATGACAAACTGGGGTGAGGTCATCTTTATGTAGGTATCATTTAATTTGAACTATTATACACTCCTGAGCATTCAAGGGCAGAGCTCCCACCAGAGAACAATGCCCACTGTCACTCTTGCTAATGTAATCTTGAGATGCTTTGATGTTTACTTTATTGCTTGTTTTCATTTTATGCTGCTATTCTTTTATTGACTCTGGTGTGCATGTATGACATGGTTATCCAGTTTTGTTTTTTTCAAACCCCCCCCGACCCTCCCCAAGTTAGGGATGGTCTGATCCATTTTTTCAGTTCTGATCATATATCATAAAATACGGATAAGTAATGTGTACGAAAAATCTTTATGTTAACAGAAACCTACATAACGTTCTGTTCAACCTCGTTTGTACATATTGTTTTAAGTGTTTTGAGGCATTTGCAGTTCAATATCTTCCTAGGTAGGTTACGCAAGTGGCAAATGCATAAAATGCTCCGCAATTTTGCTTCCACTGGCAGCAGCTTTACTTACACTGCGTTGCTATCATAGCTATCAAGCTGCAGCAAGTGCGCAAATCAGCACGCCAGCCACCCCCAAACCATCCATTGCTTTTTTTCATATAACTTGCTTTTCTTGCGTATTTGCTTGCGCTTTTTAGTGGGATTTTCCACTAAATGCTACTCCCATCTCCCAAAACTTTGTTTTTACAAAGACTGCAAATCGCCGTGCTATTAATTGTTGTTAAAAGCATAAAATACTCCCAGATTGTCACCCTCTTATCTGATGTTCTTCCTACTGCGAAGGGTATGTGTGTGACGTCACAGCAGGCGAAAGTCACCGCAGGTTCAGTGCCACAAAAGCACATCTAAAATGGGACAGAGCTGTTCTATGATTGATTGTACAAACAGATTTACCACGAATTTTTTTAGCGATTGCCAAAACCTAAATAAATATCAGACGTGGATCGGTCACTTATAGCCGATACCAGTCGAAGGGAAAAGTTATAATAAATAGTGGATCACATGAAGTAAATACAATGAATGGCTTATGATTATCTTAACACAGTAAATGTATAAAAAATTAATTTATTTTCTTAGTTACTCTGAATATGCCATCTTTGTTTGCAATATTAGGTTCTCATGGAGCTGGACACCCGTCTGAGACTCTCACCCCCTTGGTGGCCTGGGGGGCGGGGATTCGTACAGCTGAGAGGACAACGACTCAAAACTTTAATGACCACTACCTGCAAGGTAAATTGTTGTTATGTATTTACTGAACAGCAGGTGGCGCTATGGTTTTTAGGCTTTTTAGGCTTTACATTTATTTGGCAGACACTAGAGGTGTTAGGCATATTTTATGGGGGTTTAATAATAAAATTTTAAATTATTATTTATTTAGTATTTTTGTGGGGGGGGGATTAGCTTTTTATATTACACATTGTATAACAGTACATATGTATAAAAAATTGTTTATTTGGTATAAACTGCTTTGTGTTGGAGAAAGGCTGAATGAATAGGCTTATTAAAGGCAATAAGGTTGATAATTTGAATAAGTATGAGTCCCCTAGTATCTCTGATATCCAAAAATCTTGCTCTGGGATAATCTACATGCAAGCTTGGGTGGTAGCCATTTAACGTTAGCACGCCAATCCCCTTGCTTTTGTTGCCATGAATTCATGGCAGTGGAGTGTGATCAACAGCAGGTTAAACCAGCAAAACCCAACAGGTTTTGCAAGTCATTGCAAAACAGCCCACAAGAAGTCAGCAGATTTTTGCAGATTTTGCAGATTAGTGTCCCCATTAGTGTTTAGCTGGATTGACAGGCCATTTTGGTGCAGGGAAAAGTAGGAGAGGTTAGCATTTGACTGATTATCAGTCTTGTTTAATGATTTTTAAAAGTAATTTGTCAGTTATTTGCCTTTATTAAGAAATGTGTTTAGAACTATGCTAATAATAACATGCAATTTGACTTTCTTTCAGAGTGGGGACTTGAATACTTAAGGAGGATAGATGTTAACCAGGTCAATCTTTCTTCCAAAATCTTATTTTTATAAGTGTGTACACACACACACACACACACATTCATTCTTATGGGCAAAACTCTAATCTGAACAATTACAACCTTAACCCCTGCCCAGCCCTAATCTTAACGTTAAGTAACCAATGTACAAGATTTTTTTTTTCGTCCACGTTTCAGTTTGTTTTCCCAGTCCAGTCATTGTATTGTCCGCCTGCGTTTTGCCTGCCTTACCTATAATTAAACCCCGTATTCCCCGATACCTTGACATCTGCGCCTTTGCCTCCATTCTGTCCCTGCTCGGCATGACAATATTATTGTAATTAAATGTATTAATGGTTTACTAATAATGATATTAAAATAATTAACAAGAAATCTTTATTTTTAAATGTATTTTATTATATAATAATTACTGTTACTGTCTATATTGTCTAAATGTATTTTTACTGTCTAAATATATGTATTCAGGGGCGGCATGGTGGTGCAGTGGTTAGCACTGTTGCCTCACACCTCTGGGACCTGGGTTCGAGTCTCCGCCTGG
>JAABNY020000032.1:13777460-13810520 GCA_015164015.2 Brevimyrus niger
GCACCCCCCAGGAGGAGTAGGGGAAATAAAATATGCAATTAGTCAAAGTAGGGGAGACTATAGACAGCGCAAACAGTAAGATGAGTGCAATATGAAGTGCAATGCTCCGGCAGATAAGGCTATGGCAGCATAAGTAGGAGGGAGAGGCAGTCAATTCAGTTTATCCAAAACCAATGGCACCGATCCCCACCCAGCTCAACACCTCACACTATAGGTCTTGGCTAGAGCTAGAACTAGTGTCCCTATAAGCTAAACTAAGGGTGTGTTTTTAGTCTAGACCTGAATATTGAGAGTGAGTCTGAAACCCGCACATCCGGTGGAAGACCATCACACAGCGCAACAGTGTGGCGAGAGGATGCAGGCAGTTTCTGGAGGATGAAGGAATGGATGCCATTGATGAGCCCCCACGCTCGCCTGACCTATATCCAATAGAACATCTCTGGAACATCACCTCAGACTGTCCAGGAGCTCAGTGATGCCCTGGTTCAGAACTGAGATTAGATCCCCCAGGACACCATCCATCATCTCATTAGCAGGATGCCCTGACATTGTCAGGCCTGCATACAAGCACATGGGGGCAATAAAAACTACTGAGTACGATTTTGAGTTGCCGCAATAAAATTTCAGCAAAATAGACTAGCCTGTCGCATAATTTTTTCACTTTAATTTTTGGGGTATCTTTGAATTCAGCCCCATGTAGGTTGATAATTTTCATTTCCATCTAACACATTTTACATTTTATATCAGTACAGATATCCAGGGAGTTTTTTTTTTTCCATTGAGATCTGATGTCAAAGTGTTCCTTTGTTGTTTTTGAGTAGTGTACTTATTCTAATATCACCGGTGCCAGCAGGGAAACAACTAGCCAACTTATTAGTGGAATAACATTGTAAATTAAAACCATGCCGCAGGTCTAATAAATAAAATATTGTGGTGCTCTAGTGGTGAAGAGATCATGAGGCAGACAGCAAAGTTCAGTTATTAGCCGGCTCTTGTATTGCACGATCTTTAAAAGGACAGCCATAAAACAACAAGCAAGAATAAAGAATAAAGTTGCATACACACACATAGACAGGGAGCCTTTAAAGAGATAAAACGACAACGAGTCATATTCTGAAAATTTGTTTGGTTCGGCAGCTTATAAAAACTTTAAAATCCGAAACAGATAAAAAAATAAGTGCAATAAAATAGAATACATATGAACCTTTACTTTCTTGTCACTTCGGCCTAAGTTCATTTTTTAAACTGGTGGAAATGCGGGAAGGTTCTCAAAAGGCACCAAGTGAGAACCAGCCTAGCACCGGTTCTGTGTTGTGGTGGAAATGAGGCAGATGTAACTATACAATCATACTTCAGGAGGCGAAAGCGTCAAAGAAACCAAAAGACTTTCATTCTGTATTTCATCAGGTGCCAATGGGCGGCCAGATCGTCAAAACGAAGATGAAACCTTGTTAACTTTATGGTACTAAGCCATGATGTGGTTCAGCAGCAACCACTCAGAATATAGAGCTGATCCACAGAACACACGTGTGTAAACTTTTGTTTCGACCAAACAGTCCCCGATCACCGTCAGGTTATAAACATAAGTATAAACACATATTTTCTTTGCAGAAAAAATTAGGAAATCGCATACTATTTTTGGCGCCATAGAATGAAAAATAATGCGAATCGTCGGTAACTTTAACGCTACTCATTTACTTATCACCAGCTGCCCACAGTATTTCCAACGTGTTGGCTTGTACCGCAGATCGCTCTGTCCAAGGAGATGATCTCCCAGGCTCTGGAGGGGCTAGCGTACTACCACACCTACGACCGGGTCTTCCTGGGCAGCAGTGTGGTGTTTGGCTTTGTGGGCTGGACCTCCTACGTTGTCCTGGTCATCCTGAAGACCCACGCCGCCTTGCGAAGACCTCGCGCCCTGAGCGGCCAGGTGAGAAAGACCATGCGCTGGATGCAGTGCGCTTGGTGTCATCTGTCGTGTCCCTTGGACAGAAGAACAGCTCTCTGCAGTGTGTGTCGTTTTATCAGTCTTCGCAGTAGTGCGTTTGACTCTGCACTGTTTGCTTTGAAGGTGTCTTGCAGTGTGGTTTGGAAGACATTTGCCTGTCTAGCCCTCGGGATTACCATGTTCCTGCTGATCCAAGCCAGTCCTTGGACTTACTACATATATTGCCTGCTTCCAGTGTACATCTGGTACTTGGTGTTCAAAGAGTGAGTAGGAAAAATATACTACAGCTATTGCTATTACTCACCCCTGATGCCCCCGTCGCAGCAGCAGCAGTCGCAGTAATAAGGGTCTGTTGATTTGTGAAACGTCAGCATTATTTTAAATTATTTTGCTTTTCATTATATTTTTGTGGTCCTCTGAAGCAAACCCACAGTCCTTGTCATTGTCAGGAGTTTTTGAAAATTATTTGAGTCCTGTTTCATCTCCTCCCCCTTTGATGTCCATGAAGAAACAACGTCCACTTTGGCAGTTTGAATGGGTTTGAAGAGCTGCAGTATTCACCTGAAATAAATACACAAACAATAAATAAAACATGATTATAAAGAAAGAAAAACAGCCAGATAGATGAAAAATGACTAGATGCTTAGAAGTGCCTGAAGAGTAGCCATTGATGATGATGATGATGGCACAGGAAAAGAAGGAAAACAAAATTATTGTTATTATATTAATGCACCCCCTCTGTCTTTAGATGGGGTCAGAAGCTGTATGGGGGAGGGCCCTTTGTTAGCATCATCTATCCATCTTCTAACTGTTTTGTCATCATCTAAGCTGTGGTCAGGCTTGGAACCTAGCCTGGGCAGCACAGGGCACAAGACGGGGGTACAGCCTAGACGGAATGCCAGGCTGTACCCACTGAGCCACCGTGCAGCCTGCTGTTCTTGTTCTTGTTACGTGAACATACAGGTTGTATTTTGTTCAGCAGTTCTGAGGTCTATTTCCTGGACACATAAATCAAAACATGCATTTGCACTAACACACTTTACAGCTGGCCAAAATATTTTATCACAGTATTTTTTTCACATCGGTCAATATCAGCCATTTTCATTATTATTATATAATTTGTTATTTCTTTACTTCAATGATCAGTGCATTTTTGCTTAAAATTTTCTCAGAATTAGCAATGTTCCCTGTTGACAGTTTATCAAAGTTTCTTTTTTTTATTGTTTAGATTCCATACGTCGATATATTTGTTTATTTTGGCCAGTCCTCACACACATCTGTGACTGGTGTTTTTTGCTCCAGGTTCCGGACGCTCGCTGACCTGATGAGCTCTGCTCCAGGTCCAGGACGCCCGCTGACCTGATGAGCTCTGCTCCAGGTCTAGAACGCTCGCTGATCTGATGAGCTCTGCTCCAGGTTCAAGACGCTCGCTGACCTGATGAGCTCTGCTCCAGGTCTAGAACGCTCTCTGACCTGATGCGCTCTGCTCCAGGTCTAGAACGCTCTCTGACCTGATGAGCTCTGCTCCAGGTTCAAGACGCTCGCTGACCTGATGAGCTCTGCTCCAGGTCCAGGACGCTCGCTGACCTGATGTGCTCTGCTCCAGGTTCCAGACGCTCGCTGACCTGATGAGCTCGCTCCCCTCACTGCCCTGGGTCAAATATATCAGCTATTTTGTGCTGGTGGCTTTCGGGATTGAGCTATTGGTGAGTTCCCCTTCCGGGCTTTCTCTCTGCAAACGTGCATATCTGTGTATTAGCATTAGCTTCATTCACGTCTAGCATGATGATCCATCGTTACTTGTTTTACTTTTCAGGTGGTTAGCTTTTTCTATCGGGCGGTGCTAACATTCGGACTACTGCTGTTGTCAGGGTGGCCCATTGTATCTCGCTTACACACTCGAGCAAAGGTAAGCCTTTACCGACTGACACACACCTGTTGTTGCACACCCTGCCTGTAGTAAACTTTCCTAATACTCCTTTTTTTGACTGAAAAAACTATCCCTGTGGGCAATGCCAGCATTGTTTGTTTGTTTATCCCCCAGGCCAAGTCGCTGGGCTGGATGATGGGTTGCCTGTCATTGGCAGCCTTCCCCCTGATGCCTGTGGTGGAAAGGGAGCTGAACGTGGGGCTCGTGTAAGAACCCCCCCCTCCCAACCATCACACCTATTTATGCATCCAGCCCCACTCAGTACCACCTAACCCCTCCCCTACAAATTTCTATAGCCCCCATTCGGTTTATGGAGAACTTAACTCCACTGAAACAAACCTCCACTGAAACAAAACTCCCGTCATTTTGGCCACTGATGTGTGGCTCCCCCCCCCAGGGTGTGTGCTGGGGTCCTCATCCTGCTCACCTCCGCCTGCTTCCTTTGGCTGTCGCGGAGGCTCCGCCCACCGCGCTGGGGGCACGGCTTCTTCTACATCTCTCAGGTCATTTGGAATTGCCCGTTCGTCGTTCCACAAGTATGTCTCGCTAAGGTTTAATCTTGTAAACGGCCATAAAAACAGCTGCGGTGTTTGCTGATGTGGTTGCAGATGGTCCACTTGGCCCTGAGTGTCTGTGTGGTGTCCAGCACGCATTCCAGCCTCCGGCAGAAACAAGGCCTCCCGGTGATCAACCAGGTGTTCAGCTGGGCAACGTTAGGTGGGAGTCCTCACCTGCCCGGCCCTGCTCGGCCCTGCCCCCCTGCCTGTGTCTGTATGCCTGTATGCCTGTGTCTGCATGCCTGTGTCTGCATGCGCGCATGACCGCTATACGCCCGTCTCATGGTCCTATCTTTGTATGCCTCTGAGATGTAATAGACAAAGAACTGCAGAATGAGCAAAGAAGTATCGGTCAGTTTTGTCTCCCTGATTATTCAGGAAGTACTTTTTATACCTGTTTAAGATTAGAATCGGTGAAGCTGAGCTATTTAACACGTTGCGACAGTCCCTGTATTGCGGCCTTTAAAACAGCATGCCCCTGACATAACACGTATTTTTATTTTTAAACGGTTATGCTTTTGACGCCTGTTAAAGAATACTCTTTTGTCGTAACTGAATTTTTGACACCCCTATTTCAAAGTGCAGTCACAGGTCGCTTTAATTACGTACCTCTTGATAATTGCATTGAATACTTCAGTGTTCCTCACATGAAAGCCTAACTGTATTGTTTTAGTCCAGTACCAGAGATCCTGCCCCCCCCAAAAGGCCCCTAACCTATCCAGCTCTTTCATTCCAGCCTCCTCCTTTGTGTTGCCCCTCCTAAGCTCCACCCGCCTCTTCCAGCGGCTCCTCAGTATCTCCTTGTCCCTGGCATCAACGTACCTCCTCCTCAGCACAGGGTAAGCTCCTGCGCCCTGTCGCCCCCATGTGACGGGGTGCCTCAATTACCACACTTTCCAAACAGTTACTTCAGCCTCCATCCCAACTGTCATGCATTCAAACTGAATGAAGTCTCTAAGATGGGAGTGTCCCAGTTCAGCCGTGTGAGGGTCCTGAGCTTGGTGTGAATATAAGATCCCTCTGCCATGCGTTTAATTTGCGGTTGTAATTTCCCAAGGAACATCTTTGATGAGTGGTGTTGAGCACACTGAATACTGCATGTGCATCTTTGTATATGAGTGAGGAGCTGCTGATCAGAGGTTATTTTGGGAGAAAGAGCTCATGGGAAACCTTCAGAGAAGTGGCATGTGGTTTTTGTGGAACATTATGCAAAGCACCCATTAGTTGTATACAGTATAATACTGTGCTACAGGCTTCACCAATAAAAGAAAATGTTTAAGGTTGTGTACTGTATGTGGGTAGAAAGTGTATATTTGCTCAAAAATGCCATTTAACATTGGAGCATATGCAAATTAATAGTAAGATAATAGTTAATAAGAATTTCCGTTGTTCTCCAAGACGTTTTGTTGGATATCTTGACACTTTTAAATTTTTTTTATTAATCCCTGGGGGGAAATTCTTTTTTACGCCTCTCTCAACTTGCTCTTTGTAGCGACACCCGTAGCGGCGCCCAGGGAGCTGCGGGTTAAGGGCCTTGCTCAAGGACCCGCAGACCTGCTGAGCTGAACTGGCGATCTTGTGATTACAGCCACACAGCTTAGCCCACTGAGCCACACGCTGCCCCAAAAGAACATCTTGTAGAACATTGCTTTAGTTCCCAAGTCTCTCTTGAGGGGCACCTCAGCCAGACCATGCATTTGTTAAATTTTGCCATCTGCTCAATTAATTAATCAATTAATTGAATTTAGTAACTCAATGAGGTGTTGATTAACCAAACAAGGTGGGATAGTGCTCCAGTCAAAAACTACAGTCATATATTGGCGAGTCGCCGCAAATGCCTGAGCTGATACACATGGATTGAAGTGTCCCATTGCTATAACGGATTTCTGTCAACTGAGCGCTCTAAGGGGTAATAATGAGATTGGTGCAGATCTGAAGGGAAAAAATGGTGGGGGTGCTAAAGAAAATTCAGCAGACAACGTCAGCCGGTCTTTTTCTTTGGTTTAATTACGATTTAGTCATTCTTCCTAAAAATGAAAATAAACATTATGGTTTTGGCAGTTTGCTTAAACATCGATGGCTGTGGAGTAGCTTAGAGGCGTTTTCCCGACGAGTGTTTAATATGCCAAAACTTCATATTAAGGAGAAAATAATTCCCCAGCATTTCAGTGCCACATCAGTCTCAAAGGCTTTTAATGTCCCAAAACAAAGACGGGATCTGTGAAAGGATGAATGGCATGGGCTTCTTGTCGCCTGGTGTATCCAAAACCATTTGTGAGGTTTAAAAAAAAATAAATAAAAATTTCAGTCAGATGTTTTTTTTTTTTTTTGCTTTATTCCATGAACACACTTTATCAGACATTATCATAGTTTTACACCAACTTGGAGATCATTTAAACATTATTTTCTTTGACTGCCTAGGACCTTTGCAACCTACAGCATACTCTGATCAGCCATAACATTAAAACTGCAGACAGATTAAATGAATAGCATCTTGTTATAATGTCACCAAAACAGCAGGTAGTGTGGGGTGTTCCTGGTAACCAACAGTGGTCCAATAAAGGCCAATCAGTGGACTGGCAATGGGGTCATGGGTGCCCAAAGTGCATTGATACATAAGGGGAGCAAAGGCTAGTCTGCCTGGTCTGATTCTACAGGAGAGCTACTGTAGCACAAATTGCTGAAAAAGTTAATGCCGGCCATGAAACAACAGTGTAAGAGAATCTGTTCTGACCCCTGCCCAAAATGAGCATGTCATCATCAGAAGTGGACCATGGAACAAAGGAGGGAGATCGCCTGGTCTGATGAGTCACGTTTTCTGTTATATCATGTGGATGGCCAAGTGTGCGTGTGTCAGCAGCTTGGGGAAGAGATGGCACCAGGATGCACTATGGGAAGAAGGCAAGCTGCCGGAGGCAGTGTGATGTTCTGGGGAATATTCTGCTGGGGACCAAGTAGACTCCATCATGGCAATGGTATTCCCTGATGCTCAGCAGGATAATGCGCCCTGCCACACTACAAACATTGTTCAGGGATGGTTCGAGGAACATGAAAAGGAGTTTAAGGTTTTGACTTGGCCTCCGAATTCCCCGGATCTTAATCCGATTTAGTATTTGTGGGATGTGCTGGAGAAACAAGTCCGATCCGTGGAGGCTCCACCTCACAGCTTAACAGACTGAAAGAATCTGCTCCTAATGTTTTGGTGCCCAGTAGCATACCTTCAGAGACCTTATGGAATGCAGCAGAAGGCATGAGGAGGACCTAAACAATGATAGGCAGGTGGTTTTTATGTTATGGCTGATCGGTGTATATATATTTTAATCACCAAGCAATTAGCAAATTAAACCAATTCAGAATAACCTTTAAGGTGAAACACGAGGAGGTACAAGATGGTCATTGTCTGGCTTGACACTCCTAGCTGCCTTATCTAGCACTCTTATTGGATGAAGGAAATGAGAACCGAAGCTGTATTATGTTCAAATGAGATTTCACTAAAGTGCATTATTTTCAGTTAATATGAATTTTCTGGATATCAATATTTATTACTGTGGTTCAGTGACAGCAGATCTATCTTGGAGAATTACCGTGATCGATCCGTTTCATTTTTCCTTTACTGACTGACGTCTGAAAAGTGAAACTACTGTTATACTTGTCTTTAAGCAACTTTTCGGGTGTACGGTATGTCCTTTTTATCAGACAGACAAGCTGTGTTAATAGTTAAAGCAATTAAGGACTAATCTGATTAATTTGCATGACAATTACGAGTTTACTATCTGGTATAACTGCAGTTGGTGTACTTGCTAAAAATATACGTTGTACGCATTGTCATTTTTTAAATTCTATAGACAGGTTAATGATCACATTTATCTTGTTTTATTCTGAAGTTTATTGGACTTTTAGCCTTGCTGAGCATTTATTAGGCTACTGTTAAGCTAGCATACAAAATCAGCATGGTGAGGCATTGAAAAACGCCTTTGTGTCAAGAATATTGAATCTCTGTATTGTGCACAGCGGAAAGTTCAGGTCCAGAAAGTAGAAATCCAGACCAAGATTTTCTTCCAACCAACCAGTTGAGTTCTCTGTTACTGCGGCCCTTTAGATTCTACTAGTTATTTAAAACTAAATCTTGGTCTGGATACTTAGTTTCTGGGCCTGAACTTTCCGCTCTGGCAATTTAGATCTGATCATTTAGATGTGTGTGCCTCTTGTTTCGGGGCTGGTTGGACTGACAATTGATTGATTTTTTCAACAGGCATGAGGCATTTTTCCCCCCTGCGCTGTCCTCACTAATGTTGGTGTGGATTAACATGGAGCAGGAGGCCTTGCGTGCACAGGGCGGCTCCCCAAAGCTGGAAGTAAGTGCACACTGCACTGCTGTGCGGGTATCGTTTATTATTCCTGGCAGTTGTAGTAATTCATGCAGTCTTGGTTGCAGCTCTCCAGCATTGACTTCTCTGCCAATATTGATATAACCAAGATCCGGCAACTTAAGCTTGATGACATCAGAAGATCATATTTTTTTGTATCCTTTCTTGTTATGCAAAGAGTCATAAAAAAAAACTGCTAGATGTCGCCATATCACCAATATGGCATAAGGTTATTTTTTTTTATTGTTTTGGCCAAGAGGTCATTAATTTATGAACTGTGAAATCTGTCCAGGTTCTGCAGTTCAAACTGCATTTCCCTTAACATTTTTTTAGGTATTTTTCATTATAACAGCGTTTTTTGGAACGGGGAATATAGCCTCTATTAACAGGTAATATTGCTGGTGACATTTCTAGAATCGGACGCTGTGGAGTTGTGCATATGATGAGAAGCATTTTTGCATAACATGTGAAAACTCCTTTTGCATTTTTGCCGTCCCAGTTTTGACCCAGCATCTGTGTACTGCTTTGTGACCGTATTCAACCCCTTCATCATGGGAGCCTTAATGATGTGGAAGGTATAGTGTGTATGAATATGACCACAATATTCTTTTGAAACTCACTTTCACTTTTGTAAATGTATTCTTGCAGAATCTTACAGGAATATTTTACATTTTGACACAGAGTACATCTTTTGGCAATATACTCCAGGTTAATGGTTTATATTGACCATATTTTCATATTGAGATGCTGCTTCCTTTACTAAAATAATAGATGTAAATGCGTTATTTGTTTTTGTTATTTGTGTGTTTTCAATTTGGTATTTACTTCCCTCCAGGTGTTGATACCGTTCGTCATTGTCATGTGTACATTTGAGACAATACAGGTGTCAACACAGCTCTCCTCTAGAAGGTAATCCAGTTCCTGTAAATTAGATATGCTTCTCAAACCCTTAGAACGCAATTTCACAACTGATGTTGAGGCCCCATAGCTGACTCCTTTGTCACAATATTATTTACAAATTAGATACTTATCATTCAGACCTTATTTCATAGTTGTTAATTGTGCTGTCTGTTTGATTTCCAGCCTGTTCCTAATCGTACTAGTTATCTCCGACTTGATGGCTTTGGTAAGTCCTGAACCAGAGGAAATTGCTGGTTTTGATGTGGGCACTGGGTCTGTTAGACCTCATTGTCCTTAAAAATGTACTTACTTTGTTGTTGCAGCACTTCTTCTTTCTGGTTAAAGATTACGGGAGCTGGCTGGACATCGGCAGCAGGTTAGTGGTCAGTGAAAATCTGTTACAAGCTTCCCGTAGCTTCCTCTTTCTCAAGGATTTTTTTTCTCCCAGAATATAGAATCATTTCCTCCCACGGTACAAAATCTTCCTTTGGCAAAAATATTATATCCTGCAGACATAAATATCAACATGTGACCGATGAGGACAATTTGTATTCCACATGAAGTTGGGGTTAGGCTTACTGTGACACGGTTCCTTCTTGTCTCTATCTCTGCAGCATTAGCCATTATGTCATCGTGATGTCCATGACCATCTTCCTGATGCTGCTGAACATTTTCTCGCGCGTCTTGACCTCCAAAAGAATCCACGTGGGCTGCGGGGTGAAAATGCACTCCACATGAAGGCCTCCGAGGAAATTTGTGCAAGTGTTACAAACGGTACTGTAGCTGCATAAGGATGCTGTGCATTCATTACTGTGTGTCGGGTTTACTGAGGTGCCTATTTCGGTGGTGTAATTATAAAATATGGAGAGCTACATCATTTTTTTCTGGTTAATTTCACAATATTATAGGACAACACAGTATTATAGGAAACAGGAAGCAGTTTCTGTGTAACTAAATCTTTAAATGTTAAGTTTATACCTCATCAAAAAACATGAATAGGTATAAAGATCATGATTTTGTGTGTTACAAGTTAAGTTGGTACATTTACTGCCAGTGTCACACTGGAATCCAAAGTGTTTACTTTTAAACAGATTTCACGTACGTATTATGTGTCTATAATGTGGACAATGGTCCACAAAGCATTTTTTAAATTGTAAAGCCCAATCATTTAAAATGTTATTCCTACCATGTTAGGTATAAAACATGCTCTCATTCTTTGCATTTTTATGGCAACTGTTCGACTAAATGCAAAATTCGATTTTAAGTAGGCCTAATAACTTTGATAAATGTTGTATAAATATAGATACTGCCGTGAATGTATTTGTTAATGAATAAATGAATTTAAAGAAGAAAAAAATACGAAAGGCGACCCCGAGGCAGGAAAAGCAAATTTAAATTATGTGCGTGTTTGCGTGTCGTTTCTGGTTTTTTTTCCTTGTCTCATGTGTTGTCTTTGTTCAAAATACAAGTAGCATGAACCTCACAAAATGAGCCTTTCAGTTTCATATGAAAGCCCACTGTCTGATGCGGTTTCCGTAGGTGTGATGGGGAAATTTCCACTAAGTGGTGAGTTGCTCTTCTGTTGTCACAAGCAATCTGCAGTCAGATAGTGCAGCAGTGGATTTTGGTCAGTGCAGTTGGGGGAGAAGGTAGGTCGAGTCAGTCCTCCGTTTATGAATTTATAATCATGTAACGACGCCATTAATTAAGCATACAGATATGTGTGGTTTTACTTGATTAATAGAAAACAGAGAAAGTTCATAAAAGCAGAGCACATTCTAGAAAAGGGAAACAAATTTAATTTTGTCATGCATGATAATATATTATCAACATAATCGCACTTCATTGTGAAAAAAATGCGAAATAGCCTGTCAGAGCCTTGCCTCACATACGCAAATGTGCATAAACCCTTGGATGTCAAAGTGCATTTTCTTGAAAATGGTACAGAAGAAATTTTATCTGAAAATAGTCTTGGACATTCCCTTTCAGAAGTTATAAAACTTTTTTTTTTATACCTTATAGGACAATTCTGAGAATTGGCCTATCAAACTTGGCTCATAACTCAAAATAATGGATTTCAAAATGCCATGGACATGGTACAGTAAATGTTGAACGCATCTTCTGGAAATAACTTTGTCTTTCAGAAGCTATATGACTTGTTTATACATTATGGGAAAGTAAGATATTAAATGTATTTAAGTTATCCAAAGTCCCAAATGTCGGATACTCTTAACTGGTATTCAGTGTATATACGCAGAGACAACTGTCAGAGCCCGTCCCCTGACTCAGAGTCAAAGGGAGGCGAACCCAGTCATTCACTGTGGTGAACTCCAACTCACTGGCACTGAACTGGGGGACAATAAGTAGACCCACCTCTGCCTGGCGGCTCTCACCATGGGCAACTCCAGGGTGGAATAGAGTCTAGCCCCTCTCCAAGATTTTAGTTCCAGAGCCCGAGTCAGTATCTCAAGCACGAGCTCAGGCAGATACTAATTTGCACTTAGTATGGATGGTCACACAGTTGATCAAAACCGTCAACACAGAAATGTTTGTAATTATTGTCAGAGGTCATCTACGTCGACAGTGGAGGTAAGTGGAGGGGAGAGCAGCATAACCTGGGGGTGAAACAACTTTATTTGTTTTTCATATGCAAAAGTAAATTTTGAGGCATCTCATGTTTTTCTTCTAACTCATTACACTGGGTTGACAGTAAAATAATTATTAATATTTTAAAGTATAAAGAGTGAGCTACAATTTAGTTAGGTTTTTTCTTAAAAATGTCAGTTGGGGTTGGTTGTCACGCATGACAACTAATCCCACTGTTGGTATATGGGTCAATGACGTATAAGGATTTTCAATGAACCAATTTTAAAATATAAAACACAATTGTAAATACAAAAAAGACTATTTATTGCAGTTGTTTGACGACTAAGAATGTTGTGAGTTTTAGATTTCATAGTAGTAATTTTACATTTACATGTTTGAATCTAAATAGTCTAAAAAGGAGCCATTGAAATTTTTCATTTGATACATAGTCATACATAGTTAACCACTCTAAATTAACAAAGCCTATATTGCCATCTACAGGGCAATCTCTAGCATTACACTCCAATTACTAAGATCTTTTACTAAGATGAATTTGTAAGTTGGAAAAAAATAACGGTGAATAATAATAAAACTTAATACAGAAGCTGTGATGGGTATGTAGTCAATATACTCAAAACTAGTTTCCTTTAACATGGAAAGAGTAACAGTGCATGTCTGACACCACACTGTTCGTGTGGTGGCGGTATGGTTAAGTTCTAGACGCCGCTATTAAACTTGTGGTCCTGCTCTGTGCATGAGTAGTTTTCAGAACCCGCAAATAGAGGTCCACCGATATGGGTTTTTCAATAGGGTCAGGGTTAGCCGATGGGTAATATATGCTGCGGATATTTTTTGGCTGAAAATTCAATGCTTTCCCCTCTATTTGTATGATAAAATATCACATTAATAATAACAAATGATACACTTCTCAACTTAGCATTTATTGAATACTGACTTGTGTAAATTTAAATATAAACTTAAATAACAAAAACACAATACAACTTGTAAAGAACTTAAACTTATAAACAATAAAAATAGCAGCATCAGAATCTCTTTAGCAGCAAACTCCTTCTTCAGCTCACCAGCCTGCTGAAAATATTGCACCTGGCTTTTCCTGGTGTTGGATTGTGTTGGAGTCAAACTCCTCCCAGTCCATTGATAAGCAGACATTCACAGCTGAGACGTGGAGAAGTTACAATTCACCGGTTTATTCTCGATTGCAATCGGGAGCGACTATCTGACATACATTCAGCATGTGCATCAATAGGTCTGGCCTCTGCCTTCCTAAAGCCCCTTTGGGCTTCTCCCCCCTCTCCTGGCATTGTTCCACCTATGTGACATATTTTAATTTTGTTCTAGTCTGTATGTACATGTGCTTTCAGCCCCCTGAATTCATAGTTCCCCTTCTGGTGAACTAAAGATAAGTATGGGCCGTCTTTACTGTTTGGCTACTTCCTCCATTTGCCGGGGTCCGGTCACCCTGCCCTGCCAGGGTGCCGTCTAGTTCCCGTTTTGCTCAGTTTCGGTCTTATGTTACCAATATCTTACCAATTGCAGCCTCTCTAGACTTCTCCATAATTATTATTAGATGTTAACTGTCCTTTAGATTTATCCCCGATTGTTAGATGTTCATGGCCTAATAGGCCTTATATATGTATCCCCACCATTGTTAGTTAAGGCCTTATAGGTTAGTACCCACAATTGGTGAAATTCTGCCATACAGCCATCAGACAGCAATTACTAAAACAAAAGGAAAAAATGCAAGGTTAGCATTTTTATTAGTGTCTTCATCTACAATTCATTCTACAATTCAGTATTCCATGCACATTAAAACAATTACACTCTAATAGATTTTGAAAAAAAACACGATTAACTAAGTGCATCATGGTATGATGAGTAATGTGCAAGACCCAAAACTTTTCATTAACATGTTGTTTTTGTTATCAGACAGATAGCTTACAAGCCAAATTCACAATCAGAATCTAGCTATCGCGGAAAATAAAACAAACTAACTTTGTCGTATTACATAGCTTTGTATGAAAGGACAACCCCTAGGATAAGCCCCTAGTGATTGTGACGTTGTCGACGTTATTATAAAGGATAGACATGTTCAATGAGAAAACTAACTGCGCAAAGTCGTGCACTTTTTATCTAGACGTCTGAACAATTGTTCGACTCTTCGCTCTCAAATCCAAAAAAGTTGCATTGCAATGTCAGCATCAGCTCAAGTGAATGGTAACCACACTTTCGAACAAACTGTTTTCTCCGCCATGCAATGTTCTTAACAGCCCTCTGTGATCGGGCGAGAGTAACGCAATTCTCACACACGCTGCAGTGTTTGAGAGCTGCCTGCTTCGCCCCCCTACACACAGAGTGAAACTCTCCGACACAAGAAAATAAAAACAGAACTGATCACATCGGGCTGATATGGTAATAATTAAAATGTTAACAATTAAAATACAGTTGGTTGAAGGCTCATTGTCATTACCCCAGCTCCCGACAGCGTAATTCGCGTTCTCTCTCAAACGCACTCGCGTTTTCTTTTAAAGCAACATTTCATAACAAACCGGAAAAATAAATAGGTCATTGCAAGATCAGAATTTAAGCGTTACCATTTTCTCCCAGGACTCTTCCAAAACTTCTGGCTGAGGTCCTGTACAAGGCACCATGGGTTACATGTTACCCAGCAACAATAACACTGGGCTGTCCGTAGACGTGCCTGTTTGTAAATCGGCGTAGTGCACTCGGATATTGCCCGATGCCGATACAATAAAACATGCTAAATATCGGCCCGATATATCGGCCGAATATTTCGGATATGTCGACCTCTAGTGTGGATGATGGCTGACCGTTCAGCTCATTAAGCCCCATTGTAGTCCAGGGAGCAAGGAAACACACTAGGGGCTAAGGGGCTACAAGACAGAGGGAGGAACAGGATGGCCAGAGACGCCAAATGGGGACAGGACACATGAGACAGGGTCAGGCCGGCACTGATCCTGACAATTCTTCTATATCTGATAAATAACCACATAAAGTTTCATTAAATTCTACAGTACAGTTTAGGGGTTAGGCTGAGGAACAGTTACAGTGTTTGTCCTTCACCTCGTCCCCTTCACATAACTTGGTACCATAATTCAACACTGTTCTTCTTTTCTCCGTCTACTCATTTCTTTGCACAAACTGCTTATTTTGCACAATGAATATCTCCAGTTAACACATGCATCTGCATCTTATCATACAACCTCATGGTCATTTTGCACAAAACAATACTTTACACTTACATTCAATTTATTTTAATTTACTTAATTTCACTTAAATATATTTAGTTTGCACCTGGTTAAACATTAATGCCATTTCACTGGCTCTGTAGCTGTACTTCGGACACTTACAATAAAGTTTAATCTAATGTCTAATGTAATTATGGTCATTCAGAGTTATATACTGTAATAACAAATATGTTTGCACCACTGAATTGCAATGAAAGTCTCTTTATAACAAAAAACTGGACAAATCTTATTTGATCATATTTAGCAATACACCGCCGTAGTTTTGGGCCCAGAATTTAAAATGCAAATTTAACAGCACTGGAAGAATTAAACCAGATTATTTGAAATCTGCCTTCCCAGTCACGCGGCTCGATTTTGACGATCTGATATAAAGCGTAAAGCTCAATGCTGTACACCCCAGTGCTGATGCTAAGAATAACAGATGTGGATTCGGCTCTCGGAGATACGTTTTGGGTTTCACATTTTCTAGCTGGACTGCTAGACACTGTGTTGACAATTCTGATCTTTTGCTTCTTGGTTGTGTTGTTTAAGTTTGCAACATTTTGTATTTGTTTAGATAAACATTACACACGCAGCGAATTAATAAAAGTTGTTTGCCAAGCTGGCGTAATGTCTTGGTGTAATGAATAAAGAAAAACACTGCAACGGCCTTGTTCAGATGGCAGATGTTTAACTTAAAGGTGGATGAACTGGTCAGCAAAGCTGGCTCTGACTTATAGAGCATGGTCATCTCTGTCATCACATTTCTCTCTCCTCAGCTCAACCTGCAGTATTTTCATATTCAATTCATCTTTCTCCCGCGACCCAGTAGGATAAGCGGTTTGGAAAATGGATGGATGGAATTCATCTTTCTCCTTTTTTTAAGCTTGTGTTCATGAAATTCTGCGGCCAGATTTTTTGTGTGGTCTTATTTTTTTGGTATTATTATTATTTTTTTTTCTTCAGAGAGAACTTGCCCCTCAGCAGATGTGGATGCTCGACTGCCCTGTGTCTCTTCAGACCTGTTACTTCCCTCCAAATTCTCCAGTATCCCTGACAGCAAGTCATTTAACTTGCCAGGTTCTCCGGTGTAACCCTCTCCCTTCAGGCTATTGCAAGGTTCTTTTTAAGTTTTCATTTATTTTTAGCATTGCCATAACTGAGTGGAGTAACGAACACAGGAATCTTACCTGTAGTCATGGTGCTGCCCGTTTGGTACTACAGTCCCCTCCAGAAGTGTTGGAACATCAAGGTCAATTATTTTGTTTTTGCTGAAGACATTTGTATGCAAGATCAAAAGATGAATATGAAAATTCACAGCTTTTGTTCCCTGGAATTTACATCTAGATATGTTAAACAACATAGTACATTTTGTATCAAACCACCCAGTTTTCAAGTGAGCAATAGTGTATTTTCATCAATATTGCATCCATTGTAAATTTATGTCCAGGCGTTAATTTTTGTTAATTCTACTGCAGATTTATGTTTTTTGTTTTTGTTTACTATAACTAGGTCTCTTGACACTGTTTGCTTAGCTACAATGTTTTTTCATACCCAGTAAAGTTTTTTGTTCTTTGTTCTCCTTCCATTCTTTTGTGCAGTGTTACCCATCATGTTAACTTTTTGTGTCTTCTTTGTAGGTGCCCTGGAATGAAGATGCCTTTGGAAGGCAGAATAATGAATTCAACTAACAATTCAAGCAAACCATTTACTGAGGAGCCTTACAGGATCGCCTTAGTGACCATATACACCTCAGCACTGTTAGGAGGCAGTGTGGGAATCTGTCTCATGGTCGGTGTACTAAAATCCAACTTGCGAACCATTACCACCATAGCGGTCGCCAACCTTTTAGTGGTGCATTCGATTTTCCTCTTGGCGGTGCCGTTCAGAATCTATTATTATGTGAGCGACACATGGAACTTGGGTCTGGGTTTCTGCAAGTTGGTCAGCCTTTTGATTCACGCCCATATGTACATCGCCTTCCTTTTCTACGCAATTGTTCTGGGGGTCCGTTACCATACCTTCTACGTAGTGGACGAGGTGCAGTTTTACAGGAAGCTGCATGTGGTCTTGGCCAGTCTCGTTGTCTGGGTGTTTGGTTTACTCATCTGCTTCCCCATAATCTATCTCATATTTGAGTCGAGCAAAAGTTTCACAGGAAAAAAATGCTTCATCTCTGGCATGAAACGTAAGCATGACACTAAATTGAGTTTAGTGGTACTGAAATACTTAGGCAGCGTGGTGATCATCTGCACCGTGTCCATTCTCACCTGCTCCCAGGGGGTGATTTTGTGCCGCGTCTTCCGGCAATACGGAGCCGACACACACGCTCGGCAGGAGTTTGGGGCACAGAAAAAGAACCTGTGCTTCCTGCTGGTCGTGATACTCTGCTTCCTCCCGTACCACTTGTTCCGCTTCTACTACATTAGCCACTCTGCTGATTTTGAAAATACAAATGAAGTGTTGCTGGGCTTGACCGCATTCAGTTGTTTAGATACCTTGATTTTCCTAGGGAGGAACAGTTTATGTATATAGTCTGAATTTCTATGTAAGGGAAAATTGAGGTTTTGCTTTTTCGCTGGATAATTTCCCCTACAGTTGACTGGGCCTATTTAAAATTGGAATGAGTCAGCATTGTCAAATATTCGAGACTGTTTATAAAAATCAAAAAACATAGTATTTAGCTGAAGTATGATTAGTTATGATTTATCCATTCTTTAATAAGTTTGCTGTTTATTCATCCTGAAGTCTACCTTTGCTGTTTTTTGCCAATCATAATCATTTTTATTCTGGCTCATTCATAATGTGGTGCATTTGAAAGAAATACAACTAAAATGAGTTTGGCGAACAGAAACTGAAAAAAAAATCCTCTTTCGCTTTATGGAAAACTTTTTGATTTCATACACAACATGCCGATTATGTATCTGCTCTGCTTTGTGTCTGTTGCGACAACGTTCGTTAACAAGTGTAAGAAAATCTGCTTATGGCTACTTCAAATTTGTAAGTTGTATCGTAAGAGCTTAACCTGGGTATTTACTGTTTGTTTGTGCCCGTTCCCATTCTTTGTACCTTCCTATAAATATTCTTTCCACATATTTTGTTTTGCCATAGAAGACTCTAATGAACAATCCACCAAGAGATTATAAAATGTGTATATGATGCATTTTCCATTGCAGTCTTTTGATATTTAAGTTTCCAGTCTATCCAAAGAAGGAATGGGTAACAAATGATTCTAAGATATTCTAATAAAGTTCCTCAGTTGTAGATATATTTTTTTAAATTGCATATGACGTCATACATTGCAACAAGCTCATTAGCATAATGGTTCCAACATTAGAATGTCATTATCTAAATTGGCCAGTTGTATTTTTTTTTTTTTTTTTAAAGCCTTGTTCAGCTCATTCACTCGGACTAAAGTTTACTGCCGAATGCTGCATCATGAGTCCTACAAGGACTAGCAAACATGTACATACAGTACCAGTCCTGTACTGGTCTCACTCCACTGGCTTCCAGTTAGGTCTCGTATGGACAACAAGGCACTATTGCTTACCTTCAAGGCCCTGAATGGACTAGCACCAGAGAATATTAGCAGTTTACTGGCTCCATATGGCCCCCCTCATTTGTTTCACTCTCAAGGGGGTGGGGGAGGGGGGGCTATCTGGTGGTGCTCCAAGGTCTACAAGCAGAGATCCAAAATTCAGATTCACTAGTTCAGAGCTAGGTGGGGGATCAGTGTCACTGATTTTGGATGAACTGGGTGCCCAGTGCTGTCACTCTGGCTTCACGTGCCCCATGTGTTGTTGGGCTGCTGGTCCTCAGGGATTCCTCATGTCTCTGCCCCCCCCCCCCTCCCCCCAACTGTCCCTCCTAGTAAAGCTGCCACAGTTAATTAGACCTGCCAGAGCCTCCTTATCTCCATACTGCACTACAAAATCCCTCATATAATATCTGTCACACAGTTTGATTAATGCACTATTCAATTCTGTCTTGGAGCTCCTGATGTTAGGCGTTTCCCAGTCTGCCCCCCCAGTCCGACCACACATCTACAGTCCTCACCTGCTTGCTTCTGCACTGCACCACTCCTTCACCTGCCCTTCCTGCCATCAGCTGGCCCTTCCACATTTATACTTGGATTATACAGGATTTTCATTCATAAAATGGGACTTTGCTATTTTGGACTTCCTTTGCAGGCCCCTGGAGGTTGGGCTCCCCCTTTGAGTCTGGTTCCTCCCAAGGATTCTCCCTTCTACGGAGTTTTTCCTTCCCACTCGCACCTCTTGGGGCTTCGTGCAAGGACTATGTAAATTGCTTTGAGACAATGAAATGTTGTGAAAATCCATCCTTCCATCACCATAACTGCATGCTTAATTCCAACTGGGGTTGTGGGGGGAGGGGGGAGGGTGAGCCCCCCCTCCCCCCAGGAACAATGGACGCAGGCATGAACAAACCCTGGGCAGGTGCCAACACACCGCAGGGCACACAAACTCAAGGGGCCAACTTAGAGTTGCCAGCCAACCAATTGCACACACCTTTTGACTGTGAGAAGAAACCGGAACCCCCAGCGGAGACAGACCCCCAGCATGCAAATTCCACACAGAAAGATCCTACGCTTAACCCGGGGACCGAACCCAGGACCTTCTTGCTGTGAGGCAGCACACCCATGTTGTGAAAACGCGATACATAAATAAAAATGGAATTTAATTGAATTTGTTGGCAATGCTTTGTGTCTGTGAAACAAGGGGAGTGTTCCATGAAGCAGGATTTCTTGCTTAGCTGGAAAACCTATCAGAATTACAGCAGTCTAGGCTAAATGTAAGTATACAATGATGAAATCTATTTAGCCCAGACTATCTTAAAACCAACAAGTTATCCGGCTAAGCAAGAAATCCTATTTTGTGAAACATCCCCCAGATCTTCTGCCCAGCATTGTCTTCACAGATGTTATTCTGAATTAACATGGAGTAGGGAGTCATGCATGCATGAGATGCCTCCTTAAAGCTGGAAATAAGATAATAATTGTTATGCAGGGATCATTTATTATTCCTGACAGTCACAGTAATTTATGCAATCTTGGCCTCAGCGCTGCAGAACCGACTTCTCTGCTATATCTATATTGATATAACCAAGATCTGGCAGTTGAAGCTTGAAGATAATGTTTTTGTATCCTTCTCTTTCGATTATAACAAGAATCACACAGAGCCATTAGATGTCGCCATATCAACCAAATTACAGTTGCATAATGCCACGTCGGTATTTTGATTCTTTTGGCGATGAACTTTATGGTAAAATCACTTAACAATGGTAAAATTTGCAGTGGTTCTCAGTTTTATGGAGGCAGGAAATATATGGAGTCAAACTGTGTCAGCATAGTGCTGAAAACAAATGTCTGTACCGTGAATCATATATATACTGCAAAGAAAATTAAAGTACTGTATTGAGATTTCTTCTTTGCCATTTTTTTTCATTTACAGCTGCAAAAAGTTAAGAGATCACCCCTCCAGTGACAGTAATACAACACGGCAAAGCACAACAGAGAAACACAATCATAATCCGCTCTCTCTCTTTGAGCTTCTCTTCTGGCCTTTAAATCTTCCCGGGGCATATCACGAAAGGCCTCTGGATGTCACAGTGCCCCCTGTAGTACAGGAGAGGAACAAGGAGATGGAGAGAGAGAGAGACTACAGGGATCTGTAACACCAAGACCAGAGGAGCTCAAAGCAGGAATAAGTCCTGGTTTCTTCCTCATCACTTTCCATCACAATGGCAAAAACAATTTTCAGTTTCAGTTTAATAGGGTCAGCTTAAATGATTCACTGTTCCTTGGTCCAGTCTTCAGTCCCTCGCTCTTGGGAGTGCTGCTCAGATTCTGTGATGCAATCAGTGATGACAAAAGGTCCATGTTTCATCAAGTCAACCTTTTGGTTAAGGGCATGACACTCCAAAGATTTGTGTGGCATTACCCATAGAGAGCTTGAACCCCGAGATGTCAGTGAATGGCAGGTGTTACCCTTTGAAGCAACCTGCAGCTTGTACTGCCCAACTTTCACCCTGCAGAACCATGTAAGACAGCAAAGTAGACAGGATGACATGAGCCTCTCTGTAGTGCAGTGTTTTTTTTTTTTTGTTGTTTTTTTTTGATAACTACTCGCGGAGTGTACCATCTACCTAAATATTGAAGGAACTAGTGAAAAGGCTTTGGGATGCTGCTGCCTTCAGGAGGATTTGAGTTGAGGCATTGGGCCAGCAACATCCATGGTAATCAGTCACCTTTCATGTAAGGCCAAATCAGACAGTACTGATATATAGCTGTTGCATAATAAGACGGATGCCTGAGAGTCCACATTTGTCGGAATTATCCATCAAACACACTAGCACGTAGACACAGATCCATCGTAAACAGAGCACCAACAGCAGCCACCCTGTATAATCTGCTAGGTTTCATTCTACACTACACTACTTGAGTGCACATACTAGTACAGCATCTGTGGAGCTAGCAGAGAGGATCGGACGATCCACATCTCCCTGGTAGAGGCTTAGAAGGAATGGGAGGATGAGCTACGATTGCTACCAAGTGTAAATCTCCCATGTCACTATATTCCAGACAGAATGGCCATCACAGAAGCCTGCAGAGACCTTCATGTCTTCTGTGATGCCTCAAAGACCAAGACATCCGGGTTCATCTCTCCTTCGCCATGGCACATTCCTGAGTGGCCACCAAAAGGCTGCTGTTGATTCCACATGTAGAGCTTCCTGGGGTGATTGGCAGTGCTCAACTGGCTCAGTATCAAGAGCGAGGGCTGACTTTACCAATTCAGCACACAGATCAAATCCACTACTGTGCCAAGGGAGTATGTAAAAGGAGGAGTCTGGCAGAATGGTGCAGCCACAGTTTCTCAGACTTTAATACTACAAAACAGGAAATCCTCAGGAAATCAAAGTGCACAGAGCACTCTGTCCTTCGCATATAGATGGGGAGGAGGTATATAGGGTGTGCACATCTTGGAGGGTTTCACTTGGACACAAACAGGAAGCAGCAGGTAGTTAATATTTTCTTATTTATTACTTTGCTAGTGTCAGATTGTTTCCTAGTTTAAGCTTCTTGGTTCAGTGATCCTCTGTTAGTTTCACCTGTTGCCAGTACTTGTTAATTGTTCTACTTGTTGTCTCTGATAGGTTGCTTTGCTTCATGATTCACACCTGCCCTTCGTTAGCCCTTGTTACCTGTGTATTTAAGTTCTTGCCTTAGATCATTTTTCTGGTTGGTCATTGTGTATGTGCATTAGAATGTTAGATATTACTCTATGCTGCATTGTTCTGTTTTGTTCCCCTCTCCTTCTTCCTTCCCCCCCCCCTTTTTCCCTAGTTCTGCTACTCTTTGGATACTTTTGTAGTTAGTTTTTGTATCCCCCATCTGTTTTTGACCCCTCACAATCCACATAAATATTTTGCATGTTAAAAGCTCATTTGTTGCCAGTGTCACATGTTTTCATTTAAACACATTTCACATATAGTTTATTTTTGCATAAGTAACTTAAGATTCTTATTCCTACCATATCTACATCACATGTTCTTTAAACCGTTTTGGCACCTGCTTGAGGAAAAGCAATATTCACATAAGTAATACAACTAACTTAAGAACAAACATTTTTAAAAATGCATTAACATGCACCTTTTATGTAGAACGACTAAAGCAAAAGTGGGACGCTGGGTAAAGTAGGACATTTAAGCTTTGCCCTATATGCTATTTAAAAAAAAATAAATCAACAACCAATGAAAACGAAAGGTGCTAAAATAATGCTACAACAGGGCTTGGTCTGCAGCAGCTGTTTTCAGGAGGATGACATGTTCGTGCTCGGCGTTTCCAGAATATCCAAGAAGCGCTGCGTAGCGCAACTGCATGGCAAACAGACCAACAAGCGAAACAACACTTTTCGAAAAGATAAAGCATATTAGTTTTTTGTTTGTTTTTGTCTTTGTCTCATGTTTGCTGAGGGTTTCGGTAAAAGTGGGACTGTACTTTTCAGCTGAAATGTGACAAATCAAAACTTTACATATAAATAATGTAGACGGGGGTGCCCAACTTGACTGGTAAAATATACCAAGGAGTATTTAAAGACACACATAATCCATCCATTATCTATACCACTTAAACCAGCCGGGTCTCGGGGAAGCTGGAGCCAATCCCAGCATCTTCGGGCAAGAGGCGCTGTACACCCTGGATTGGCTGCCAGTCCACCACAGGGCCAACACAGACAAACATGATCACATTCACACCTACAGGCAAGTTAGAGTAACCAGGTGACCTAATCTGCATGTCTTTGGACTGTGGGAGGAAACCTACGCATGCATGGGGAGAACATGCAAGCTCCACACAGAAGGGCATCCTAGGTGACTTAGGGATCAAACCCAGAACCTTGTTGCTGTGAGGCAACAGTGCTAACCACTGCACCACCACGCATAATGTGAAAAAGAAAACAATTACTTATTTAAAGTAGTTGGATGTTGTGAACACAATGTTTTATTTATGGTTTGTTTTCTTGGTCAGCAAAATATTTTGTGCAGTATAAGTATATGATGCCTCTGTATGAAAACACTGTTGCAGAAGAGCTGTCCCACTTTACCTGAAAAGGGTCAAGAGATTAGAGGTGCCTCTCTGTTCTTTATCCATTTTAATTCTTAAATATTTCCCAGATTTTTAAAATCTCCACACACAACTGACATGCAGCTAATAGAAAAAAATACACATTTGTTTGAGCAAATTACTTTTATGAGATTTTTCTAAATAATTTACCATCAAGTGTCCCACGTTTTCATAGTTCACCCTATACGGATGGTGGTACACATGTTCATCCGAAAAACCAAAAATACCTCGTAACTAGTGGTCCTACAGGGTAAAGTACACACTACAGTGAGTGAATCTGTTAATGAATAAATTTAAAGGGAAAAGGAAAAAGAAACACTTGCGAAATAGCTCACAAAATGATGACGCCGAAGCAAACTGTTACTTTTCGCCCTGTCAGAGTGTCATTTCCGACTTCGATTAATCTCGTCTTTGTCCGAAACATTTACCTTCTTATTTGCACTTCTTAAAATTAGACTTTCAGTTTCGTCTCGAAAGTCTCAGACCGATGCGTGGTTACCGTGCATTTGCTTGATGAGAAAGTTGCAATCAAAGCGGTAGATCTACCCGTGTGACGAAATGCAATAGTCTACCTTAAACACGGAATAGGTGCGGTGGGCTTCATTCCGCACAATCTGTGAAAAAGGTATGTAGCTATATTTCATCCTCAATGATGTTATAGCGATGTGACTTTTTGTATGCTAATATGTATGGTTTTGCTTAAATGAGAGAGCACATTTTAGATAAACGCCTATTGGTCTGCATACTAAAGTTATGAGTTTAAAGTTGTTGTTTTTTTAGTTTGGTAAACTTATAGACTTAAGACTATGACAATGGGGGATGGTGAATTGGTAGCTTATGGATGAGTTTTTTATTGGAAGACATTTAAAATTAAGTTTAATTACAACATCATCAACCTCCACCAGTTTTTTAAACTGGCCAGTATGCAGTTGATTGATATCTGATATAATGAAGTTCACCACTGAAAAAGACTTATCAGCGTTTTAAGATCACTTTAAAGTATAGAAAATAGAGAGCATTCTGAAGTACACTTTAGCCTCCGTTACAAAATCAGTCTTGAAAGGGAATGTGGGCAGGTCTTTGTGGAAATTTAGTAATATTGTAGCGCCGGCGAGATGGATCCGAGCAGCAGAGCCCAGTATGGGCGCTGAGCATGCCGGGAGCGCTTGTAAATAGCCCCTGTATGTAATTGCTGTAAATGTTGATACTTGTTGTTGATACTTGTTCTGTGTACCCTTACTTGTGTATGTACTCCGTCCATACCTGATCCTCGCGTGTCTTATAGCCATTGTGTTATTACCCTGCCGTGTGTGAGCCTTATTGTTTATTGCGTTACCTCTTCACGTTTGCTTATCCTTTCCCTCTGTGTATTGCTGCTTGTTGCGGGGCTCTTTTAAGGGCTGCATATGAAGAGCAACATCATGAGAAATCGTCCCCGCTCGTCCATTACAGTTGCTGCCATAATGCATCGGTCGGCCAAGCTTCACGTACAGTACCTTGTTTTCAGACCCTTTATGACACGACATGCTGCTATTATAATCGGTGTTGGGCATGTTACTTCAGAACTGTAATGCATTATTTATTACTTGTTACTGTAATTTGAAAGTAATTTGTTACATTACAATATTACTGTATTAAAAATGTAAGGCATTACACTACTATTGCATTACTTTTAAGTGACTCTCACCAAAATAACTGGAAATATGAATTTGGAAATCTAAATGTTGCTCATGACGCTCAATTAGCTCATTACACAGCCAGTGGAAGGTAATGTGGTAGCTAACTGAGCTAGGCCTATGGTTAAAAACAGTGGAATATAATAGCCAAAGCGATGGCTCATGGCGCAATACAAGGAACAATCATCGCAAGAACAGACAAAAGGTCAAAGTCTGGCAAATTGTGATAGAAATACTGCAACTTTAGGTCTAGTCATATTAACATTAATTGAACTGTATTGTAATGTCTAAAGATAAGACAGGATAGAAAATGAACATTATTATGCCTTTACAGTCCCTCGCCACTTCACGCTTCGACTTTCGCGGCTTCACTCTATCGCGGTTTTTTGTCTATTGATTAAAAAGTTGACCTAGACAATGAGAATGATACATCGCTACGCATCAAAAGCATCTTTGCTCTTTGTAATTAAATGCACAATAATAACAATATGATATTTATAACGTCTAATATTTCTTCTTTAATATTTTGGGTAATACGAGTGTAAATGTCATGACCTTCCTGTCCGATCCTCTTGTGTGTCACGCCCCCTTATTAACCACATATACAACCCCGATTGTGACCAGCTGTTTTCGGTAACACTTTATAATACTGTTCCTTAGTTAACAGGTAAATATGCAGGAAGTAAGCAGCATCAAAGGAGTAGTGCTTCATTAACACCTAAATTGGTACTATTCACTACTAAGGAATTATGCTTAATTACTCAATAGGTAATAATGAACTAATCATTATAGTAGTTTGCTATTACTTCATTAGGAACTATTGAGTATTGCTGGTCTTATTGAAAATTATGTACTAACTATAGATTATGCCTAATAACTACTAGTTCATCACTCATCAAATGAACAGTGCTTTTTTATGGACTAACAGGAACTTACAGACTAGTGTTCTCAATGGTTTTTGCCATTTTCCCCCCTTTTAGAATAACAGGCTTGTTTCTTCCTACTTCCTTCAGTTGGACTTCAAAGCACAGTTTGAAGAACACTGACACACGGACTGAAGTGAGGTAAATAATTAAAATGTAGGTACTGTATACATATTTTAGGCAGTAACATTTTGTAGAATAAGTTGTATGTCATACAAACAAGCAGGAAGAAACAAGCCTGTTATTCTAAAAGGAAATAAAATGGCAAAAACCATTGAGAACAGTAGCATGTAAGTTTCTGTTAGTCCATAAAAAAGCAGTTCATTTGATAAGTAATGAACTAGTAGTTAGACATAATCCATAGTTAGCACATAGAGAAAGTTAATTTTGTAACGTGTTACTCCCAACACTGATTATAATAATATATAATCTTATAAAAAATAATATACTGGTGGCATGATGGTGTAGTGGATAGTACTGTTGCCTTCCACCTCTGGGATCTGGGTTCAGATGTCTGCCAGGGTCCCGTGTGTGTGGACTTTGCATGTTCTCACCACGTCATTATGGGGTTTCCACCAGGCACTGCAGATTCCCCCTTCACAGGCCAAAAACATGCTGAGGCTAATTGGAGTTACCTGTAGGTGTCAGTTTCCTAATGATTGGTGTGTGGGACTTAGGGACCCCCCCCCGCACCCCCCCCCCACATGACCCTGAACAGGACAAGCAGTTTCAGATTCAGAAAATGGACAGATGGATAATATATTCACAATGAACTGTCAGGACATTGGGATATCAAATATAATCTGATAGCTGAAGCTGAGGTGACAATGGTAAAAGTTGTTGACCAGGAGTGGGGGCTAGTGAACCATTTGGTGGCCCGATAATCCATAGCCGTGCCCACAGTGAAATTGAAAGGCAAATCTTTTTAGCATCTTTGGGTGACTGCTGCTGCTGCTGTTTAATTGCAAACTCCTTGCATCAGCATGTACTTCTGGTTGGCGGACAGATATTTTTATTGAGTAATTTATTTATTGCGGCGGATGATTCAAGATTCAAGATTCTTTATTTGTCACAAACAGTACATAGTTATAAAACAGGTACAGCATGCAGTGAAATGAACCCTGACCGATCCAAAGACTGTGCAAAAAGAGAAAGAGTTTAAAAAAAAGTGCAGATAAGATAAATATAAATATAAAGTGCAGACAAATAAGAAACAAAATATCCAACCTATAATACAAAATACAAAAAGTGCCAAGTGATGACGCATGAGATGATTGTTGTGCAAGGCGCAGTGTGCATTGAAGTTGCCTTCATGAGTGGATTGTCCGTGCAGTTTACATATCTGCTGTATGATATTTCTGAGGTAGTGGTGTCACGTCTTGGTTGAGAAGTATTACGGCATGAGGATAGAAGCTCCTCCTGACTCTCTCTGTTTTTGCCGTAATCCTCCTAAAGCGCCTGCCTGATTTCAGCAGCTCAAACAGACAGTTACTGGGGTGAGTCGTGTCTTTTATGACCCTGATTGCTCTGCTCCGGATGATAACAGATTTTCAGTCTGATAGGTAGCTCAGAGTATTTTATACTTAGCTTTGGATTTCAGAGTACTGTGGGAGTGAAGTCATTGTGCAAAGGAAAAAAAAAAAATTAACTATTAGTAATTTAACGTTTTGTTTTCGGCTGGGAAAAAAGGAATAAAGGATGTGATCGTCAACTGAGGCCTTGAATAGAGTAAAGGGAAGCGTTCATGTAATAACATTACTGCCTCAAATAAACTTTGGAATGAGGCACTTATTTGACATTGGTTCTTCTTTGTAGGTGCCCTGGAATGAAGATGCCTTTGGAAGGCAGAATAATGAATTCAACTAACAATTCAAGCAAACCATTTACTGAGGAGCCTTACAGGATCGCCTTAGTGACCATATACACCTCAGCACTGTTAGGAGGCAGTGTGGGAATCTGTCTCATGGTCGGTGTACTAAAATCCAACTTGCGAACCATTACCACCATAGCGGTCGCCAACCTTTTAGTGGTGCATTCGATTTTCCTCTCGACGGTGCCGTTCAGAATCTATTATTATGTGAGCGACACCTGGAACTTGGGTCTGGGTTTCTGCAAGATGGTCAGCGGGATGATTCACGGCCACATGTACATCGCCTTCCTTTTCTACACGATCATCCTGGGCATCCGCTACCATACCTTCTGCTCAATGGGGGACGAGGTGCAGTTTTACAGGAAGCTGCACGTGGTGCTGGCCAGCCTCGTTGTCTGGGCCTTGGGATTACTCATAGGCTTCCCCGTGATCGATCACATGTACGGGTCGAAGAGGAACTCCACGGAACGAAAGTGCTTCAATTTTGGCAAGGAGCTGCAGTCGAGCGCTGAGGCGGCAGTACTGAATTATCTATGCAGCGCGGTGATCATCTGCACCGTGTCCATTCTCACCTGCTCCCAGGGGGTGATTTTGTGCCGCGTCTTCCGGCAATACGGAGCCGACACACACGCTCGGCAGGAGTTTGGGGCACAGAAAAAGAACCTGTGCTTCCTGCTGGTCGTGATACTCTGCTTCCTCCCGTACCACTTGTTCCGCTTCTACTACATTAGCCACTCTGCTGATTTTGAAAATGAGAATGAAGTGTTGCTGGGCTTGACGGCACTCAGTAGCTTTGATACACTGATTTTTCTGGAAAGGAACAGTTTATGCGCATAGTCTGAATTGTTTATGTAAGGTGGTGTTTTTAACTATCTGTGGGTCACTGAGGACTGGGTTGAAAAACACTGATATAAGGGAAAACTGGTTGTTTTTTTTGCTGGCTTTTGTTGTTTTTAATCCCTGTTTTTGACGTCATTAAATGGCTTAGTGAGTATATGTTTCTTTAGGCAGAATATGACATCTAGTGGTCATTTCATTTACCACACATTGAGAATGGTTATTTATATATAATGTTTAATAGTTTTATTTTTACTGACAGTTGAATACTAATTTTCAGTTAAATATACTAGATGTGCCATGAAGAAATATATATATATATTTTGCAAAGTTAAACTGACCCCTTGCCGGAATACTGTGCTTTAGTTCGGACGATTTTTTAAAAACTGATAGATATGAGAATGTCAAGGCACTTTGTGTATTGTGATGTCTCAGGTGGTATTTTGAATACCGGATACGAATTTGTCACCTTATTTAACCAAGTATTACAAAAAGATTGCATTTAACTTTCTAACAGAGGTACGTGTACGCCTAGGAGTTGGTACCCATAATCAAATGCTAATATGCAACTCCTACGATAAGTAGGTCAGCAAACCGCATCAGCACTTGCTGCAAGGTTGATGGCGCGAGGAAGGCATTGAGAAGCAATTCCGAAATGACAGTGACTTGGCAGCGCGTGCAGTGGACTTTCCTATCCCTTCCCCCCTCCTAGCTACAACATATAAAACGTGGAAGCCTATTTCGGAAATATTTGCATTTACTAAGCGCAAATCAATGTTCCAGATAGCTTTGATGTCGCGAAGTGCAAGTTGTATTTTTTATTTTAATGTCTGACAAAGTCGTAAATGATATAACTCTCGCCGAAATTATTTTAATGAGGACTGCGATTGGTAAAACTCAAAGTGTTTAATGTGTGTTGATTTGCATAAGCATTCGTCTGCCATGTCATTAAAAATTCTCATCAGCCGCTTGTCTCCCGCAGTGGTTTACTTGGAGAGCGTGGAGGAGATAAGGGCCTGTGAGGTAATGAATGCCTTCCCTCTGATTTTCATCCCTCTCCTACGGATACCATTTCCGTGTCTCGTGTCCTTCTCATCTGCGATGGGCAACTAGTAAGAGAATCTCATTTATGCTGCGAAATTCAGACAGTTTAGGTTTTTTTTGTATTCATTGGTCTGCCATTTGCTCACACACACTCATTAGTTGTTTAACACTAACCTGGCACTTTTTAAAATATAAATAATCTCTTAAAGGCATATATGTTTTGCGAGAATTTTCTTCCGTCTAAACGTTTGTTCAACACATTCAACAGCAGGGGTCTCCAACTCCGGTCCTGGAAAGCTACCGTCCAGTAGGTTTTCTATTATACCCGGCTTCTGATGAGCCACACCGGTTCTCTGGTAAATTTCAGGGCCAGATGTGGCTCATCAGAAGCGAGGTAGGATAGAAACCGACTGGATAGTAGCTCTCCAGGACCAGAGTTGGAGACCCCTTTTCTACAGTACTGTTATTTCCCAAGACAGTTTTTTCAAACTATGGGATATGTTCTCTAGTAAGTGTATGAAGTAAAATAGCATCACTGTAAGATTAGCATCCCAATGTAGGTCAGTCTCATCAAAAACCATATTTATATCAAATGACTTTTATTTTGTCAAGGCAGATGAACAACAGATATGATTTGAGAAAAAAAAATCCCAAAATGGTGCTTTGCACCTGCTGCTCATTAATATGTCCATAGAAATGAGAGCAGGTCTAACATGATCTTGATTATCTTTAGAGGTGGAAATTTTAGGTCCAGAAAATACAAATCCAGACCAGGATTTTCTTTCAACCAACCAGCAGAGTACTCTGTAGCTGTGGCTCTTTATACTGAACTGGTTGGTTAAAACTAAATCACGGTCTGGATTTCTACATTCTGGACCTGAAATTTCCACCTCTGATTATCTTGATCGCAGTCATGCCAGCTAGTTCAGATGGTAGGGGGGACATTATACTTAGAGGATACGCCTAGTGGATGAGCGGGTGACCATATTAATGCAAAACCCCAAACTCCTTCTGCAGTTCATTATGGATGTAATCTGTGCTGCTTTGGGATAGTTCTCCATGCACTGCCAGATGTCGTACACTGACTGCTGTGCTCTCTCCTCCCTAACCCTATGGTTAGATGACTTTTAGGCTTCTTGGACCCACAAAGTGTAAACCTGGGAGGATTTAGCTGTAGAGTAGCAGCACTCAGGACTGGTACAACAGCTCACTGCTGTCGTGGCTGTTGCTGCACCTATCTAGACCCCTAGGTTATCATTCAGGAGATGGCTACACGGCAGCATTTTATCAAGCACTTTCCCTCTTGTGGAGGAGATGGCAGTGAAGGAGCCTGCCAATTTTACGGAGTGTCCATGTATTTTTGGGTGCTTCTAGTCTTATTTTTATAGGGTGACCAGATACTCCATGTCAGAGAGGACTCTTGGAGCTACTTCGGGTTTTACAAACTACTTTTAAATTGAAAGGCTCATGTGCTTGGCTAAATATTTCAGCTCTTCTTGCGCTTTGACTGGTTAGTTTCCTTGACTGAAAGACTGTTCCACTGATCCAGCTGTTTCACATTAGCATTAGTGACACACGCATGATTATAGGAGACTGACCAATCGGCACACGGCAAGAACTCAGCGCTCAAGTAAAATCCAGGTCTGTTTAATTGAAATGGTAATTTAAAATTCCTGTCCTAGCTCAGTGTGTCCTCCCTGACATGGATTATCTGGTCACCCTAATTTTTTACAATGACTTCTGGGTCGGTTTCCACCATGATGCTGATCCTGCTACTTGGGTGACATAAAGTCACGTCACGCCCCTAACGTCACGACAGGAATTTTAACTGCTCGTACCCGTTTTCTTCCTTAAGCGTTATTGAACTGTTGACTGAATTAATTGCGTGGTTAACATCGTGTTAAGCGTAATTTTTTGATTGAACTGTCATATCATTATCCATTTGCTATTAAAGATGCAAATTTAAAAGTATTAAGAATCAACTTTTTTGTTTAATAAGTGCCGTAGTGAAAAATATAAGGCTTCTAAACACTTTCGATCTTGAATGTTAGTTTATATTGTTGTCTTCCCATTTATAAATTTTAAACAATCAAAAGCCTGTTGAATTTATATGCGCTCAATTGCAGTTCATGCATATTGTCCAACATTCAATGCATAATTCCATTATTGCCATTATCCTTCTACCTGTATGCCATTTCACCCTCATGGATTAATTTGTATTCTTTATTTTTTACGGATATTACATGACGTGTTATGTCGCGTGTGTATTGGGTGGGTGTTGTGCATGTTTGATATTACGTTTTCGTAGTGTATACACTAAAGCGTTGTTGTCCTTCCTCAGCAGATTGCTGGAGCAGGCAAACCTTGCGAATCCATTTAAAATGGTTTATTTCTGCCAAACCGTCTACAGCAGGTAGTAGGTCATTTGTAGATCTGGGATCATTGCTACTTCCTTCGTTCGAACTATGTAAGTATGACACAAGTGTTTCCCGAAACCATAGTTCAAACTACATAG
>JAABNY020000032.1:13826766-13842450 GCA_015164015.2 Brevimyrus niger
CCTGCAAGGCCGAATTGCACTGCCCTGGATTCATACAGCCATCTTAAATGGTGCGTTGTCTGCTGAGTCGCACCACCCCCCCCCCCCCCCCCCCCCCCCCGCTTCTGAGGAATCAGGCAAATAAGGTCAATAGGGCTATTATGCCGATAGAGGTAATACTAGGCATGCCTGGCACTGCGTTTCTTTAAGTAAACTGATAAGAAGTACCTTGATGTCGTACATAGCAAATTGGAACTGAAGATTGCTTTCTTGCAGACTTTATCTTAAAGCAGTAAAACAAGTAGCTACGACTACAACTACGGCTATTGATTTTGTAATTTCAGCAAATTAAGAACAAGACAGGAAACCTATTAAACCTTCTTGTGATTGCCACCGGTACGTTTTTTGGTGATGTTGGGGTTGACATTTAAATTAGACCCCTGGCCTTGTTAAGACCACTGGCTGCATCTCAGAAAGAACATTCTTATTTATTCAGGTGAATTAAAGCAATATATTTTCACTGATACTGGGATATTGCTCACTGTGAGCAAAAAAATAATTCATCATACATGATATATATCCTGGTTGTATGTTTCTCCATTGAAATTTAATAAATGGCACATTCTTTTTTGCCTGCCTCAGAATTTGGTAATAAAGGAACGAAAGCCAGCTGTACAGCAATAATATCTGTCGCAATATTAAGAGTAATGATAAAATAAGCATTTCTATAACAAGGATTAGTAGGTTGTATGATTAAATTATATTTTGTAATATGGAGTAGAATAAAGCCAATATGCGATTACATGGGGGCAAAAAAGCCTAAGACATTTTAGGATTATTCGTACTAATTTACTAAATGAAATAAAACATTAAATAAAACAACCAAGAATCATTTTTTCCCTTATTTCCCTTGCTCTTTTAAACATTTACAAAGGCAAACAAATGACAATAGTGATCCACTGAAATAAGATTAAGGGTTAATTAAAGCGTCTTCATAAAAAAAAACATATATACACCAATAAAGATCATTACCAAAAACATGATTGTAAGGTATTGCTTGCATTGTACAATCCTCAGTCATGTAAAAAAAAAAAATTCTTCGTAAATATTTGTGGCTAATATTTTTAGCCATTTGATTTTTTTGTTCCAGTCGAATTATATACCAACCATCATGTTTGTGACTTATTTATAAAGAGTGATACTCAAACACAAACACTACAACTTAGCAAATCGTACAACATAACAAAACAGCAGAACAAATAATGAAAAGAAGGCAATATTTTGTGTAAAATTGTCCTGTTACACCAAATTTCTACAAAGACTTGATGTGGGAATGGCTTTAATGTAACACCAAGCAATACTGCAGTTTATCTGTAGAAGTGCAAATGAATTATTATTTTATGCATAGAAGTGCAATTCTGAATTGTAGGTTTAATGTGAGCATGGTGCATTTTGTAAAGCAGCATTTAATATGTGGGAAAATCGCAAGCTAATTCATTGATAGCCCCTTGGAAATTATGGCTGCTAATTGTTAGGTAATTAACACGGTTCTGCAATTATGCTGGCCTTAGGGGGTGATTAATGTTTCAACATGTCATATTAGCAGAAAATTGGCTCCAAAAGCTTGTCCTTTACGAAGGATTTGGTGACAGATGGCCAATTGTCAACAGCAGAAATGTTTTGTTTTCCTGCAGTTCAGAATGTGCCAGGAGAATTCCTTCTTGAATAAGCGTAATTAATGAAATGCTAATACACCGTAATTATTTACGTTACATGCTGAATGGAGACATCAAGTGCCTCTGTTGAGATGCCTTTTTCATTCAAAAATTGCTTGGCATAAAAGGTTCTTTTTTAGCTGAATCTTGCCTTTGTTACAACATTAGTGCATTTAATGAAAATCATATTTTTTTAGCCTTTAAGAAATGATCAAATGATTTCATCCAATGTATACTGCTACAAGCATTCTTTATACTAGCTTGTTTTCTCCTTTTTTTTTTAAATGAAGTGTCTGAAGCATAAAATGATGGCAAAAGACTGAGTGACAGATGCACATTGTGACTGGACCTTCATTTCAGATCCTCTGCCTTCAATATACCTGCACTGTTAATATTAATGCCAACAGGTTCGCAGAATCAAATGGGTAATATTGCCTTACCTTTGGTAAATATATTTAGCTTTTATTTATTATGCCTTTGATTGTTGGGTTCCTTTGTTCTTTTAAAGGTCAGCAATGACTGAAAACAGTTAAGAAGCCTGAGTCTTTTTGTAGTTTCCTATTTCCTTTTTTCCAGCCATGGAACTTGTCAATATATTTATGAAACCCTTCTGTGGCCTGTTTCTACCAAAGCCCGGTCTGACATTGATCAGATAGGAAGTGAACTGGATTCAGCAGTATCCCCAACATTAACACCTCTAGCTAATCGACATGACAGAATCCTGACCTGACCTAGAAAGTCTGATAGCTTCTTGATTGACAAAGCCACCGTGTTTTAAGGTCACTGGAAATATGAAATGGAAATGTGTGGTGTCGGTGTAATTTACATTTTTTTAAGGCAACTATGATGAACACACAAAGGACTCTATTTCTGTCTGTAATCGTGTATTTAAAGTATATTGTTTTTATGCTGCAAACACATCTAAAACAGTAACATAAATAATAAGAGAAATCAAGAATTATTATCAAACGCATATTTATAAAGCAAGTGAAAATACTAAATATTTTTCATATATTGTGGGTGCAGTTAGATTAATTTGCTATAGTACTTTAGCTTGTTAAAGCTGAAATATTACAAAAACATGTAAATGGCAACAATGTCAAAAAGCACAGATGACACTGATTATTGTAGCCTGTAGTGAATGATGTTTTACCTAAAGTGTTTCAATTTAATTTAGGAACATTTTGCCTTAAAACATTTTTAATTATTCCAATTAATTTTGTTTCTTACACACCAGTATAATTTAAATTAAATCTTTGTGTGAAAACTTTATTAATCCCACAATCAAACTACAAACGCACTGCTTTGAATACTGATAGAATCAATTTGTTCCTATTGCTGTTTTTAATAGAATCAGTTTTACTGTCACATTTTAGACGTTCTCCAATCAAACACCTGCAGGCCTTTTGAGGCAAGTGGAGGGGCTCGGCACCTTCTGTGTGGAAGCACAAAACCAAAGAGATCAAAACTAAAAACTAAACTTATGAGCTCATTCTAACTAAAGCTTGACACAGTCATTTGGATATTGCTTATTTGTATTTATATTCATTTAAATTCATGTATGTAGCTTTACTGGTGCTGAAATGCTTGTGAAAACTCCATTTCCTGTGCATAAGGAATCACGACGTGAAGGGAAATGTTAGTGTTTTCCAAGAAACAGCTTGAAGCAAACACACTTGTCGGTTAATGTAACTTTGAACACTCATTTGATAATGGCAATGAAATGTTGCCATCTCCAAAAAAAAGAAACATTGTCTCTGTACAAACTGCAACCCACTCCCTTTTGTTTACAAGTTCAGTGCTTTGCTTTTGCTCTGACAATCTGTTAAAGTGATGAATTGCTGCATGCAGCATGGAGAGCGGGAGGTCCCTATGTATTTAAATGCCCAAACAAAGTAAGAGCCGGAAAATGCTGTAAACTTCTCCCATTTGTAGATCGTCAGCTGTAAAAATCATGCTGTGGAAGATGTGTTGTTATTTTAATGTGAACTTAGCAGATAAAAAAAAAATAACAGAGCACTTGCACTGGGTTTTTAAAGGGTAGAAAAGCAGACCACAGGTTCCTCGGGGTTAAACCAGCAGAATCACAAGTGTTCTTACGCAATGTGTCAAACTCATAACTCCAAATAGATAGCCAATAATGCAACATCTATAGCCTTTATTTCCTTGCCCTGTTTAAAACGTCAATAAAAAGTTTCTAAAAAGATATATAACACTATATGAAAAGAGAGTTCTTACAATTTGTGTAAGTATTTAGAAATGTACGGTAGAATTGCTGTAAAATCCAAGTAGAATGACTGTAAAATTAATTATTTACAATGTGTTTTTTACATTAAGGATTTTTTATTACTAACATCTAACTATCTTTTATAGTTGACCATTGACCAACACTTTGATATAATGAGTTACAAAGTAATTTTAGTGTTTATTTAAATAATACCTATTCTTGTTAAACTACTGTATAGACACATGTGGCAAGCATGTACAATTAGTTTGTTGTTTTTTAAGCATGATTTGCAAACTGGAAAGAACATGTCCCCCTTGCAATGTTAAAATCACCAAGTTATTAAAATATAGCAGAGATTAAAGGGAACATTCCCCTTGATGTCAAACGATTGCAGATGTGTCACAATAGTTAATGCATTTTAATCAGACAAAAAAGTGAGGAAAATAATTTATGAATTAATGCAAGTTATTATTATGGGGTTTGTTCTGAAGTCTTATACTTTGGCACTCTAAGAAGCTTAAAGTATGGCTGTGTTTATATAGGTGACAACATGAGGATGTTTTTGGTAATGTTATGCCCTGCATTATGATGTAGTAATGACCTTCATAAATGGCTGTATTTAAGCAGGATAGCCAGGAAAAATGAGGCCTATCAGTTAAATCTCTGTGTTACAGGATACAGTAATGATGCCTTTGGCCTTCAGCCACTCTGCCTGTACTTTGGTGCACTGTAGCATTTCGGTGCTGCATTTGTATTGGGGAAATTTCATCTAGCCCCATGCGCCTATAAGGTGCAATTTATGCCTCAGGTTTTTTTTTTTTCTTGTTCTCCCTGCATCTTTCCTTCACCCTTGTGGTTCGCAAACTACATGGATGGGAGAGGAAAAAAAAAAACCTAAAAGATGGAGTGCGTTATTTCTGTCCTTGCTGCCGGCTTGCTGGGGTCTCTCTCTCGCCCTGCTGGTGCTTCAGAGGCTCCGTTCTGCAGGGACACAGCGGGAAGCGGCAGATGAGCAGAAAACGGGGTCAATAATCTACCTGAGCAGCTTCGCGACGGGAGACGGGGATGAAGCATCTCGCCAAAATTATTACAATAAGCACTCATGCAGAGCGGATGTATGTCGAAATGGGGAGGAAAGGAAGAAGGCATTTACGCCACCCCTATTTTCTGGACAGAAGATGCCTCTGTAAAAATAAGTCACAGGTACCCTCCCCAGCAGGGAATCTTATTAATCATTTTACAAGTGACACTGGTTTTTTGTACCTCCCCAGCAATACCACAGAAATAATCGGTCTGTGAATATCAAAATACAGATTACCTTTCAGAACTATATAATCTATGCAGATTAAAACCATGTTTTATTCAACACATGATTCTTTACTGCTATTGGGTCAAATTGTTTCATGTTACAAGTTATATTTCTAAAGTGTACTGGGCTATGAATGATACATTTGCTGCTATTAACTGCTATTTGATTGCATTAAGAGGAAAAAAGATGCGAAATGGTTTAGTTTCACGACTGTATTTTCACCTCTAAGTGGAGATCTGGAGCACTAAGCAATTAATAATGTCAATCTTCCTCATAAAACATTTTTAAACGCCTTTGAAGCTCAGCTGAGGCATCAGAAAACTCCAGTCCTCACATCTGAAGACTGGCTTCCACTATTTGGCTTCTTCCTGCCTGTTTGTTCAGGCGAAATTTCGCGATGACATATCAGTATCGTAACTTTCAGAGGAAATCTATAGGATCAATATGTTTGTAGGCTAACTGCTATTGGGATTGCTTACATGCTGAGCTGCGTGTTATATCACGAGTCAAGTGCATCGAGCCGCTGGCAGTCGCAGCCTAGCCTGTAGTAGCCGTTTTGCGCTTCTATTTTCGATCAGCGAGATGTGAGGTGACCATTGTTAACGGCCTTTACCCATAATGGAGAGAGAGGCTTGTGTCTCAATTTCTTTTTTTTTTTTTTTTACCACATACCTTTCGCTAATTGTGTGATGGAATAACGCACCAGGCATGCTTTTATTCTCCCAGATTTGGGTAACTGACTGACTATTATTCTCAGTCCAATTTGTTATCAGCGGTTGACCGTAAAAATTGGCTGGCTTAGGTGGTGGAAGGGGTCTAGGAAAAGCTGTACTGGGAATGAAATGGAAATGGAAAAGGCAGCAGTTAAAATATACTTAACTATTCATCTCAGTAACACACTAATATAAATACAACTTGTGCAAAGAAAAAAAAAAATCATTTAAATGTCCTGGAGATATCGAAGACTTTCTAGAGCCATTGTAGTCATGGACCTAAGATATTGCTATGGGTGATTATTACTGTGTCTGACAGAGTATTTGTAAATTGAAACCCTAGTTTTGTCTAAACACTAAAAACAAATAAACAAACATAAGTAGTGATTACTCCAGCAGTGGCTGTAGCGCATAGTGGTTGTATCAGCATATAAACTGAGCTTTGTGGCGGTGTTTTCCCCTTTCAGCACATGCGAAACATAGCAGACTTTACTTTTGCACCTCTGGGACTTAGGTCATTCATACAGGATTACGTGGGCGCCTTGCATGAACGTCCCCGCGTCAGTTTGAGCCACATCCACTAACCCGTGAGGTGATTACGATCCGATAAACAGGTCAGCGATGAGTTCAGCCGTGACCCTTTACCGCTTCTGGTGGCAGACACTTCAGCGGCTAAGCTTCAGCTATTGATTGGCCGATCTGTGACATCCCCGATGCCGTGTCACCCAAGTGAAAGAAGACTCCAAATTGACCAGTAATAAAGTGTTGGAAGTTGTAGTTGCTACCTTGGGGGATTTGTCCCCTTCTCCTTTGACCATCAATCCTCCCTGAAGGTTCAGTGTAGTGCTAAATTAAACAAAAGCATAGCTGGACAACTCTCCCTGCCCTTGACACCTCTTTCTTCCACTCATTTAAATTTCGACAAAATTCCAGACTGTGGAATTTACAATTAAATGGATTTGTAAATCTTAAATAGCACACACACTCAGTTGACAGTTTACTTGGTGCACCTGCTTGTTACAGCAACCATTCCTCTCCTCCAAACTGAAAATCATTTAGCAGAAACTGAATTTATGCACGCAGATTGGGTCAAAAGGTTCGGTTTCTGTTCCACTGAACATTAGAATGGGTAAGATGCAGGATCTAAGCCATTTTAAACACGGTGTGATTGTGGACGCCATAAGTGGTGGTTCCGGCATTTCAGAAATAGCCACCCTCCTGGGATTTTCACGCACTAGTGTCTAGAGTTTACAGGCAATGGTATAATGAACAAAAACATCCAGTCAATGGCATTTCTGTGGGCGAAAACACCTTGTTAATGAGAGAGGTTAGAGGAGAATGGCCCGACTCGTCAAAGCTAACAGGAAGGCCACAAGTGCAAAAATAATAGCCCAGTACAACAGTGGTGTGCAGAATGGTGTCTCTGAACACACAATTCATCTACCCTTGAAGCAGTTCTGGAGGCAATAGTGGGCCTTACCCAGTATAAGCTAGGTGTCCCTAATAAAGCGGCCACTGAGTGTGTTTGTATTAGATTAACACAGAACAAATTTGAGCAGTTGTTTAAACAGTATATGCAAAACATAATGAATGCGATACGAAATTAATATAACAAAGTAGGAGTTACTATTGCTATTAAGTTTGTTTGGAATCACATACTGTACAAACTTTGCATGAAAAAATCTGGATACAAATATATATATATAGTATATAGTATATTATAAAAAAAACAATACATGTTAATATATTTATGAACATCAGTATTGCTAAAATCAGTGTATGAGAAGGTTGATTATGATACTTTATAAGCTCCAACAAAGCTGTCATTTATAATGCACTATAGGTACCTTCATAATGCATTACAATGATCAATATAAGAATCAAAGATACTTTGTACTGCATTACAAAGTAATCTTCAGTGCGTTATAGATAAACACTTCATAAAGCATTTATAATGTATAATAAGCATGGCTATAATAAGTTATGCCTTTTGATAAATATGTATAACCATGTGTATAATGCTTTATGAATGCATTATAATATGTGATGAATGTGCCCATAGATTTTTATAGACATGGCATTCATAGAAAGTGTTACAAATCTTTTTTAAGTTATTGATCCATCCGTCCCTTTTCCGTAACTGCCAGTCCTGTACAGCGAGCTTGGGGCCTGTTCCAGGAAGTTTGGGAGCACTGTGGTCAGAATGTCAGGAATTCATGTAAATAATAGAAACAATTCCATTATGACAAGAATGGTTTTACACTTAAAAGGCCGTTAAAAGTTTAGATCATGGAACTGTCACTGCAAGCGGAAAAGAATGAACAATAAAATGATGACGTGTATCTAAGGTTCTCAATTAGTTATAAAATATTTTTTTATTCTTGATTTTTAAAGATTTTTTTATGGTCTGTAGGAGAGGAAAGTGATTTTATTTAGATTCAGCTGTGTTGGTTTAATGAATAATCAGTGAAGGAGCCGGATGGATTTGGTGAGATGATGGCTCAGTTTCTGCTCATTGATTTTGCATTATTGCTAAAGACATACCGTGGCCCTACTCAACACTGGGGGCCTGTGGGGAAAAGCTGTGCCGGGGCCTGCTGATGTATTAAAGTGATGCTTGAAAATCAATTGCTTTGTCTTGCATAAAATGCTTGCCACAGATGTGCGCTGCTCTTGCTATTCAATTGGCTGATTAGTTCAGTTAAATCTTAAGGCAAGGGAATTAAAAAAAAAAATATATATATATATTTATATTTATATATACACACATTCTCAGACTGGATTTGACAAGGTTTTAAAAAGCAGCAGCAACAGAACAAAACAAGGAAACATAAAAATGATCTGCATAAACAGACATTTAAAAAAATGTATTTTGTGATGTGTACAAATTTTTCAATGTGTAGACTGTATGAGTAATGGCATTGGTTGATTGTTAATGATTGATTAGCTGTCAAGCAACTTGTTACAGTACAATTTTGTTCAACAGGATTAAAACATTTTTTTTATGCACTTAGCTCCCAGCCAATGCACTGTTCAATGGTACCGTTTATGTTTCTCTGTATTCATACTAATTATATATATATATAACTCTATTAACTGCAGTGTTACTATGTATACCTTTGAAGCTCTCTGGTGTTATTGAGATTTCCAGCATGATGTGACTGAAAGCTTCAGCGGCTGTACAAAGTAACATATGGAACTAAATTGCACAGGCAAAAAAGACTCAGATGACGGGTAAATCAAACACATTCAATAAACTGTCTCGGTGGATTATCGATTCATCATTTGCATAACTTTGAAGTATTTATACTGTCACAATTACAATAATTAACATCAGTCTGATGTCAACTGCACGATGCCACAAGGCACAGCAATTATGCCTGTGCTAATTAGAGTTTGATTAAGCTTTTTAGAGAACAGTTACGTTATTTAGCTGATCTTACATATAAGCTTCACAGATACTCCATTCTCCCATTAAATTAACAGTCTCTAGTGCCCATTGTGTCCTGTTGTTTAGTGTGTGAGGAACATACATAAAGTGACAGGCTTCGCAAGGGGACAGGGGCAATTTTCCATCTGATCCCTTCTGAAGCCTCATCGTTGTGACGGCTCCAAATTAAAGACTGCAATTAAAGCCCTGTCTGAACAGGCTGTTACCATTTGGACTGGCAGTTGGGTTGTGACACTGATCTTACTAAGATAAATGACAGAAATTTGTAGCCAAATGCATTAGAGATCATTGTTTCTCATGGTCTATTAATGTTTGTTGTTGACTGGAGCACAATAGAATGTCACACTATAGCGTATTTTGTACAGAAAATGTATGATGACACCAATGACACCGCACAATCTTTATAGTTAATATTATCAACTTTATTTATTTGAGTTTATAGTCTTGTGAACAAATGACAACTAAAAATAATGGTAACATATTACTTAAGGTCATATCTTTAGTAATTTCTAAAAACATTCATGACAAATAATACATCCATAAAGCATTATAAATATGGCTATTAATATTTATAAAAAGGCATAGGCATGTGTATTTTGCATTATGAATGCTTTATGAAGCTCTCATCTACAGTTTAATGAACTATATATACCTTTATGATACATTATGACAGTCAGTATAAGCACTAAGGTTGCTTTGTACTGCATTATACAGGTATCTATAGTGCATTTTAGATGAGAGCTTCATAATCAGGCATATTGGTTAATAATAATGTCTATACTGTAATGTGTTATGCCTTTTTCTATATATTTATAGCCATGTTTATAATGCTTTATGAATACATTTAAATGCATTCTGAATGTGTCTATAAATTACTGAAAACATGGCCTTAAGTAAAGTTTTCCAAAATAATTAATCATAAGCAAATGTTTTAAAATGTTGGTATCTATTACATACTCATAATGGACCTATACTACTTGTGTTTTATGTTTTTGTTTTTCCTAGACGATGGCTTATAGGCTGCTTGTAAAATAAAGTTACCCTCTGAATGCCAATGAATTTTGTAAAATAATGACAGGGATATTTAACAGGGGGTGGCAGTGTAGTGGTTAGCACTGATGCCTCACACCTCTGGGACCTGGGTTCGAGTTTCTGCCTGGATTCTACACGTGTGGAGTCTGCATGTTCTCCTGTTCTCATGGGGTTTCCCCCAGGTACTCCATTTCCCCCCCCAGGCCAAAAACATGCTAGGGCTTTTTGGAGTTACCAACTTGCCTGTAGGTGTGCAGGTGAATGGTGTGTGAGTCCCCTGCAATGGGTCAGTGCCCCTTCCTGGGTTGTTCCCCGCCTTGCTCCCATAGCCTCCCTGATAGGCTCCAACCCCCCCAACTCTGAAAAAGGATACGTTTCAGAAAATGGAATGGATGGTTGGGAAATTAACATGGGCAGTTATTCTTGTCTGTTTGTTAAAATGCACAAATAGCACTTGTATTGTATAACCTACTTTAAAGGCATTCTTCTACTAAAATACTTAAGATGATGCATTTAGGAATGTAACATTTATGAAATAATGTTAATGTAAAATAGAAATTTCAAATTTTGAAAATGTTGTTTCATTGACAAATGTCTATGAACCTCTTTCAAAATAGTTTATCAAAAAAAAATAAGCCGTAGTCATCAAAACTGGAAAAATCCCTCATTGCTTGGCCAGTCGCGGAAGCTTGAATTATGAATATAGTGTAATGTCAGGGAAATCAGTTACATACCTGTACCACAACATTTACATGCCTTACTAACGTGCTACATGTATGTTGTGATTTAGCCGTTCCAATATCATAAAGCACCAGGCAGCCTGACTGTTAATGGCTGAAGTAATGTCTAAAACAAACAGCAAGGGCTCCTCACGCTATGCTTCTGAGTTCAGAGCAAATGTGCCAGTTCCTTGCTCCTTGTTTCTAGATGAAATGTGGCACCATCCCACCCACCCTGGTAAAGTGATGTCGTTCATTAATCACATGACAACCTTTGACCTCACGACACACCGGGCCACTCCTGTACAAAACATGGCTCTGGGATAGAATATCTGAGCTACCTGGCAGGTACTCCCAATATTCTCTTCTTGTTATCATAATTATATGTGTACACATTCACACTGGCATAATTTTTCTGTTCCTCTCACTTCCATTACTGTGGTGTGTGTTGTTTTCAGTATTTTCCCAGTACGCTTACAAGTGTTCAACGACACAATTTCAAATCTGTTACTGCTTAAGCTGATGATGCAAATTAATGACTCTGCTTCATTATGCATAAGGACGCTAAGGCACGGGTGACGTTAGTGCGTGATTTCCCTGCACCTGCTGGCGTGACGCAGCGCGCGGAGCCTCTTTCCCTGGCTGTCTTCAGACAGCCGCCCCAGCTGCTGTTTCTGTGCAATGTTTTAATCATGATGACGGCTTGTTTGTAATTATAAACACTGTGAAGTAAGTGAATCAAAGCACTTGAAAGAATTTGAGCCTATGGGTATCCTTTGTACCCTTAAAAATTACCCGTAACATCAAAAGCCAGGCCTGCTTTTGAGGTGCCTGCATTACTCTGCATAACCCTTTAGGGTCTTTTGGCTTGAGGACCAAGGTCAATATTTGTTGTTTGCCCACACCAGCAAAAGAAGTCTCTATTACAAGAGAAAAAAAGGATTATAACCACTGCTTCTACATCTCCCCTCAAAAGAAGAAGGGTGTAAAAATGTAATAAAATGACAGCTTTCGCTCTTAAAGGTATGAACTATTTAGTAGGGTTGCTTTGCATTTTCTGCATGTAACAAGTTTTACTGTTGTAAAATACTGTTGTAAAAAACTAAGTCTTGAGGGACTGGCCACTGACAACTTACCTGAACTTTTACTGGCATTTGTTATATTGCTGTTGAGTATCCATCCATCCATCCATTTCAAAGCTTATAATCATGGTGCATTTCCTGTGAAACAAAACAAAACAAAATGATTCTGCCTCATTTCTTACTGGGACATAATCTCAGTCAACCAGGCATCGCTGAAAAGGTGGAGAGGATGAGATGAGGCACTGGTTGATCTTTACCTGGCCAACAACCGTCTCTGAACAAGTCTCCTTTGATCAGGCTTCCTCCTCACCACTGTCACATCCCTTGCAGGCTATCCCTTTCTTTGCCCAGATAGCCGGATAGTTTGCGTAGATGTACACAGGTATCTGTCCTCCCAAGACAGCCACTCTTTTGGGGTAAATGACACGGGTGCCCCTCCCTTACCAAGACTGGGAGTTACTGCTTATAGTGGCTCTTAGCTTGGTGATGATCGTTTAATGCCATCCAGGTATAGACATCATTATCAACAATGTTGAAAGTACTGTAAGTCAGACGCATTTAATTTTCGGGTGACGTTTTGGATACATACTTCTATTTGTCTGTTTGATCTTACTATGCAATTTTTGCTGGGACCATTATTTCAGTATCCAGCTTATCCTCTAATTCAGAGGTGTCAAACTCCAGTCCTGGGGGGGGCAGAGCCCTTCACAGGTTTTTGTTTACCTTCATTTAACACACCTGATTCAACTCCTTGTGCTGATTACCATATGGCTCTTGAGTTGAATCATTTGCGGTGGAACAGGGCAAGAAATAAGCTACATAGGGCTCCGGCCCCCTTGGACTGGAGCTTGACACCCCTGCTCTAGTTGCAGTGGTATATAGACATGCTGAGTTTGGCCTGAAGAGAATAATATTTGTGAACACATCAGGAGGTTGATCTCCCCGTTATATATATTTACTGATTAAGGTCATAACAGCATTACAAAGTTATAACTGTGCAATAAAGCGTACAGAGAAAATTTGAATGGAGTATTTGATAGACCAAATGGCACCATTACAAAATCAAAATGTCCCTAAGTACAGAAAAATTGATTTGAGCCTGAAAAGGAGACATTTTCCTTCTGAGACAAAAGTTAGCTGACAAACTGCAATTGACAACTGATTCTGTAATGCACTGAGACAGAAGCTGATGATATTGTGCTGTGAGGTACATGTTTGGAACACAATGCCAGTCCAAAACTGACCAATTACTTTATTCTGGAAAAATGTGCCAGTTTATATACTGCACGACACTCTACCGTTAATAAACATGAACATTTGTGATACTGAGCCGCATTCGGTAGAGATAGATGAATTATTGGAGCTTAAGAAGAATTTTTGTTTAAGGTATGGGCTATTCTCATAGTAGTATGTTTATTTTGGAAGTAAGAAGAGCAAAATGGCATGAACAAATAGACAGGGTAAGGGGTGCCATAAAGGGGGGAAGGGTGTTAGGACAAGTCCAAGGTCACCTGAGTGACAGGGGCTCTAAAAAATTTGGAAAATAACTCAGTTATCTAAAAATTTGTATTTTTTTAAAAATTTTCTTGTATGAGGTTAAGGTCATCATGTTGGGATTAGAGTTTTCCCATAGAATTTAGAGTCCCCAGAAAGATATAATTATAAACCTGTATGTGTGTGTTTGTGGGGAGGGGGGGCAGGGAGAGAGAGGAGAAAAAATTGCAAACAAGTTTATGAATTCTACAGACTAATTTTCATTCATAGACATGCCACACGCACCTCGGTAACATGGGTAAAATGCAGACACTCAAAAAGTGAAACGTGCTTGATAGTTATGGAGAATTTTTATTTATTTCGCACTAAAATGTGCAAGGATCAAACGCTTATCACATTTCTGAGTCACCACATAGCCTGGAGCTCCGAGGCATAAATTTGGAACAAATCTTGTTGCTCATACAAGGTATTATTTTAATTTTTATGTTCAAAGCGCCGTGTGCATGGCTGTATAATACCACAACATGACACGCCTTCAATCTAACCTTATTTTTGATCAAAAAATATATAATTCACCACCTGCTCCTTATTTTCTCTCAAATCAGTTTTGTTTCAAAACAAAAAAGCAATTTCTTTAGTTTATAATCCTTGCTAAGAATGAACCATCATTTTTAATCTTTAGATGCATTTTAAATCCAAGCTGTAATGTCTTACCTCTTTGACAAGGTCAAATATCTTAGCAAATTAAGCTGAAGCTTTATTTTATATGAAAGAATTACACGATTAATGCCAAAGAATTAATCACACACTATTCAGATCTCCTAGATTGGGGTTGTGGTGAGGATTACTCTAATAGTTCCTGGCCTACATTTTCACACACTGTATATAGACATTGCCGTTAGTTTGGTAAAGTGGTATGAAGAATTTAACTACTGGAGATGAATGAAGTCGAGGTATAAACAAAAGTTAACATCAATGCATTCCATTCAATGGATGAAATAATTTAAAGACGTTTTTGCTGTTTTCAAAAGAAAAAAGTACAGCAGATGAAGGTTTTGTTCTGAATGCTTAGGTTTATTGAATGATATATATAGTTTTCAGTTTCAGGAATAATTTAAAAATATTTTAATGACATTGTGACACTTCACGATTGTTGGGAGTATAATCAGACAGTGTGTTTTGCCAAACAACTATTCATGAATCTTTTAAATGTGGTGGAGACTCTCAACAACATCTAAAGAATTTGGAACATATTCCAATATTAGGTTAATAAGATCACATTACAGTATTGGAAGAGGGTTGAATGCAAGAACTTTTTATGGGGTTTTATTTTAGTTGTTGGATTGGTAGTTTGTGTAGCCTGTGACAAATAAAATTGACTATTTATACAGAATCGCACTTTCTCATTTAGACTGCAGATTCTGCGGTGGTGTGAGCCAGAGAAGGACTTCAGTAGAAGCTTTCTTCTGATTCTGTGACAGGTAAGACCCCTGATATAGCACTAAGACAGGTAGACATCTTCCCTGTACGCTAGTTTCTGTTTGCTACCACAGTTTATAGAGAGTAAATAATAATTTCACACCTCACTTTTCCATATTTATGATTGCTCTGGAGGGCATTTTTTATTTATGTTGACTGCTTTTTAAAAAGTGGACAGCACTTTTCTTCCCCATGTGTCAAAACAAACTGTGTTGTATAATTTATGTGATTTATGATGTATCACAGAACTTGGCTGATAAAAAAAAAAAAAAAAGTTTTCACTGTCCTTATGATGAACAATAAATTCATAACATACAGAGGAAGTCTCTCGTTAGACTTAATCGCTACTTATTGATTAATGAAACTAATTTGCTGACTGAAAATTCTTATTTAATTGTTTAGTATAGCTGAAAATAAGAATACAGTATGTGCATGTATTATTTGTAATTCAGGAACACTTTGGTTATTTTAAACTCTGCACCCA
>JAABNY020000032.1:13842550-13865264 GCA_015164015.2 Brevimyrus niger
AAAACTAACTTGCTGACTGAAAGCTCTTATTTGTAAGTTTCGTATATACCATTTTTTATTTTAAAAATGTTTAATAAGGGATTTACTGAATATATATATATATATATATATATATATATATATATACGTTTAAAAGTATGCATGTTACATTCACAAGTGCTTGGTGTGATTAATGTTGCATAAGGCCGATGTTCTACTATGTGTTGAACTAAAGATGTATGCCTGTGTATTGACACTTACGCAGAAGAATTCCTATTTTATGGACCAGATTCAACCATCTGTGTTTTTACAGGATTTCAGCAATAAACAAGCCAGTGTTAGCATGCTGAATTTTGGACCCCATAAACATATAAATGACTGTTTTTGAAAAATCCTCTCAAAGTACATCAATCTGATTGTGGATCAGCATGCAGTGCAGCTTTGGTAAAATTATGTAACATTTATATGCAATAAAGGAAGTTAATTTGAGCAATTTTGTATCTAATATGAATAGTATGTCTATAATATTGTAGCATATAAAAAAAACTGTAGCAACTGTAAAAATGTGAAATGTTATGTAACTAATCTATCAACTTGAATACAAATAAATTGAGCAAGGCACAGGAAGGCCTGTTATTTCCATTTCCATGTTCCAGAAACACCTCATAACAATGACTACACTTTATTAATATCAGCTTCCATCTAGTGCTACTACAAGCCAAGATGCTCTGTAGCTGAGTCACTGATCCCAGGGTTGTAATTTACCTTGTTTCTTTACCCTTGTGCTTTACTCCATAATATATAGAACTAATGATGTTATTCATTAACTTCAAACCATTTGTGGAAATACATCACCATGCAAACAGCTATTTCTCTGCTGGGAATTGGCTCAGACTTGGACTTGCACTCCTTGAGAAACGTGCCGAAGACGTGGTTACATTTGTTTTAATTTTCATTTCATCTTATGCCATAAATGCAATTTTCCCTTCATTTCTCTTTCTCTTCATTTTTTTTTTTGTTAATTTCACAGCACGTCGTTTTGTTTAATCGTTTTAAGAGACTCTTTTGAACTATTTCAAGACGGCCTAAAGAAACGCAGTTGCGATTTTGGGGAAACTGCCCGTCAGTAACCCTGTGGCAGGCAGGTCCTGTCTGTCTGCCAAGGAAGCCTTGACTGAACACTTCACTACTACATGAATAATAAATCATGTTATTGCCGGAATACTGCAGTGTATGCTAAACTTTCTCAAAAGTAAACTTGATATGATGCGGTTTGGTTGGTTTAATATATTCCCCCATTGTTCATAGCACTGTATCCGTTTCTGATGTAAATGGATTTGGCAAACTAATTTATTCGGAAAGCTGCCACCTACCCAGGTTACATTAGATTTTAATTTAGGTAAGGGATAGGTCCCATACTGGAAGATCATTTAAGAGGAATCCAGGACTCCTTAAAAGACAGTGACTAGCGGCAATATTAAAGTAATAAGAACTAAAATCTTATCTAAAAACCAAATTAATTGAAATTGAAAATGCTTTGTAGTATTTGTTAATATGTTACCTGCATTAGACACATGCGTTTGTGTTTTTGTAAAAAATAGTATTAGCAAAGTAGTAACCTACGGATACCATAGTTAATTCCTTCTTTAAAAAGGGTTTTCTCACCTGTAAAAGGTTAAAAAGGAATTTAGAATATATAGCCTGTTTACCCAGAATGAGAGGCGCTTTCTCTAATGGTACTCTTGTTCTGTTAATGAGATTAAATGAGCAGTGGATATAAAAAAGTTTGTGATATTACTTGGACCTATCGTTCCCGTCAAATACGAAAACACAATGATTGCTGGAATCTTTAATTGAATTTACACATAGTAAAATTACTTAGCAAATTAATTATAAAATGCACAATTAAAAAAAAAAAAGCTTAAATGAGGAATGGACCCAATTAAAATGACTTGCATTACAAAACAATTTGTGGGATATAGATAATAAAAGTCCATTTAAGTTTAGTAGTGGCGTGATAAGTAAAGTTCATTAAAAAAGCAAGACAATGAAACTGTTATTTTCAAAATCTCCACAATTATGCTGCTCACTGGTTCGTTATTGAAGTTCCCGTTGAGCTCCGTGCTTCAGACATGCCGGTTGAGTGGATGTGGAGAAGCAGCTTAAGAACCGGTTATCTTACACCTACAATCACGAGACGCCGGAAAGGTCAATCTTCTGTTGAGATGCAAACATCTCCAATCAGCAGATCTAAAGGTCATCGGTCTTCTCTATTATGTGGTCAGCAACAGCAGAAGGACTATTCGGTTCACTTACACCTCCCGTCTGAAGATAGGTAACTGGATGTAACAGGTACAAAGTGAACTGGCTAGCCTCTAAGGATCCATCACATTAATGGTCCGTCTTCTTCCAGCGCCACGTGGTTAGGGCGCATAGGAAAGACAAGACATTTGAACAACCCGGGCAAACTATTCAATTTCAAGTCCAAATAGAGGGGATACTGTAATCGGGGAGTTTATTTTAGAAAAGCAGGCACACTTCGACGTATAAATCACTTGTAATAGTCATAGCCAACAAGCAACTAAGAGGTTTAATCCACTCCAAAGAGGTTTTAAGTACCCAATCATTATCGCTGGATCTCCTACTGTCCGAGCTTTGATTGGTCAGGGCTGGGGTGGGTAACCGTGACCCTGCAATGTCAGTATCCATGAACCAGGCCGGATCTCAGGTAGATAGTACCTCATTAGGTAGGATAGGGAACAGAAAACCTGCTGGATACTGGCAGTCCAGGATCAGTGTTGCCTACCCCTGGATTAGGGGTTCCTAACCAAGCTGGGGTCTAGGGGTCCCCAGGAGCAAGCAGTGAGGTCCCTGCTGCTCATCCACGCGGCTCTTGATTCGTCTGTGTAGTTGCCAGCAATTCGCTACATGGAAAGACGGCGTGATCACCTCAGGGTCGCGAAGGGAGCACGTGTCATTCCTGTAGTCGGGTGGGGGAGGGTCTGGCAGAGAGAAGAGTACTGGATTGGGTGGAGATCTTTGGGACAAACAAAGAAAACCCTGCAGCTTGCTCCACTTATGCATTACTGATATGTGCATGCATACAGAAATACAATCTCTGTATGCGGCAGCCAGGTCACAGGTCAAAGGTCAAATAAGGTGACAAGGGCCATTTATGAAAATTGATCTCTTCAAATTTCCTCAAATACTAGAAAGAAGGGACCTGTAAATCATATAAATAAAAATGGACAAAGAACTTAAAGAATAAAGAATGACAGCCTCTGTGTGTGGTTTGTCAAGGTTTATCGTTGAGTTTATGGATGATACTGTAGGTGAAGGTGTATTCGTGTTCAGCAGGTGTATTCTGAACAGTCGAGATCTGAAAGTACAGCCGTATACTTAAGAAAATCAAAGACAGGCCACATTTTTCATGTGTGACTTGATAGCTTGATCTAGCATATGTTACAAAGCTTACAGTTTTAACCTTTGCTCATTTATTCAGCTGAATATACTGAAGTAATTAAGGTTAATTACCTCACTGAAATGAACAGTGCAGTCCATTCTTTTCATTATAAGACCAAGTGTTTAAATGTCATATTTAACATTTAAATATTTCATTTAAGACTTCCTGTAACCAGATGTCAGTAATTAAATAAAAGGTCACTTTTTTCATAGCTTGGTACAATGAACATAAAAGTTTATATGTTTGTGATGTGCTGTTTGCCTCAGTTCATGACATCGCTTAGGACAGCAGGGTTTGCTAAATAAATAAAAGTAAATGTAAAAATAGATGATTATGCATAGATGTTTCACATTTTATTCTTTTTTTATCTTGTAGAAATTATGTCACATTTTATTGTTTCGTCTTTTTTTTTTTTTTTTGAGGACATCTGGCTTCTTCGAAAGCTGAACCTTGGGGAAACTGAGAATCACTTTCATGGTCCCGAAGTGACTCTTGCCGTCTTCGCGGTCCACACGCTGTCCGTCGGCGCAAACGCTCCCGCATTTCTGCCCGACGAGCCGATAATCACGGAAAACGCTTTCCTTTAATACCGACGCGCTGGCTTTTCCATTATTTGTGAAGCAGTGCACTGATGCACCTCAATTTCAAAAGACGCTGTTTCAGATGGGACCCGTTCTCCCTGTCTCTGCTTTAGCGACTCGCATGGAAAAGTCGCTCCATTGAACGGGTCTCCGTGGTTAATCACTGCTTATCGGAGTGCCGCCCCAGTCCTAGACCTCGCAGTGCGACTACCAATAGCAAACATCTAAGGTCATTTAAATCGACTGCATATTTCTTCACGCTTGAATGTATATTGCATTTCACATCTATAGCCAAATGTGTATGTGACGCCTTTTGTGTGAGAATCGTGTGTCAGTGACCCAGGTTGCTGCAAGCTGTTCAAAACAGGCCTGAATCATACTGGCAAGTTATTATGTCTTGTGATCAGTTCAGAATTAAAGATTTTTTTAATTATTATCTGGAAATGAAAATCATTAGCTGAAAAAAGCCTGATTTCCATTGCAGGTAGTTCCATTACAAAGAAAAGGGTATTTGTCAGGCTTGTAGTGGTGGCTGGCATCTTCTTACTAGGAACCGCCAATAACCATGTAGCTTTTGGTCAAAAATCTTGGTCTTTTGTCTTAACTTACAAACAGGTAGATTTTGTTTAGTTTAGATTAGTTTTCTTTGTAATTTATATTTAAATAATCAGACATCCTACTAGGTACGTCTTCACTGTCTGGGTGTAGTTTACAAATTGCTGTGAAAATCTCAAGCAGGATAACTAACCTGTTTAAATCCGCACCCCAAGAATTGATATCTGCAGTGACATATATCACACGTAACGGTTAAAGTTGAGTATGGTATTCTTTTTGCTATATAGTAAGGGGTTCATTCTCTCAGTCTTCCCCAAAGTATATTCATAATGAGTTTTCAAATCGCGAACCCAGACGGGAAATGACACGACCATGGTCTGATGTACGGACTGACAGAGAAACAGATTCATCCAACTTTATAAGCCCAACTATTTTCGAGTTACCATTTGCCCTGGTGTGAAAATGTACATGACGATGGTATAGCACTTAACTTCTGCACACAAGCAACTGAGAAACAGGCAGCCTTCCTTTGAAAATACAGCCTAGTGCTCTGAAGCAGCAATGGGGCACGATACCTGGATATTACATCCACACCTCTGTCCTGTGCAGTTTAAAACTTTGAAACCCCAAAATGGCATGTTTCTTGAGAAAATTATAACAGCATCCATTCAGCTATTTTTTTCTTCTAAAATGTGTTGTTTGATCTATTGGGATAAGACAACAACAAAAAAAAATATTTTCTCTTACAAGACCATTTGCTGTCAGCACCCTTAACTTTCACATACAAACAGCTAAAACACAGCGGAGTGAACCTTGAATTTTGAAATTTGCTTCTTAAATTCAAATGTGCATATATCTGACCCAATATTAGCCTTTGGAATTAAGCAGAAACACAACCGATTCAAATTCAATGGACCAAGTCTTAAATTAAATAAAATGTTAAAGTTACCTTATGAGAAGAAACCACTGAAAGAAACCACAAAACATGTATTTGGTTTAAAAAAAATATGTGGTATACATATTAAAAACACAAAAAGACACAGACATCGACTAAAACATGATGTTTTCAGTTTCAGGAAATGGTATAATAAAAGTGTTATTAAGCTACTCTTTTTAGATCAATACAATTAAACCGTTAATATAACAATTAAATATTAAATATGGTTATTTATTGCATTGGTATTACATTAAAGCTGCATATGGCAGTGCATTTTCAATTTCCCCATCTCAAATTTTCCCAGTTGTTTCTAATCATCTGCGGTCGGTTGTCTCCAACACGTGCTACAATGTGTCAGGGATCGTCACGCAGGCAGTGACGGTCCTGTCAGCCACTAGATACGTGATCCATTGCCAGTCACAATGCGTCTTCCAGGAGAGAGAGAGCCGCCAGTGGCCTGACGCACGTCTCGCGTTTAAATTTAATCCGCGGCAGGTTTCAGACGGGAGGTCCACCTCAGGGCAGGGCAAAGGTGCTGGATGAGACAGATTACTCAGACAGCAGAACTTTGGTAGATCAAAGTGACAAGCCTCCATTGAATAAAGTAAACTGAAACAAAGGAATAATTAACTCAAATTCCTTCGAAACCACCCACACCGCATCAGGCCCCTTTACACCCAGCTAACCGTATAAACACACTAATGAAGCAGTTAGTCCAAACTTCGTTAACCAGGTTACCTGTAGGTCTGTGATTCATGATCAATCACAGTGAAAACGCTGAAAAGCCAACCCAAACCAGGCCCGCGCCATTGCTTCTGCTAGCTCTCAAATGCGCACTTTTATATACAGGAAACTGAACCAGTTTCATCCTTGTGTTTACTGCTCTTGAAATCCGAGTGTGGAAGTTACTCCACGTTTTCTTTTGTGTTGAAATATCGCCAGCAATGTGAATAGCATAGAGTTCATGCACAGAACATTTTGTTATCCTCAGCGTGATGAATTCAATGTTCCCATAATGAAAATAAAAGAGGTTTTGATGGAAGCTTATAAACATAAACCGGCTCCCCCACCCCCCAACCCATGCAAAGATATACATATGAAAATGGAAACAGGGACTTTATGTGAAATTTATAGCCTGTGAATGAGGCGAAAGACTTCTCGGTCCCCCATTCTTCATGTAAATGGTGCTGTTCCAATCAAGATATAACGACATGGTTTTGTGGGTAATCTGACATGTTAATGTCATATATATCAGCTGGTCATTGACTGAAGGCCGTGGTATCACTGCCACCATCTAACATCAGGTAATAAACGGGATATTATGAATCCTAGCAATGGCATATTTACTGTGCGACGTTAAAGACATCTCACGCCCCGTTAGCTGAAATTAATATGCATCTAAATACAAATATTACATCTTGAGTGTTTCTTCTCAGAAGGTGGTATATTCTACCTTTCATGATGCGTGTTGAACCGTAAATATAAAACACTTTTTACTGATCTAATCATTTATTAACATTATATTTCCGATATATCCATTATATCTCATATATGCATTCATTCATTTAGAGCAACTTTTAATTTCTGCTTGATGCATATGCATTTTGGCGGAAGCCTATTGTGTGCTCGAATTGTTAAATACACTGAATAGTAATATATTCGGGGCCCTGCTGCTGTTTATGATTCCGTTCCGTGCCATCTCTTTTTTATAGCTCCAGCGGCATTGTGGTATATTCTCAACACTGCCTCTAAATGAATGTCAGCTTGTTCTGCTTTGGCTGAGCCCAATCGATACTTCATTAGACTGAATTGTCTTGTGTCCGTGCAACTTTCATGCCGCGGCTTAATTACCTCCAGTAATATTCAGAGGCTGCGGGGGCAGTGATCAACTGTGTTTTGTCCAATGAAAATCTGTCTGCTGCCTAAAGGTTGGGCTTCAGGGTATTGGGAATGATCTGGATCTATGTCAGGCGTGGGGGTTTTTTTTTCTGGGGAGAGGGGCTAGTTAGAGCTTTTTCAAGCCAACTAGCTAGATTATTCACTCACAATGAAGGACAAAAGATGTTGAATCCACATTTTTAAATGTCACCAGGCTTGAGGTTTGATTCTATAGCCGTCCATACGGTATGGCGTCATAAGCTAATTTTCCATTCGTCAGAAATGGTATCAAAAGTAGGGGAAAAAGGAGTAAATACATTTTATTTCCAATGCAGTTTGGCAGATTTGGATAATTTGGAATTAATGGCTATCAAGGTAATATTCATCTGAGGCAGGGAACGGGGAGAGTGCAGTCAAATGGCAATCATGACAAATGACATCTTCTGTCTGGGAGTCACGTCTCCTCACTGGGCAGATTTGTCATCTTCGCTTCTGACATTTTTCATCCCAGTATCAAATCCCAATGACAGTCTGATATTTTCTAATTCTCCCTACCCAACAGCAGGCCAAAATGATGCCTTCTGGATCTGTTCTCGCATTCTGCCAGATTTTCATCATTGGACTAAAAACATAACACACACACACACACGCATACACACACACACATATATATAGATCTTTATTTTCATTCACTTACAATTACCCTGAACTACTGTAAATCCGGCAAATAATCCAACTAATTATGAAATCCAGTTCTAGCCTGGTTAATTTCCATTGTTAGCAATATCAGTTAACACATTACATGCGGTGCTTCACATATAAAACTCCATTGCTGCAACACGTCTACAGATAAGTTGGACGGTACAGTGTGTGCGACCGATTTAATGAGCCACAAATGAGAAGCAGTGCTTGAACAGTATAAAACTACAACTTTCCCTTCTGTTGATAAAGGGCGCAGCCATCTTGGATTCTGAAGTCGGGATCCTCCGTGCCGCTCCGAGAAACGGGAGCGCGCATGTCGTCACTTCCAGCTTCAAAACTCGGAATCCGAATTTGGAATATGAGTTCCGAGGGCAAATGGAATGCACCAAAACTGCCCGAAATGGGTTGACAGAGACATTTCAGGGATTTTGAGTCATTCTACACTGCAGGTTAATTGCGTTAAAAAATGTAATCAGATTAATCATGGTGATGGATTAATCCACGTTAACCCATTAATTTTGTCAGCCCTAATACATATATATATATATATATATATATATATATATATATATTGGGCAGCTTCATTTACACAATTATGGCACAAAAATATTACTAGGGCTTCTTTTTATCTTTATTTAAGGTATATGAAGATTGTGACAATTATCTATCTAATAATACTAGTTGACCAAGGGATTTCTGATGCGAGGATTAATAATTTTTTTTGTATTTTATTTCATAGTTAACGTAACATAACCATTAAGCTGTACCAAGTCAGTGTTCAGTACTGGTCTGTTATTTCAGTTTAAAAAGCTTTATCTTGTCCTCCTGGTGCCGCTACCTGCTTTGTATCCTTTCTCTTGGACTGTAAGACTCCAGGCGAAGCCGTCGTGTGTCTTTAAGGACATTGCTGCAGTGTGTAAAACAGATTGTCATTTAAACCGAGTGATTTATCACAGGGATTGTGAAGTTTGTTATTTTGTGTAATAAATGCTCTGTACAAGGGGCCCGGTTACTGTCCCTGCTTCAGGACCCTGTGCCCTTCCCGGCGACAGACAGGATACACACCACAACAAGCCTCTGTGATCAGATCCATTCAGCAGGGCTAGCTGATGGGGTTGCCGGAGCTAGGAACTTCCCCTAAAAACAGGAAGTGACACAAAATTCAAAGATGGGGTTCCCCCCCCCCATTCATCCGTGCTAAGGGCCTCAGCTTTATTGACTATGACAGGAACAGCCCTGACCCATTGCAGTTCAGAACAGAGAGCTAACTCGCTTGCTGAATCACTGGCCTCAGCGGACGGCCGCTCATGTAATGAAAGCTTGTTTTTGGGAAGTAGGACCCAGAGCAGCTTCTGTCCTGCTGTAACTGCGCTCCCCTGCACACGTCAGCTCCGGAGGATTTGTGGGGGAGGGGCAGAGGGGGACCTAAGCTTGGCCACCGAGGTGAGACGCTGTAATAGATTTCTCTCTTGACACCGGTGAGTTAGCTTCACCCATGGGGGGGGTTGGAATTTGCTGAGGTCATGGGCCACATCAGGAGAGTGTGCATCCCTGTCCTTCGTCCATTAAATCCTAAGAGTTCAAAAACATGCAATACAATTAGCATTTCCTTCTGCACCTGGCAAGAAGCATGTCAGGTGATACTATGCATGCATCCGGGTTGGTGTTCGCTCTCGGAGATGCGGCCAATAAAGGACACTCAAAATCTTATGTATTATGAATGACTAATGACAAAATTCCATGTTTCAGTCCTTCCTGCTCTTGAACTAGGATTTATTAAGTGCGAACCAACATCATAGGAAACATGCTTTCTTGATTGTTCTCTTTTTTAAAAATACAATGCTTTAGGTTTCCCACAGTCTGATTTTCCATTATGGTAGATTAGGGACACCTGAGCACAGCAGAGCTATTATTTATTTCTGTTGTCCGTTTGGTCTTTTCACTCTTTGTCTTTTTCAAACTTGGGTTTTGTATGAATGGACGTGTCTGCTGAATGTAAAGAACCAGATACACATGACAGAACGCCGGAAACTGGCCCGGGACTCTTCCAATCCATTTTCAGCACAAAGCATTTGTTTCCAGCACAGGCAGCTGTAACTGCTCTTGTTTTCATATTATCTTACTCATCTTGGAGAGAAATGATTGATTTCCACGGCTCGGCGATGACTTGCACTTGGAAAGTCAGGACGGCATCACCTCACATCCGTGAGTTCTGAGACTAATGCACCCCTAGTTCCTATCCCTGCTAGGCTTTAAATTGTCTTTTCCAAATTTGCTTACCAGGCCGTTTGTAGCTGCAAATCCAATAGTTACCACAAGGAGTGCTCTTGGGCCCATTGTTAACCATACTTGGGAGAAAGGGATGAGAAGTCCAAGGGTTTATCTTGCTTTTACTGAAGGTAGGGGGGAAGGTGGAAATGTGGGTGAGGGTTAGGCGCAGGCAGACACCTATCTAAGCTCCGCAGCACTTTAGCGGGAGGAAACAGATTGACTGCTTTTGACTTTCCCCAATACTGTCCCGCACAGTCTTCTTTATTAATGTGCATTATTACTCTGACTGTGTCAGGAGAAGAGACAAACAGTGGGAGCCTGATTTTATTTTATTTTTCCCCCCTTAAATTAGCCTGCCTAGCCAGCAAAATATAACATGAAATTATTCAGGGGAAAATACAATTTTCTGTCATCTCTGGCATATACTGATAACAAAGCTATAAGCTAATATGTTTTGATTAGTTTGTCACTCATTTATCATGTGACCTTTCCTGGCATCGTTAATACTGCTGTGGGACACAACTGAGATGCCGAGATGAGAGGGGGGAAGCCAAATTGCTTTTATAAGTACTAGTGGTCAGCTATAGCAATTTATGCTCTCATTCAATATAGCAGTGGCTGCAGGAGAGGAATTGTTATTAAAATTTGAAATTACTGTCTAGGACCTGCCACCTAGAATTTGCAACTTTCAGTGGTGATACGAGTACCATGGGAGTTAAATGAATTTCTGTTTGAATTATGGTATTAATAAAAAGCAACATGGTTGTCTATGGATGTGCCACATGTGAGAGAAAATTTTGTTGGCACTGTTTAAGTGATGTTTATTTTCTCACAGTGCCTTTTTTTATATCAAATCAGGCTGCAAGTTGACCACATGTGAATGTTTTTTTTAAAGTTAATATTTAAGGCAGGCACGTGTTAAAGCGTTTGAATTTCATTGCAGCAAGAATGAAATGAAACACACAGGCTGTAAAAATTAAACAAAATAAAAAGCACATAGATTTAATTCATTTCATTCATCATACTGAGGCACTTGTGTAATACACTTACCTTAGGATTTTATGTCGCCTAAATAATTAACAGTGAACTTTAACATAAGCCATGAGCGTTAAACTCAAATACCCTTGGTAACAATGTTGTAAAATCACAAATATCTTGTGTAATTATAATCGTATAAACTATTCTCTCAGATGAAAGGGATAAATGGATAGGTGGATTGACAAAGTACAATTCTTTCCTTCAAATTCCAGATATTTAACTAGTGGGATTATTGCATTTTGAACACCTTGAGTTAATTTTGAAATGTAATGTTTGTTGCAGTACAATTTAATAATACAAATTATTTTCAAAATGTAAGTGCAATTTGAGTGTTCCTTTTGTATTTAAAATAATGCAATTAACAAAAAATCAATATAGAAGCATGGTTCTGGATAAACATCCATATATATATTGTTTAATATTACATTGGTTCTGGACAAAGCTAATTTATCTACCATATTTAGCTTGGTTATTTAAAGACTTTAAATATCCGACAGAATTCTTTTCATAAGGATACTGCAGCAGATGCCTTCATTTTCATGTTCTGACACATTATGTGGCTTTATTTTTCACAATGTCCTCCCCTAGATTTAGAAGGGAGGACAAAAATATGACTTTGATGAGATGCCCAATGCCACACATTTGATATGTTCATTCAAGAATGCTCATTTAGACGATTATTGCTTCAAATCAATGAGAAACATTCAGATCCCATGAGTTTACATGTAAATACATCAATCTCCACAAACAAAGCCGGGACCTCAGACATATCCCCTCAGTGTCAAAGCCTGCTAGCAATCAGCCGGGGGTTACCATGGTTACAGTATCAGGAACCATGCCTTTCCATGGCTGTCCAAGGCTTTGCCGGTGTCACTTTTGCAACTATGAATTTTATATACTGGTCAGGAAATAAATGAACAGTGACTCAAGCAATGATGACAGCTTGTGCTCAAAAGTCCTCGAAATTTCAAGAAATATGGATCCACTGCTCTTTTGGGTGATATTTTCCTTTTAGGCATGATTTTTATTTTCTCAAAATTAAAAGAAACAGAAATTGGGATAAGTGCCGTTTATATTCCCCCCCAACAGAATATTAAAAAATAATGGAAACATTTCTAAGCACTGAAATGGAAATGTCTGGTTATAACTCTGTTCATTTCAATGCATTTTAAGTTGAAAATAGAAGTATTATTTTATTGTTTTCAATTATTAACCTTTAATGTAAAATTAATTTTGTTTTTATACAGAAACATTTTGTAATAATCCTCTTCACACAAGACTTAATAAGGACATGTACTGATCTATTGTAAAAATGAGATGAAAATTTCAAATGCAAATAAAAAAAATGAATGTAAGTTAAATCTCAGAACAAATAACATTCTTATTTACTAAAAGTTATACAAATATTGCACAATAAACAAAAATGTTGAATTGAACATAATTAACAATTATGTCTAATTGTTTCTGCATATTTAAAGTTTAGTATATGTATATTTATATTTACTTAATAAAAATGATACTACTATTATATATTAGTGATAATTTACATTTCCATTTATTTTTTTTATTTCAAATCTATGCTTATTTTATATGAATTTTTATTTGCAACTGTAAGGAACAAAATCACTTTACTAAGAGAGCTGTACCTGTGTTCAAAGAATTCTTTCTTTATTTCACACACTAATGTGAGCTTAGACCTTGTAGCTGCAACAATCTCTCATGTAAGTTGGATTCAAATCGGGAACACGCAGAGAACATTTCTTTTCAACAAGCAATTTAGCATATGACACGATGTTTTCCCTTATTGTTTCTGACATGCTCACATCTTGCATTGAGAGTGTGTCTTGAAGTTAGACTGGCATCCTAGCCTCTTTTATTTATACGCTTCTTCGTGACTGGAAATGATGTTGTGCCCTTTATTCACAATTCTGCACAAAACAGCTGGAAAAATTATAAATCAAAGTTGCAAAAAGTGTGACGTCTTAAGCAAGACAATTAATATTTAATGTCACAATATCAGGCCTCAATTACTAAGACAAATTGGTTCAAGTATTATATCCGCTAAATTCCCTCTCTTTACAAAAACCAGGAAAAATAAATTGTAGGAAGAAAGAAAATGAAAAGTTGCCAAAATATGTATAAATTTGAAATTAAGAATATTAATAGTATTAACACTGAAAATGCCAATCATTTTGCTACAACAGTGAGGCAACAGCACAGGCAGTCTATGGCTACCATCATGCTCTAGAATCGAGGTATTTGGTTAATTTTGATTTAATAATCTAAATTGTGTATTGATTGGACAGCATTTTTTGACCCTTGAGCTAATGGGGAAAGATGGGTGTTTAATCATAAATGTTTTATCTAATGCCGTATAGGAGCTGTCACTTATTCTCTCACTGGCACGCTTTTATGACAGGGCACTATTATCTGTCCTCTTACGTTCTACCCTTTTGTGACCTTTTGCGTGCCCACATGTGTCCGGGTTATATATCTTATTGCCGTGGTGCAACCTTAGCCATTAGCTAGTCCCTACACCACTTCGGGAGGACATCAGCCCCACCATTCCAGCAGTTCATTCATTCTGCTGCTTCTTAACGATCCTTAGGCCTGGCCCTAAATCCTTTCTTTATTGTAGGCAGAACTGACAACAGGCGACCATGTCTTTCATCTCCTTGATGCACCTTTGCACAGCTTTTGGCTTTTGCTCGTATTGATACAAACATTACCATATACTGGAAACTTGGGGCCAAAAAACAATTGACTGTTTGGCATGGCAACTGTTTCGAGTCCAATATGCATAAGTTGATCAGACACAAAGTACAGTTAGATGCAGAAATGAGGTTTGCCATGCAGACCACAGCTTGGTAGTGAGCAGGGATCGGAAAGGGCAGGTGAAGACGGGTCAACACGGAACCAGATTTATGGCAGAAGTTTAAGAGCACAACAGCACATGACTTTGGGGTTTTTGCTGACTGTTAGGCCTGCCTACACTTCCCTTTATCCTTCTGTTTTGCTTTCATTTTTTTTGGCCTCTCTGGCGCCTACCTTCTTTTTAAGTTTCAACAAAAGTGGAATTAATGTTGGAAAAGGGCACCGTTTATGAGAGACTTAAGCTCTGGTTGGGAAGCGCGAGTTAAATGGACTGGCCTTGAATAAAGAATCTCAATTAAACAGCAAAAGTACAAAGTAACAAATACCACACTCATTACGAATGAATGTTCCGTAGGTTGTGGAAGAATTTCAAAGTTGGCTATATTGTAAAGGCGAAATGGTTGCTGACCCTTATTGTGTGGCCTCTAATGGTAGGGTCATTTGCTTTGGAGCTCAGTGTGATCCCAGAGTCAAGCTTTTGTAAAAAAAATAAAAAAATTAAAAAAGGACCATTCAGGGTTCATTTTTCCGTAATGCTCTTCAAAGCCATCAGCTACATCTTTGATGTTCCCTCTTAAGTTAAGCAGTTGAGAAAAAGGGGACAGAATGAGAATAATTATTGAGATTCCTGTTGTTTTATGTTTCATTTCACAATGAACACAGTTCCACAATTGTTAGTTAAGTGATTCGCACAATATTTACAGCATTAGTTGTAGCGGTTGCTTTTTCTGGTGTTGAATAACATTGAGACAAAATACCTTTTTGTTTGGTTTTTCTTCCCCCCCCCAGTGTAAATATCTCAGTTTAAAAATGTATATTTATGTATATTAAATTACTACAGTATTCGGGGTACTTTTTGCTTATTTGCTTAAGACTAATCGAAAACATTTTATTAAAGGACACTGAAATATCTGGGTCTTAGTTTTGCTGGTTTTAATTTTTGATTACCTGTATTGAAATGTAAAATGCTAAATAATGATGTCTTGTTTTTTTTTGTCCTGTAAATATCTATATATTATTATGCAGAAAATTAAGTGGAAGCACAGATTACTCCAATTAGTCAGGAAAAAAATGGTACAGGGACACAAATATACAGTGTTTATAAATTTATCTGTTTGTCTATCTTTGAATGAGCACAACAGATAAAACATGCATAACATTATAATCAATATAGCTATATTTTCACACATTGCCTCTGTGTCACACTGTAATCATTGACTCTTCTCAATTATTGAAATTTCTTCACCATTTTGTTAAATTTCATTGCCATTGACCACACTGACATGATCTCATCTGCAACAACAGGATTAAAATGTCAGCAGTATTTTTCAGTAGTATTAAAATACAGCCTTCATGTATTTTTGTAATATATTTCGGAATCACACATTCTGAAACACCATACGGAAATGCTTCCATATATATAAACAGAGGTGCTGTTTTAAATTCTGTCCAAATTCTGCAAACAGATATGTCTGTCCTTTTTTTATACGTGCATTATACTTTCTATGCACCTCTGGACAGCAACACTGGCACTGTGAGCCGCGGACGTGGCCAAAAGAGACATCGCCTTCCCGTCCCTTTACGAAACGCCCGAGAGGGTCTCGTTTAAGGTGGCTAATGTGCAGATTTATGCAGGAAAGCAATGGTCAATGTGTGCAAGGTCGCCGTTCCCCCGAATGGCGGCGGAAGCCCCTGCGGTCGGTCGTGGATGCTGAGCGACTGCAGGAGACACACCAATAGGAGGCACAGGAAGACCACAGAATTATGCTGCTCCTGCCTGCATGTTTTCGCTCTTAAACAGGGAGCTCAACCCTGATGTGTAATGAATAGAAAGTGAGCTGTATGCATGATGGTTTTATTAATAATGTCAGCTGTAAGAAATAAAATTGTCATTGTTTTAATTAGTCCATACATCTATAGTATAAATCTGTTTTCTTTCTTTTTCTTTCTTTCTTTCTTTCTTTTCTGTCTATATTTCTTCACTGAATATGTTTATATTATGAAGATATAGTAATATTAATGATTTTTTTTTGTTCTTGTGTTTTTATGTACATGGATTCATGACATTATGAATGAGAATATTCAATGCTGACAAACAGTTTCACTGAATAAAACAGTGTTACAATATGAGTGTGTTTTGGATTGGGTTTTGGCCAGCTGGTATTCCCGTGGCAAAATGACCACGTCAGGTCACCACAAGGATCACCCTTTGCACAGATGAAGCGAAGTATCTCTGACTCTTATTACTTGAAAGAGCTTCTTGACTGTGCGACACATTGGGTGCCTGTGATTTTTGCAGAAGGAGTCTTCCCCCGTTGGGTCAGTAGAAGCGTTAGACTTTATCTTACAACACAGTCCGAGGAGCTGACGCGCCCTTTGAGTGCGTGGCCTTTGTGCTTGTACACGTATGATTAAAATGCAGCTGATTTGCATTCGGATGTTTCTACATCACAAAGAGTGCATCTGAACAAAGAGGGGCAGCCTATGAAATGTGTAAAGACACAGTTAATTATATTGGCTGCCGCTCTGGTCACCTCAGCGGCTTAATTTATGACGGAGGGGAGAGAGGGGAATACGTTTGGGAGGAAGGGAATGCGAGCCCAGAGACACGGGGGCGAGAGAAATGAAGTCAGAAGTCATTGGAGAAGTCAAGGACCTTTCAAATGATTGAGCGAGATTATCAATAAAACCACTCGCCCGGGCCAGATGAGCAGCCGGGCTCATTTGAAAATTGCTTCTATCGTTATAATTAATGCTTGCAGGTGTTGGCTGAATTTGTGAAGAAATCACTGGTATTGGTGCTCAAAAGTGTCCAGTTTTATTAAAATTGGCAAAAAAAGGCATGAAACAGCAGAGGATTCTATATATAGTTTGGACTTTGTCTTATTGCTGAATTAGCATCTATTGTGGAATAAAAGAGAAGTCATACAAATAATAGGGCATTTAACCAAATTCCCTTATTAAATTAAAATTCTTTTAAATGTGTAGGTGTTCATTTAATATTGTTAGTACCATTGAAAATATTTACTGCAGTACCATGCACTGCATTTTAAACAGGCAAATCATCTGCAAATATATTTCTGGAAAAATCATGAAAGACTCTTGAGACTTAATTTAAATGATTTATTTCATAATATAATATAGCTGGGTTCAGATACAAAGCGCTCTATGATCAAAGGGACTTAAAAAACAGACAAGACTGGAAGATCCACGTCTTACTGGACTCAGTACAGACATTGTGGCCACTTAAATGAATAGTGGGATACCATCGACATGACGGATGGCACATCGATATACACACATCAAAACCTTAACATAATTACTATAGACAAAAGCAATAAAGACACGCGCCTGAGAGGTATTGTCAGGCAGCACGATGGCCACCTAAGGGCCCATCATGACAACAACCGGGCAGTCCGTAAACAAAGCAATTGCTGAGTCGTCACTGGATGAGGGGTTCTTATCTTCGAAAGTTCTACCTGTAAAGAGAAGAGAGCTTTGCTGGTGACATAGGGGGCACTTGAAGGGTGACACTCGGCCCCTTTGTAAATGCTCATGAGGTACGCTCGGGGTGTCAGGGCCAGTGTGGAATCTTAATGTCACCTACTTTGTCACGTGCAGAGATGAGCTGGCCGGCGTGAGCTCTGGATATGTTGTTTTTAGACCCTTGGGGTAAGAAGGATATGGGGAGTCCTTCAAGTATGTTCCCGAAACAAGAGCAAGGGGACATTGTCTTTAAGTGGCGGTAAAGAGCAGGGACATAATGGCAGACTGCAGCCTTTTGCAGCAGGGGTTCAAGGCCCCTGTAATGTTTGCTTTTATGGCACCGTGGGGCTTTGGGATCAGAAGGGGTTCGCCCCCTGCTGGTGCAAAGCTCACTTAGAGTACATGCTAACATTTCCATTGTTTCCTTATTTCCGTTTGAATTTTTACTATTGCATCGCCTAGGAGGAATGTTTGGGGAAACAATTTTAATCGTTTACCGTTTCATCAACGCCGGCGCCTAAACACCTTCTTGGCCTGGTGATAAATACCCCAGCAAGATGAATGTTTTGCCATATAATGGACTGGACATGCTATGACTGAACCCATGCATCCCCCTCCCCCCAATTCCCCAACCCCAGATACAAGTATCAGATTATGGCTGTCCATTGTTTGCCTGGATTTTCCTCACAATTGCTCAGAACCGTTACATAAAAATGCACGAGCCACGTGACCTGCAACGTACATCCACTTTAAACTCTGACTTCCGTGCCTCTTCTGTTTCCCTGTTTTCCCCTTCTTTGCCTTTTTGCTCTGTAACCATCTGCCAAGTGATTCCCAGGGAGAATGCAGTGAGAAGTCAAGGTCAAAAGGAGAGACCCTCCCCCAACTTTTGTTATCTCCCATTTTCATTTCAAATTATCGTCTTGCCTTGCTAGTCTGTTGGTAGCAACCCTTTAAATGAATCAAATGTAAATTATTCAACAGGCGAGATGTTTACTTCCTCCTTTAACCCCATGCTATGATAGAAAAATGTAGAATATTTATTGCAATTTCAAACCTTTGCGATAATACTAAGTGAAGCCATATAAATCAAAAGGCTCACATTCATTATGATGTTAATATTAATCACTATAAATGTATTGAATGCAGTACATTTTATCTTTTAAATGTGTGAATAAAACAAAAAAAAACTAATCAACTTATATTTTTATTGTTTAATTTCCCCAAAATCCCTATTTATTGGGCAACAGGTGCTAAATATTTATAGTATTGCCTGCTATTTCAATGCTTTCAATTGCTTGCAGACTCAACATCTTAAATTTTAATTCTGTATAAACAATAAGCATTTTATCACATATATTCTTCTTATCGTTCATATCTGGATTTACTTTTCCAGGTTGTACTAATTATTATATAGATACTTTATATAATAAGTACTGTGCCTACCCGAATGCCCCCCTCTCGTTTGTAAATTTCTTATGTTCTTATGTACTGTCAATGCAATGCTGGTTTATACCCCAAAGATAAAAACCAATTTACTTTTTTTAGTTAAACAAAAGAATACCCCGATCCTCTTCGGTTTCTTCTCCACCTGAACAAAAATATCGGATGTATTTTTAGATATCTTTATTTATTCCCTAATGATCTATAAACTTTGTATCAATGACACCATAAATCTCATTTTCTTCATTTGAAGGATAAAGCTTAATGTCATCAGGATTAGTGCTTAAATTATTTCATGTGTGACGGGACGATGATTAAAAACGGAAAATATAGCCATATGACGCCCGTTAAAGAATCACCTTTTTGGACTCCTTTGAGACAAAAGACCGGTTGTAAAGTATTGCAGGTAATTTAGGAGACATCAAATGAGTGTGACCCTGACTTACCTTAATAACATCCTCCCTGACCCTTAAACCACTTATCAATTCATATAGTGAACAGCTATAATTCCACCTTATTCCTGTCTCCACTGTGAATGCTACTATTATCTTACACAATACAGGCCAGCCTAGAACTCAGGGGGAGTAGTGTCTTTCTGTCGAGGTGTAAAGTCAGTGCCTTCCAATGAAGATCCATAATGACCGTAGACAAGATCATACAGGCTGAAAATGTTAATCAGTCTCCATTTTGAATTGCACTTCATTTTTCTCAATTTGATTGTCCTACTACCCATCTTTTTATGGGCATTCTGACTGCAGATTTCCGAGATACTCCTCAGACATTATTCTGTCTTCCAGGTTTAACACGCTAAAAGTAAAAAAAAAAAATTACTGTGTGAATTTATTTCTGCCTGCAATCCTGTACTGGATAAGAGACTGGACGGTGGATGGATGGATGGATGGATGGATGGATGGATGGATGGATGGATGGATTGATAAACTTATTTCCCTTCTTTCCATTAAACCAAAGCTGGAGCAAGACTGATTGGCTAAGAAGATGCATTTTTTAATTGAGTCTTTCACTCAACGTCTCTCCTCCACCCACTTGTATACATTTCCCTGTAGCACAACAGCGTAACCCCAATCTCAAACAGTGAGTCTACAGTAAAAATGCAAACATCTCTTTGTTATTTGCCGCTATTTTTGCCCTGTTTAGTGATTATATTTAGTAATAGTACGGTTTTAGAAGTCCTATGTTCTTTTAATGTCTTTTTATTCATGCAGCAATTCCCTTTCGAAAAACCCCGCGCCGTATAAAATTTGACTGGCTTACTGACTTGCGCCCTGAGAATCTTCCGGCACATATAAAACAGTGTTAACGATCTGTTAGTGTGGGAGGGAAACTGAAGGAGTTAGAGCCTGCTGTGATCTCCAATGCCCGCAGGATCTTTCCGGTGCCGTTCCATCTTTGCCTCTTAATGACTTAATTTATCTAATTACTTGTTCAGTTGAAGACAATTAAGATATTCCCAAGGTTTTACACCACCGACGATTTAAAAGATAGACTTAATGTGTGGTTCAATCTCCACGAAGCAGCCTCGCAGCGACCTAACGACAAGGGGAAGTTTGGCTTAAACTGTGCAGATAATCAGTGGTGGCCGTGAGCATTGGTGGAGTGGGAACACGATAGACCACCGGGAATCGATTGTGACACCAGTGACCCGTCACACACTCTTACATCCCTCCTCTTTTCTGCTCTTAGTTATTACATAATTAACTTTATTCGCTTGTCCATATTTATAGTTGTTCTTTATATACATTTCTGTCAGATACTTTTCAGTACAATGGTTATTTTTGCATTATAAGCTCTGCTATCCAGAAACTCAGCCAATAGCTAGGCTGTATAAATGGCGTGCCCCTGTACAATTTCACATCTGACTACACTGAGCTCCCACCATAAAATAACTACCAGAGTATTTACACCAATGATTCATTCTGTGGCATATGTCTGTAAAAGCATATATGTTTAAAATCTCACATAATGGAATGCACTGCTAGACTAAGCTTCTACAGAGGGTAACCCCCATTTTTCTCTCCTGAAATAGCTTAGATTTTTTTCACAGTTATACATCCTAAGTACCAGTATATGTTTTGGTGTGTGGAAAATATCATGCACTACTTGTTGACAAGAAATGGTCCATTGCTTCAGTTAGTTAAGGCTCAGATTCTGTGAATTGCAGGCCTTTTAAAATGTTTTGGGATACCGCACACAAATATTACGATCTCAGTGATTCTTCATCTGCTAAAAGCTAATCTGTACTGGATATTTGATGTGCGGGGACCAGATTGGAATTAACAATTGTAACGGGACGCAACTCAATTGACATTTCCTACCACACACGGTGCTTGCATGTTTCTGTTCAGATGGACAGAGCTGAAGACATGCCACTCGCCTGATTACCGGCGGAGTTGGAGAACAGCAACATATGCTGGCAGGTGACTTTATTGAAGCATAAAAAATCAGACAGAGCAAATGATGTTTATACATGCAGCTACGCATCCAGTGGTTGGAGGCGCAGGCGAGCATGTCCTTCGCTAATAAAAGAACATCATTTCGTATCGTCGTAAAAATCCAGGCCACTCATCTGAGGCACGGACGATTTTGCCGAAGGCAGGACGACGCTAATCAGCTGTTAATGTGCCTAATTAGTCTTTAAAACATCCCTGCCCATGTGATATGCATTTGCTCACATCTGTTAGACACGTGTGTTTCTCACGTTTACTCTAATTTCTGTGCAGGAGTGTGATACCCATTCTTACGTGCGTAACGTGAAGATTTCAAAAGCCCCCTCTTACACACCACCCAGTGTAATTACTTTGGTCCACAGATGTTAGCCGTGGCATTGTGTATAATGAAATAATGCCTACAATTTTGTCTCAGTTACGGCATGCTGTTGCTTTTCACTGGAAGTGTGCACAGCAATGGGGGATTGTAATATTCGAAAGGCTGCATCACAAGCATTCTGGACTGTGTTGTTTTTGTTTTGTATAATTTAGAAAATGCATTATATCCATGATGGGCCATCCAGGGTTTCTCTTTGCTTTGTGTCCTCTGCGTCCTGGAATCGGCTCCAAGCTCGTCATGACCCTGCTCTGGATAATAGGATCTGAGAAATATTGACGCATGGATGGAATAGATAGAATATTTCCTCTTTATATGAGCTTATTTATTGTTCTTAAGCAATGTCTGGCCGTGCATAATTCCCCACTGGACGCCCTCCCCCCAACCCCCTTGTAGGAGAGCCTACAAATAGAGGAACCCGGGAGGAGGAGGGTGGTTCTGTGCTCATCATCAGTGGCTCGGGATTCACGCAGAACCTCGCCACAGTCCACATCTTCCCCAGTTTTGCTCAGATGAGCTTTTCGGATGAGCCGAATCCTAGCGTCCCAGGAGCTTTGCTGTGCCCCCCCCCCCCCCCCCCCCCCCCCCCCCCCCCCCCCGCGTTGCACCGCCCCCGCCCCCCACCCCCCCGCCCACCCCCCCCCCCGAACCAGGACGGGCCAGAGC
>JAABNY020000032.1:13867899-13882067 GCA_015164015.2 Brevimyrus niger
CAGGCGGAGACTCGAACCCGGGTCCCAGAGGTGTGAGGCAACAGTGCTAACCACTGCACCACCATGCCGCCCCCAAGCTGAAAAATGTTACATTTATTATAGTAATCAGAAATCAGAAATTGTCATAATTCTAATTTATTTACGTATTCCATGTTCTTTGATAAGGTTAATAAATATATATATTTTTGCTCGTTTGCTAGCTTTTATAAATCACCAAAATACCAAGTATTTTAGCTGTTTTATTGCCAGGTATACCATACATATATAATTGTTTGCATGATGTCATTACCGTGTCATGCACTTTTTCATGGGACTTGAAGTACTGGTCACGGCTGTACTGTTTTCCCCATGTCGCACAGACTCACATTTCCATTTTCTCTACTACACCTTCCAATGACAAAGGTTCACAAAAAAGCAGGATGTGGGTTAACTGTGCAGAACTACTTTCATCAGATAGCTTCAGGTTGCAGTTTGCTCCCTGATCTCAGCGTATAGTTAATATGTTCTTCTTAGCCGTGTAGATTTTCTCCAGGTACTTTGATCTCCATGCACATTCTGCAGACGTGCTGTTCTGGTGGGTTGGCAGTCAAATGTCCTGTAGTGAGTGGACCCGTTTCTGTACCATGCAATGGACGTGTATCCCATCTGGGATATATCCCATCTTAAGAACATTATTTTGTAGGACAGGGTCAAAATCACTGCATTTCACACCAAATAGCATTTGCTAATAAAGAATGGAATAACACATATCTCACAGGACCTTCCTTCTTTTTTATGGTCATCAGCATCTTTGGTCACTGGATCTCTTGGTTTTATTCCAATGTGTGCTTAAGACTCAAGTTTAGATGAGGTTAAGTTAGACATAACCTTGAGAAACCAAGTTAATTTTACATCCAGGTAATGTGCTCAGTTCTTCAAGTCTTAAAAGAAGGAAACACATTAAGCATTCTGACCTTTAAGCCATATTAGCCAGAGGTCAAGGTCATTTTAGTCTGAAAATATAATATTATTCACCCAAGCCGGTAAATGCAGCAACTTTTGTGGCAACAGAGAATTGAATGGCTGACCTTTAAAAGGTCAAAGATAAGATTTTTTTTTCTTACTGACTGAGGTATCTTTCTGTTAAATCACTCATGTGAGATCAGGAAATACTATTACTTTACTATTTCTAGATTGTTAATTTATTGTTTTGAATCAGGTGTTTCGTATTGGTAGCGTAAGGCAGAAATTATAGGGAAATGAGGATGTGCTTCAAAACAATTAATTTATTGAGATTTAAAGTAGCCCTACATTATACAATATATTATGGTCTCTATTTTTAAGGCAGAGGAAGTCTAGCTACTTATGTTTCATATGCATGAAATTAATACATTAATATTCCTTGGCTGCTGTTTGATTTGTTCCCCATAATATTTTCTCAGAACTGTTCAAAAATTTTAATATGTGGAGAATCCCACAGCGTGAATTTGAGTCAGAATATCAAGTTCTTTTCTGCAACTTTGACTGAAAACAAAACTCTGTTCCTTTTTGATCAGTGTCTGTGGTTGGTTATGTTTTTCATTTGCATGCACGCGTTTATGTTTATCAAGTTTAAATATGCAAATATAATGCTGGACTCCGACGACTTCTAATCATTTAAGTATGTTTTCATTACAGTTTCCAATTTGCATGTGATGCAGTGTTCTTCTACCGAAAGGCAACATTTAAATTTTAATTGTTGCTTTTGCAGGAGAAGACCCATGACTTTCCCTCATTTTCTATGCAACATTGAGTTACTTTGAAAGATGCACCGTTATCGCTTTGAATGCCACTAATTACCGCAAAGGTTAAGGAAAAATGCAGACATTTACAATGTCTCACCTTTCCCTTGGTCCTCATTTCTGTAGGTTAGATGCTTGATAACCACAAAACAACATGCAGGCAGTGATTAATTTTCTTTTAACTTGCTGTAATCTGATATTCCCATTTTCTAGTTTGTTTGTGAGATACTCTCACAAAGAAATAGGCCCAAGATTGTTCTCTTAATTATATAACTGAGCCTGTTAAGACTAGGACGGAATTATTTTGAATGCCATTAGGCTTGATGGCTTGGTTCATTGAAGCCATTATGTATGCAATTGAATCATGTTTGCTCAAGCAAAGATGGAATATAATGCAATTTAAATAAAATGCACAGAAAAAAAACACATGTTATGGTGACGACCGAGACAGTAAATAATTGAGTTTAAAGCAACAAGCATTTGAAGTTGATTAATGCTAAAGTGGTCAGCTGGAAATACCACATAGAGGAGTGATATCACTACCAGAAGAGTTAAGTAGTTTTTCTCAAGCTTTCAATTAATAGTATTTTGATAAAAAGTAATAGTATTTTAATTAAAAAGTCATTATATAAACATGTATACATTATGTATTATTATATGCAATGATAATGCATCTGATAGCATTCTGATTTCCACCAAAGTCCAGGGTAAAGGTTTGGTTGTAAAGGGTATCACTGAATATATTGCTGTGTCATAACCATAATGTAGTAATCGAAAGGATAGTTAGCACATGTTGACTAGTTTACCTTAATAAATTAGCTGATCCCTATTGTGGTTTTCAACAGTGTACCAGTGATTTGTGTCTCTTACTGTGTCATATGCAAAATTTGCATTTGGGTCTTTACAGCTGAGTCAGATAGAGTAAATTTGAGTTTACTCAAATTTGGAAAAGTTGTTCCATTCAAATATGAAGTTTAAGAAAGAAATATGTCCAGTAATGCTGCACATTTAATTCCTATAGGAGGCGAACACTGACGCAGTTTCATTTTCATGGAAAATAAATCTGTTTATTTGCTTCTGCTTTTGCTGATATCCTTTATCATTTGTGTTTAGTGTTCACATTTAGGCGTGAATCCGTAATTTCTTTTATCCTACTCTTTCACTTCTAAACTGTATGAATCTTACAGTGATGGTCCTACCGAACCACTGGGTTCTGTTATTCACGCCTTGCAATGACAGTGCTTGCAAAGCGCTTTTAGCTTTCCCTATTTCTATGCTTATAATACACTAGCTATAGCGCCTTTGAAACCAACAGCAATAATCTGTTTGACTTTTTTTTTTTTTAAATGCTCAGTTTTTAGGTGTGTCTGGTATTGTTTATAGTTACACTCCAGTTTCAGTAAATATTATTTCCTTATTGGTCCAGAGATGTCACATGGGTTTTGATTACTCTTATGTAACTGCACAGGATGTTCCTGCAGCCTAATATCAGTTCTATATTAATGCGTTTTATGGTTTTATTAAACATGTTAATATAAAATGTGACGTTTCACTCATAAGTAAGCAGTCATTCTTATCAGCATAATTTTCCTTGGTTTTCAAAACGCAAGAGCCTGTCTGTTGATGGTTTCCATGGTAACTTAACAGACGTGCCTTGTTCAGTGAGTTGCCTGCCCAAACGTTCCATCTTTATAGGTACTACCTTTTTAAGAACACACTGGAACATTATTAAATGCTAATTGAAATAATTTTCTTCTGAAAAATTAACCATGGCTAGTTTTTTCTGTTATTATATTTTGTTCATTAGCCATGATATAAGCTGGATAAACCTTTGACGAGGTGTGTTGTTATCCAAAAGTAATCAATGAGAACTTCGTGTAATATAAGGATACCATATCTGGTGAGATGAAAAAAAGGACGTGTCCAGGGATCAGAATATTTTCAGGTTCACCAACCAATAAGGTAGCACTTCTTTCATGACTATTATAGAGTTTTTGCATTCATTGGCCAATCCGGTAGCACTTCTTATGAATATTAATGATTCTCTTAAGCTCCCTGTCAAATGAAAATTTGTACAGTATACAAGGAAACCTGGACATCTCTTAACCTTATAGTTCACTCTTGTTTACAGTCTACACACAATTGACACAATTTTCAACAAAAGTCACAAAACACGGAGCTAAAGTTTGTTAAACGTCAAGCAAACTACATGATTCACTGTTCAAATGAAAACAAAAATGAAATGGCAAACAATGGTTTCCAGAAGCTGATATCACTCATGTGCAGCGTTATGTACATATCATTTAATTTTTAAAGTAAACTTGTGCACAAGCTTAGTAAATGCTGTGTGATGATACTGAATTGCTGCCTCACATTGAAAAAATGGTTCCTGTTCCTTCACCTGGTACTCCACTGTAACTTGCAAAACTGGGTCATTCGGGTCGCAGCGCTAAACAGACAAACCACAGATATTTGAAAAACCACCCAGATGCCTGGACAGGGCCCAGAGAGAGGATGTGTTCAGGAAAACCCAGATGTATGGTAACCCTGGGGTAACGTGGCCTGACGCCTTGCCTGTATAGCTGCGCTGGAATGGTTCTGGGAAAAGCCCACAAGCCGGATTCTCCCCTTTACATTACGGCATCAACTATCTAGAGATCCAGATTATTATAAAGTATCATCTGTCTTTCACCGCTGTGCTTGTTTTTGTTCTGCATCAGAAGCACTCATGACCAGCTGTGCTGTGGCCTAGTAGAGATAACCTGTCCACTGTCAAAGCTAACATCTCCTCATGTCATCTGTACTTAATGTCTGCCAACACATGAACAAAAAAATACCCCCAGAAGCCAGCGGAGGGCACAGTCAGTGGTGCGTCGGGCGACTCCTCTGTCTGCTGGTGGTCGGGGCTGGCACCGTTTGCCATTGAGAAGAATCGCTCAGGGGCTGGCAGAGCCCTCGTGCAATCAGCCTCAACACAGCCATGGAGAATCAAAGTTCTCAAGCAGAACGGAGCCCCCGAGAGGATTGACTGCCCCTCAAAGACTTTTCCTGGAATTGAGCCTATTGTCTCACCGCCATTTAAATAACAATGTGCTATGTAAGCTGACATTTTTTTTCTCTCTCCCGTTGTACATTATCAGACAGACCATGAAAGTACAGTAGTTTGTAACATGGTTTGTGCATATGAAAAGCTACTCTGGCAAGAAGGACGCAACTGATAAGAACACGCCAAGTGTAGACAAAGCCGCCGGCATGGCGTCGTTCCTCATCCCGTTCCAGAAGATGCTTCCCCTTTTGTGTTTACGCTGACATTTAAAACGCGAAAACGACTCAAGTTGCAATTTAATAATGTGATCTGATGAATACAAGCTATTCGTATTATTGATGTGTTAATTAATTAGTCCAGGGTATTGCTTGCCATTTGAATAATTCTGACCTCACAAGCACCCCACCCTCTTTTAAATGCATATTGATCTATTGATCCTACGGGTGTTGCTTAAAACCCCTGCGTCCCCTGAGAGTTTATCGCACCTATTCTGCCAGCACTAATTGGAACACAAAGATTCAATGGGTTTGCATAACAGCTGGTTTTTTGCAAGCTGGAGAATGAAGACCCCCCCCCCCAATGATCTGCCCAGCTCGCTCTGGGCCTCCTTCCATTTTGTTTCAGTTTTTTTCTTTCCATCTCGTCCCAGGAGTCTGATTTATCCACCGACAACTGCTTTGCAACATGGTTTCTCTTGGAATTGCAGGTTGGGCCTACGTGTTAAATCAGGGATGAAATGCGTCAGCAGAAGCACATTGAGGAAGACACCTCTTTGTACGCTGCGAAACTTTCTTTAGTGTTGTTCTGCTGATTCCCTTAGCTTAGTCAGTTGCACGATTGTTTATACCTTGAGAGGCTACATCCTTTGTTTTGGACTTTTGAAGCCCAAGGTGTATTAATGGAACGATTGTTCCCACAAATTTGTAGGAAGGTTAATGTTGATGTGGCACTTCTTTTTTGTTGGAAAAATGTCTTGCTGGTAGGTATATCTAATATAGTGCTAGCTTCTGTGTGCAATAACAGTTTGCAAAGACAAAAATAAATAAAAGGTCAATGAATTCGGAGGTGTGGATCGGCTGCATTCCAGGTCAAACTTCAAAAATATCATTAACTTTTTCATTTGCAAAAGGTCTCTTTCATTACTGTTGCTAGGCTCCACATCCCTAATTGTGCACTATGACTACCCATTTCTAATTCTTTGCTGTAAAAAGAAAGTAGCATAAGCCTGATTAACAGTGTCCAGCAACATTTATAATTGTCACAGCATGTGGGAAGAAGAAGGGGGTTTTATTTAACTGAACGGGAGCAGGGAAACAAATGAGACTGCAAGGGGTCAAAACAAGAAGGCAAATATGGGGGAGGACACAGGCAGACAGGAGGAGCGACGTCAATGACTGCACTGAGGATGAGGGGACAAACAGGTACTTAAATGCAAAGACTAACGAGGGGTAACAAGCAACATGAGCGGCTCATCGGGGCCACGTTAGGGAGGAGACTGGAGGACCAGGCGGACAAGGCGTGCAGAATGGAACAGTAACCCACCTTCCCGAAGCATGCCCTCTGGGCACGGAGAACGAACAGTCTCAGCCTGACTCGGAATAAAACACAATCCGGAGAAAAATCAATAAGATTTAATAAGATCAGGAACAATCACTTACAATACTACATCAATCACACAAAGTAATAGCTGAAGGATTTGATGGGGTCTTGAACTGCTTGAGAGATTCATAACCAGAACTCGTTAATGGTTTGCTCATTTGCATTTTATCAATCTGGCACCAGCTGACAAACAGAAGAGGCAATTAGTTAATGTGTTTGCTTAAACTCATCAGAGTTTGCAATTAGGGGGAGCACAGATAATGGGGAACAATTTATCAGTTAACAAGTAATCAGTACCGAAAATCTCCAGCATGTAGGCTCTTCATAGCTTTCATACTGTGTAGGGAAAAAAGGGGATTTATAATTAGGACAGGCAGCCCTGCAAGCAATGTGATGCAAATATTATGAAACTGAATGAAGTAATTAGACATTCAATTTCGTACGTAATTAATCTTGCATAGAAATGTTAATTATAAAGCTGTAGTGATAACATTTACTTTGTTTAGGTTGTCTAAATTTCTGGAGAGTAATATTCTCAGGAAATTCAGTGACACAAATCATACACAACAGAAGGTGCCTTCCATGAATGCATTGGAACATCAGATCTTTAAAGGGCTGTTTTTTACATTAAGGCAAATATTTCTTTTCAGAAACTTCTTGTTGACGATGAGTTCCGATTATGGAAAAGTCTGAATATTGTAGCCTGGAAAGAAAGAAATGCTTTGACATTTTTTTAGGAGTGCAAGATTTTTGGACCTAAACAAAGGTTTTTCAATGTCAACTCAAGGTCAGATGCTCATCAACCTTTAATTTTCGCACAATTCATTTTGGTGGTGTTGTATATCATTTTGGAAGGGTTTACACCCATTGAACCCCTCCCAGAAAGAAATCGACATATGTGTATTAAAATGAAAAGGGTGAACACAAAGCCATACACAAAAAAATATTCATAAATGCCTTGTTTTTCATATTAAACGCATAATTCATTGCTGTCCTGTTATTTATCATTGAGGTTTTTAGATCAAAACTTTACATTCATGTATTCAACCTCCCAAATGCTGAATAATAAAGGCCCTTGAGAAACTAGGGTTAGGCACCAGGCAAGGAATCGAATTATGTTCTTAATGAACGGTTCACATATATATAGACACACACACACACACACACACACACAAACACACACACACACACACACAATATAATGCATGTAATTTGGAGAGTTGCTTGAAAAACACATTCTAGAAGAGATGAGATGTTAACCTTCTGGAAGGAAGGAATGAAATCAAATAAAGAAATGGTATGAAAGTTGATATGGCAAGGCCTCTACACTGTTAATAATGTGCTGTGTGCTGCTCAATGCTCAGGAGTGGTTCTGTATAGGAAGGGCAGCAGGCGAAATTGAAAGGGAAATCTACAGAAATACAAGGGGGTGTGGATGAATTAAACAAATAAAGGCACGACTCACAGTGATTTAAAGAATTCTGCATTCAGTGGCTGGGTGATAAAATATGTCTGCAGGGTAAAGTATGCCAGGGGCTCCAGAGACATGGGGAGGATAAAGAAATAATTAAAGGAAGCCAGTGAAGGAAGCATATTGAAAATACTCCTGGGCAGCATCTTGGACACGGCCTGCCTTTTGTGGATGAGGGACCAAAAGCGTCTTCTGAGAATCGAGCTTGTTCTTCTTCTTTGTGCTCAGAAAACTTTGTAGTGGTGATAAAACACATTTACATTTGCTTTTTTTTTTAGCAGAAATTAGTGTCCGAAAACCAGACACAGATTATATGTAGCATGACAGACTTTTGGTTTCTATAATGTCCCCCATTAGGATGCCATGAAATGACTGGCATAGGGTACCCACTTTGACTTCCGGTGCAGGGGTATGATATTCATTTGGACCCGGGCCACACCGTGTGATGCAATTCGCTTTCGGCCGACTGGAGGGTCAGCGGCAACGGCGGAGGCAAATGTTTGCGTGGGCAGCAGCGTGTAGTGTGTTGGCGGATACTGATACACCAGCAATCCAAGCAGCAGACTCATTTCAGTCAAGCATCAAAGGGAAATGAACTATACTAGGGTTTTCTCCAGTATCACTTTTGATAATCGAAAGTTTCAAGCATGCGGTGAAGAATTACTCTGCAGAAGGGCTTGAAAAGTTTCAATCAGCAGTACTTGTTACTTGTTTAGGTTTTAATTGAAGTTATTTGTCTGTGTGTCATGTATCATTTGCCGTACCATTTCATTATGCCAGCCGCACTAGTAGCATTCTTCGTCATTATCTGTTACACTGCGTTCAGTTGTCTGTTTAATGGCTTGTGTGGAGGACTCAGAGTTATAGTGTCTACCGGTGTGCAAATACAGAACTTTCGGGTTAAATTCAGACGTGCGAGATGTCAGAAACGAGACTGACAAAGTTCAGTGAAATTTCTTAGGCCATTTTCCACACATTTGCAAATTCTTTTTGCTCACTCCTCTGAGGGGTTCAGCTGTCGACATTTTTTTTGACTGAGAATAAAGGGTGCCATCCTGTCCCATTATCCTGGACAGCAATTAATGGGAGCTCCTTACACAGATTTGGACTGTAAAAGAAAAGAAAGAGCCCTTTCAGAGAACCGCAAAGTTCAGGGTTTATGTCTTTCCCCAGGAAACGGCTCCTGTTGCTTTTTGCTGGACAGAGCTTGGAGATGATGGACGATCATTTTTTTATGATAGAGGAAGGAACTATCACAAAACAGGAAGAAATGGAAAATTCTTTGTTTTTCTTTGTGAGATAGGGTGCACTAGGTGTTGGATAATCTCAGTAAAGGTAAACCAAAAGAATTTTGGACCATAATGACCAAATGGACAGGCCAAATGTTTTCATATCAAAGAAAGGCTCAGTGCTCCAACGAACTCTGCCAATGGATGTGTAGAGCTACTACCACTGATCTCGTTATTTAGTTATAATTAAGTTTATTTATTATTGTGTCATATACTGTATAACTGGATATCAATTATAACCCCAAGTCAGAAATTGTATGTGTATGCGTGTTAGGAAAAAAATGTAAATATCACCCATCATTTACTCATTCATCATTGAGCGAGTAATGGATTATATATATTAAAATGTGCTGATGTGTGGTATGTGTAATAATTATTTTATTAGGTCTTTTAATGTTTATCATATTTCTTCAATCTTTATAAGTTTCCCGATTCTCTTGAACCTACAATCCCTGCAGATCCTCCTCGTAGATATATATGACTGTCACATATTTGTGGTAAAAATGTCAATACTGATGCAATAAATGTTAATGCCAGGAGGGAAACCATTACAACATCCAGCTGGCTAAATTTAAGTTGCAACATTTAAGTTTAATTCATGCACCCAGGTAAATATTTTTAAAGAACGTTTAAAAATTTTTGGTGATATGGATTTAGGTATAGAATGTCATCAATTGCATTAAGGATTTTTGCTAATTACTCTTTTTAAATTACTTTTAAATATAATCATGTCATAGATAAATTCCCCATGGTACTTAATATTTATAGGGATTATACATCAAATCTATAGAGGTAGAGGTAGCTGGAGGAGAGGGAGGTCTGGGTATCTCTGCTGAAGCTGCTACCCCTGCGACCCGAGCCTCTGACAAGCAGAAGATAATGGATGGATGGATGGATGGATGGATGGATGGATCTATTCAGGACAGCTTAAAAGTAGGTTTACAATTCAGCTATCATTATTTTATCATTATCATTTTGTGTTTATTGAAGAATGAAGCTATGTTCATAATAAATTCAAAATTTAAATTTTCTACAATAACAGTGGTTTAGAAATATAGAAGATTATAAGAAAGGGGAACATGAACCTTACACAAACTTTGTGTTCCTATACCTATCTATCTGTAAAGCCACATTTGAGGCACACTGTATATCACACCTGTATGGTATAATAGTATGGTATAATAGTATTGTATAATAGTATGGCAAAAATACAATGGACAACAAGTCCACGAGTATGAATTACATGCTTGCTTGAGATGGCATTTAAGCATCGGAACGGAGAATAAGGCCATTCATTTTCTCCCAGATGTAGGAACGACTTTAGGCAAAAGCCACTGGGCCACATGTCTTAAGAACCCTCATGGAGAGCAAATGCAGAGGGTATAGTTTGTCAAGCTGTCCGAAAATTTACTAGAGCCAACCGGACTGCTATGACTTATCCGACCTAATGATCTAGAACATTGAAATTGCTCCACCCCAAAGGCAATTTCAGAGGCTCAGTGGGGAGACAGAAACGGCCGGTGTGTAGACTCCTTTTAAGTGCTGCGATGCCTCTGAATACCTTTTTTTTTTTTTTGCCCTCATCTCTCAATATGGTTGTTAAAATGGATTGGGGGGGGGGGGGAGGCGTTTAGATGGAAAACGCTTAATAAGATATTCTAAGCAGGAAGATAATGGATGGATAACTGAGTCAGCCCAACTTCCCGCATCTGCACCAGTGACCTGACCATCAGTGGTCAGACTGAAGGCTGTTCACCTCTGGGTTTCCAGACCTCTGTGCATGTACAGTGGAACCTGTGGGGGCGGATTGGTGGAGTGTGGGGGGACGTGGAGAAAAGGTCAGCTGGGTGTGTATGGAGGAGGCACTAGATCCATTGTTCTCTGATTGTTCTTGAATTTTAATTGCCTTTTACATTCTGAACATTCCTCAGTGATGACGGAACACAAAATCAAAGACAACTGAATCGCTACCATAAGTATTTGTAATGTCTTTTGATATTACATGATGAAATCCAGTAAAATGCAAATTATGAAACTGCTCAATTATTCTTGTACCATAGTTACAGTGTAGCCATTACATATGGTCTGAGAAAGAGTACAATATATTTCTAGTTGAAGTTTCCCCTGCTGTATAAGATGTTTGTAAGATTTAAAATAAGGGAACATCACAATGTATGCTAAAAATATATGCAAATGACAGGGTGCAGTGGTCTATGATTTCTTGAGATATTTATTGAAAAAAATGTTAACCCGGGCTGGTCCATATACATTTTTCAATGGTTTTCAAAATGCTTCCAGCTATAACCATTCAGGCAAAACAGGAGCAAACAGCTAAATGATGGGTATGATTCGAAAATAGGATTTGATGACATATTTCTCTGTATGTCTCTAATTGTGTCGAGGCTCACTCTGCGAATAGGGGCTACTGCATCCTTTATTTTGATTTATTTACCTTCAAGTGGCCGGTTGGGGGAATCACTGCAATTCAAGATGAGATTGGCCCTGCATTATGACAACACATGGAAGAAAACTGGAAATTACCTATTAATTTTTCGGGTGCTGAATACAAAGCTAAGAGGCTTTTCTCATAAATGTAGGAAATAACGAGGAAGGACAAAATATTTCTTTAGGCTTCATTGGGGGTTTTGGATAAGATCTTTTTTAATTTGTTTGTTAGTGTGTTTAATGTATGTGAAAGGGGGTGGCACCCATTAATGGGAAGAAGCTTCCTGTGCCCGAAATGGTTTGCTCTGATTGGTTGCATGTGTCACTCATACCCTGTGTCAGTATATGGATGTAGGAGAGGGATATTATGGTTATGGTGCAGTGTGTAAGCTCGTTATTTTGTCTAATATCTTTTTGCAGGAAAAGCAGCGCAATAAAGAAGTGTTCTGATGAGGCAGTGGACAAAGTCGAATGATCTGATGAATTGTCTTTTATCCCTTACATTCTTAACAGGTGTATGTCAGAAACACCCGAGGCACATGTCAAGTCCATAGGCTTGAGTACTGATTCCCTGCGGTGAAGACGTGTGTTTATGTGCAATCAACCCCTTAGTGGGAAAAGAAAATGCAAAAAAATACAAAACCATTCATTCATTCTGTGGCCACATGTTCCCCTCCTGATGGGAGAGGACACTCAGTATGACAATGCCTTCATCAGCAAAGCTCGAGTGGTCAATGGATGGTTTGATGAGCGTGAAAACAATGAAAAACATACTGTACAGCCATCCCATTCACCAGCTCTCCACTCTATGGAAGATTCTAGAATGGTGTTTGAGACAGTAATGCTCAAATGGTGGAACAAACCATGAACCTGACACAATATCTCTGTCAATATCAATATCTATATCCAGAGAGGTCATGCACGATGTATGGGCAAGTGGGTATTTGTGGGTAAGTTGTAGTTTTTAAGTTACTTTAAACTCATGCAATGTTTTTGAGAAAAAGGAACCCTCCACTATATGCACAAAAGCATAACTAAAGCATTTGATTGAAATTATGTTCAAGTCATAAACAGTAACATATTGCTGCGACTGACCCCAAAGTAAACCTTAAGGCAGGGGAAAAACCCTCCTGTTTAAAGAAGGTTCTCATTATGGTTTGAAAATTGTGCAAAGGAGGCGGAGGCCCATGGTAGAGTTACGGGAAAGAGCGTGATCAGAAACCAAAACTGGCGGCAACAAGCGGCCAATACGGATTTGAACCAAAAACCATGCTGGAGGGGCAACCTCCACAGAGACCCACGATTTCCAAGCTGAAGCTGTTTTCCTGAGGTGGAGAGGGGTCAGCATTGTAAAAAAACAAAACAAAAAAACTATATTTGTGTTTAAAGACCGAATTAAAGACAGTGATGGCATTCTCGAAGAGCCTTGGATATTCGGAAGGCCCTGTATCCCCTTGGCACCGATACGGAAGCTATTTACAGCGGTCGCTGCTTCATATAGTTTCAGCTGTTGACATTTCAGTTTACTTATTTCCTTCTTATTTCTATCATTTGCTGCAAGGAAACCTTGAAGTGAAAGAATAATGAATTAATGTCCGATGATGCAATCGGCTGACATTGTTGATACCAGGAAGGCTTGACGACGACAGCATCCTGTATATTCACAGCTGTCTAGTTCAGGAGATTAAAATAATGTAGCGCAAGGCTGTTTAGGTCCAGCTCTTTGCATGAATTGTGTTGTGCTTGAGCAATCTGGTTTAAAACCGGCCGAGTCTGAGTCGTGGAACGACAGGAAATGAGTATCCATTTCAGGGGTTGAACGTGTGGGATCCGATAAAGACACAACTTTAATTATGTCTGGGGCGATCACTCTCATTATTAATATCACCCCTCTGAGGAGAGCTGTGACATCTCTGAGCTCAGTCATCATTTCACTCCCTGCCATTTGATAATAACACAGGAAAGTGTGTAATTGGAATAAGTTCCAGAACCACATTATTGAAAAAAGGAAACAAAAATGTGAGATTTTGCACACATCCCTGAAGGTAGTTATAAAATACAAAGTCTGCTTGCCAGACAATGTGTAACATGTAATAAAAAGGCATGGTTTCATAATATTACAGCACATGTTTACAGAAAAAAAAGATTCAATGAAAGACATTGCATATACAACAACTTACAATGCCCTAAAATACCCAGTTGTTACTATAATAAAGACGGATCAGATTAAACATCTTTTATATAGTATTTGAGAGCCACTAATAAAATTCCTGACTTCTCCTAACAGATCTCCATACTGCATGACATGGATGGTAGAATCTCAACTGTATCTCCATCCACTTTTAGAACTGACGCATCCCGCATTAAAAACCCAATGAGTTGGGGGGTACACAATAATAAAAGTCAACTTTTTTCCCCTTGGTTCTGGGAAAAAAGAGACAACTGCCCAAAACTTCATCAGCATTTTACAGTCAAGAGATCGATCGATCGATCGATCGATCTATCTATCTATCTATCTATCTATCTATCTATCTATCTATCTATCTATCTATCTATCT
>JAABNY020000032.1:13882167-13894770 GCA_015164015.2 Brevimyrus niger
TCTATCTATCTATCTATCTATCTATCTATCTATCTATCTATCTATCTATCTATCTATCTATCTATCTATCTATTTTTTTTTTCAAGCATGTGGAATTCTGGGATGCAACACCTACCGAAAGCATACCTGTATTTCACTGGAAAACCGTGGTAGACCAGGCCCGTCCAGGAACCAACCATGAATAAACCTTCCGTGACAGAGTGGACACACACACATGTGATTAGTGTGGTTCCTCTTTTCTGTAAGACCTCTTGGAAATCTCGGTCCACAGCAGGCAAAGATCAGGGCCCTGGACTCTGGTGCATGGCGGGAGTCGTGTCTTTCATGATAGAGCTCTGGACTTCCTTAATCAGATAGTACTGCTGTGCTTACACTCAGCTAATTCCTTGTTTAACTGGGGAATGCATTACGTGAACTGTTAAAGCTCGTGAGGGATCTGAAGACCTCAGACATGGGAAGAACTTAATGAAAGTCTTAAGTGAGCTCAGGAGTCAACTGGTGAATCTGTTTTAGAGTGTAAAAACGGCGGTGAAAGGAATGCACAAAACACCTGAACTTTTTAATGTGAGTGGAAAAATCTGATTTCAAATGAAAATAATCGGAAAAACAGACACATGACTGGCTTTTCTGGGGGACTTACCCCCCCCCCCCCCTAAACTCACCAAATTTCCAAAGTTTATTTCACAGAAGTGCTAAGATGCTTTGTAAATGTGGAAAGAAAGAAGAAATGCAATTGATCATAAATGCCACACGAGATGATACTAACAGGTATGGAGGCTTTGTATCGGCTTAATAATGCTCCTCGTTCAGCTGAAAACTGAGCTTTTAAACTATATTTATTAAGCTCCACAGGATAAGCCCCACAACTAATCTCTGAGCACCAAGGAACCATTAAATAATAACATGTGGAATTTGCAGCGTGACAGATTCGAAAGCCAGGTATTTCAGAGTTTCCATCGTGATCTATTAAAATTACCGACTGTTTGCAAAAAATATATATCTCTCTGGTGTCCTTGCAGAAGAAGAGATCCAAGGGAAGCGGTTGTTGATTTTATATCTTCTGGAAAGTCTACTCAGCCGCAATAATAACAACAGGAATAGGTAGGACGAATCAATGTCACTCTGCTTTGATTTTTAAAGCACTTTAAACGTATCTATTCCGAAACATATCAATTTTATACATTGCATTTCTCCTCTTAAAAGCACACCCACCATCACGCCCAACAAATATAATCATAAATGCTTTCAGCTGTTTGATATTGATTGGGTCATTGGCAGTCTCAAAATGGAAATGGCTTCTGCGGTAATGTCATTTCTGTGGCTCAATTGAGTTTTAAGTATAAGTGTAAAATTATACTTCAACAGCCACATATAAAAGTGACAGATTTTTGTAAATTCCGAGACGGAAATAAAAACAAATTCAGCTGAGGATATAGTCAGATAAAAAAAAAATATATATATATATATTTTATATTTATATTTATTTGTTAATATCTTCCAAAATCTGATATCTGCTCAAATACATTACAATAATATATTTAATAATCTGCTTTGTAGCAGAATAAGATCTGAAAAAACTTTTTTCTTGGATTACATTATGAAGCTGTTGAGCATAATTAATGACGCTGTGAATGCCTTTGCTTAATAATTAATAATAATATTTATAATGGTAGTAGTAATATTGAGTATTAGTATTAATAATAATAGCAAAATTTCATAATGATAGTTAAAAATAAAAGTTTTATTAGTCTTTTATATAGTTTACGCCTTTCCTGGGTTGTCTACCTCTATATCTTTACCTCTATAAATCATTTATTTCATATTATGATTGTATCGGCTTTAATATCATTGTGTGTAACACAATGATGTATGATATATATTTTCTGAATCTGTTTATTAATTATATAATTTGCAATGCTGTTTGCAAGCTCCCAAAACACAGATTCCCACTTCGGGGAATGCCATGTGACCAGGCAGAGACAGGGGAGACAGTTCTTTGAAGGTAGACTCCGAATCAATAAATCGTGATCAAGCGTCCTGCCATAAGGTCATTGCATGAAGGATCTGGCCCGTCTTTAGCCATGGGCTGGGTCGCATCTTGGCAACAAGTTCCTTGGGCCGCCTCATAAATCAAAGAGCATAGCTTGCAACCGTGTGTAAATTGTGCCCGACACTCTTGGCTCAAAACGAGGGACTCCGCTGTTTGTGATCACAAAGAAACACATGGACGCCCAATCACAATGGAACACGTAGCTGGTAGCGGACCCCCCTGGATGAATGGGAGCCATGCCCTGGGGAGCCCATCCTGCATCTGGACAAGAGAGGGCATAGAATAGCCTCGGGCCAGCACTCAGCACGAAAGGACCTTTATGGGCATAGAACCAACACACCAAGAAGTCGGATCCCCCATCTTATAAATAATGCTGGTTTTTCATGTTGAATTCCTAATTCCACTCTCTCTTTCTTCTTCCCCGAAGACCCACCGTGAACAAGCAAGCCTTCGCCGACCCCATCATCCTATCGCTGGAGCTAATATTCTAGCCAGCTGAGCTGCGCTGTGTCCGGCGTGGGGTCCATCCATCCCAAAAGCTGGGGGCTGCACTTGCCACACTAGGGGCAAGGCTGCAGTGTGTGTCACTGCGGTCAATTTGCGTCACTGCTCGTCAGTGGAAGTTGGAACCAAATAGGAATTAAAAAAGCAATAAAAGTCACCTGTGAATGCAATAGAATTAAATAAGTATCCTTAAAAACTATATACTTGTATTTGATTTACTAAATAAAATTCAATTAAATATTGGGCTAATGAACTGCAGTTGTAAAGTGCTGACAATGGCAATTATTAGTTAGCATTAAGTATTAGAATCCAGTTGGCACGAGAAGGTTCTAGGCTCAATCCTGCTTGGGTCTTATCCACATAGATAAGGTTATTGATCCTGTGCTCGACTGGTTTATCTCTCCAAGAACAGGCCGCACTTCCAGCCCCTTCTGTACCTGCTCCATGTGCAGAATATCATTCACGTCTTACTGCAGCGGGTCCAAAAATGAGAATCCGCAATACATTCTATTAAAAGTACATACTATATGAGAAGTTCAAAAAGGCCAAGATACTGATGAAATTGCGAGTACTGTATAGTGAGTCTAGTGAACCTCGAGAGTCCAGACATCCATTTTCACTTACGTGTAAGAGCGCCCTCTAGTTAGATAAGCTGTTTGAATAAATTAGTACATTTAATGTAGAATAGGACAATAATTTATTGCTAGTTTCTAATTAGGTTATTATGTGACAAAAGTTTTAATGCCAAATTTCTTGTTTTCGGGGTGAATTTTTAATTGCTTACTGATTGGCTGTATTTGCTTTTTGAAAGCAATAGCTTCTAGAATAGCTAAAAATAACCGCATTACTGTTGTGTGGCTGGGAGAGAATGAATTGCATCGCAAAGTATTGTGAGTGTGTTTATGTGGCACTTTGAACTGTCTAATGTGATTTTCCCCCAACAGAATTAGCGCAGAGCATCCAAATGAATTGCGTACCCCGCATTTTCCCGCCGTCGTTCGTACGTCTCCGGATTACTTGAGAGACATAAAAATGTGTCAGGCTCTGCTTAGCGGTTCCCAGACTGCACGGAAATCTGGCAGTAAAGGTTAGCACGGTGTTTAGTTGTTGACTGGGAAGCAGAATGCCAGTCTCTTAATGAACCCTCCAGAGATACCTTGTCTGGCAGAGATGGTCCGGTCTGATCCAGGGGAAGCTGAAATTAGTTATTTCTCACAATAACCCCTGATGAAAGCCTGCCTCCAAATGTCTTTCTTGTCACCAGCTTCTCAAGACAATAAACCAATTAGGTGGTGCTGTGCTAAGGGCCATCTCACTGTGAAGGGGGATTGGAGGGGAGAGTTGGGGTGATTCTTTAGAGTCAGACCATTGCTTGGTCTTTCTGATTTGAAAGAAACCAAAAGGAGTGAAATAGCAGTGTAAGCATGCAGATAAAAGAATCTTATGTGGTATACCCATAAGTACGATTCACTTTTTACTTAGGACAATAAATGCAAAAATATAAAATAGATGAAAGTATTAAGGATTCATTTTGTGTTGAGAATAGACCATATTCTGTATGATATTCAGTATTGTCCTGTGGTTCTCCTCATTTCTTTCCAAATACAGTTCTTGTACATTGACGTTGTACAGTCACGTTGTTTATATTACAGTACTCATTGGTATACATTATTTCTAATCAAGCATATTTGTCCTGATTAATTACCCCTGAAACTCTGAATTGATTGATGTTTTCAGAGCTTCCTGAAGTTTGAGACCTGGTCTCTAACCGTAGAGGACTTGGATGCTATGTTGTTATATACTGTCCTTATTGTAGGCATATTGTAGATATATTTTACATTATGGTTCACTCACAAGTACATATTTTGATAGTTTGTTGTCAAAAGATGTGAAGGGTTTTTGTTTTAGCTAATTATGAGCGTATGTCTTTAAACATGTCTCTTTATGCTCCCATCTCCTTTGTTAGATGTGTTCTCATTGAGCGCAGTAAGGTAAACAGAGAGACTATACAAGCATAATCAATAGTAACTTTCTTCCGACATAGATTCTAACACCAAAGGTCCTGCAGCTGCAGTTAACCCTATTTAATCAGTGCTTCCTGAATAAGGACAAAAGAGGAACTTATGTCTTAATCTGCTTGTTCTGGGTGGGACGTGTTTTGATTCAGCCCAGAAACGTTTGATTTGGCAACGCAACATGATCGGGGCGTGTGTTCAAAAAGACATTATAAGGAAAAACAAAATGTATTTACTGTTTACATCACAAATCACATAAAGTCGTTTTGTGTCGATCTAGGATGTTTCCTGCTCATACTGATGTAGATCATCCTGACTAAAAGCATGGTGACAGCAAACACGTATGCATGTGTTTGGTTGAGCATTGCACTTCAAATAACATTTTTATTGGGCAGTATATGCAGTCTCTGTCTCCACTTCCTCTTCTACCTGCTTTTACCCCCCTGAGCCTGCGCTTAATATCGAAACATATTCAGGCCACTAAGTCATTCTGCACATCCTCTGGTAAACACAAACATTTGCGAGGAAAGCAAGCTGTTTTTTAAGCCCCAACGATAAACATCACAAGGACTGGAGTATTTGCCTGTGAAATCCTGTGATTGAGCTCGGTGGGAGAGTGGATAGATTCATAAAGTGTGTACGTGTGTGTGTCACCGTCTGGGGGGGTGGGAAGCCGATTAAGAATGGAATAAAAAAATAAATCAAGGTCATGTCGTGTAGACCTAAAACAGAAATATACTGTCCTACTGCAAAATTATAATGGCTATTCTGGATGATGTTTTTCTTTTTTGTTTTTTTTTTAACAGGAATTAAATTTATGAGTGACTCCATATAGAGACTGAGAAAGACACTTCACACAATCAGAAGTTTTGTAATTAAATACAAAGGGCAATAGCTAAGAAAATGAGAGGTTTCCTCCATAATTGCTAATTTAAAAAAACACAATGGGTCCTAAATACCCACAAACAGCATCTCATCAAGATCTCATCTGGTCGTGAAATTCTTATTGAGGCATTTAAAAAATGTTCATATTTAATATTGAAAATTCTGGTGTTTCATCTTCAGCAGTCTGAGTGCAGATAGCGTGACCGGCAGGGAAAGCCATACCGTCCCCGCATTGTAAATAATATCCGTCTCGTCCTTCCCGATGAAGATGGGCCTGGAGATAACTGTGAAATAAATAAGCCCCAGTGCTGCACTTGTGCAACTAGGATCTATTAATTGCATCATGTTTGGAGCCGCGACGCCATACTTTAAGGCGGAGAGACAGGTTTGCGGCGCAGTCTAGACCACACAGCGCTGCATCATGGATACTGGCCTCCAGCGTTGCAGGAATTGCAAGAAAAGGATTTGATGGAAAAACACAGGGGAGGAAGCGTATTCTTTTCTATGACATTAGTCTGCCTAGGATCTATTGGTGCTAACTTAGGGTTTTTTAGGTAGACGCGTGGTTTTAATAATGCTTTGTTTTTTTTCTTCATGTCTTTGGGATGCAGGCACCGTATATAAATATTTGATCAAATAAATATATGCATGGATATATTATCCCAAAGCAGAATGACATGTACATTTTTTTGTTACTATAACAACTCTTTTACATGTTGGGGTGACTCTTTAGGGAACACCTACGTTTTAATGAAAGAGGAGAGGCAAAATAACAAGCGGTATGTCACGTGCTAAGTGTGAACATGGCAGTCGCAGTGAGCGCGCTCAAAATGTCACTGTTCTGAACACGTCAGAAGATGCTATTGGTGAATGATGCATTAAATAACGTAACACCTAAATAGGAAATTGTGAAATGTGAGTCTTTCCGTTTCTTAGATGGCAAGTCACCATGTGATCACGGCTGTATCTTCGGATGCTAATGGACACGGTTCAGTGTGACGCCATGATATGAGCCATAACACATGCATATTGCTTTCTGAAGCAACCGTTAAATTTCTCCGCGGTGATAAAAAATTAGGCAGGATACAGGCCTTTGAGCACCTTTATTCTTTAATTTAAAAATAAAACTACGTCAAAAGGTCATTTACATTCTTCACAGGCGCTTAACATAAACATTCGAAAAATGGCTGAAATCCATTTTGAATGATGGACGATAAAAAGCTATTATGGCCCCTCCTGCTTCTGCGTTCTTTCACGCTTTCCGGGCGACTGTAAAACTTTGCCAGCATAGTAAAAACACACAATACCCCGGGTTCGCCAAAGCTGTGCCTAAATGAAACATCGCGACGTATTCCCTTCTCTGCTCATAAATCCCAATTATTTCTACGCAGGAGGCACTTGCTCAGAGTCCAAAAATTCCATAAAAACAGGATAAGTCTCTGCATTGTAACAAAAATGAAAAAAAAACTTTCACATAGCAGGGGTACTTTCAAGTGCAATTTAAAAAGAACATTTTTAACATAAGATGTAATCAAAGTGCTGTTTCATTTTTAAAAGCGCTGTACAATTAAACAGTTGATTGACACATTAGTGTATCTCCACAGCATGCTGATGCCATGGGGAAGCAAGCATTACCTATCAGACTGTAATGCATTCACTAAATGCATGGCATTGATGTGTAACTTTTCTATTTAGGTGTTTTGATGACTAGATGAGTAGTTTGACAGCTACATCTACAGTCTATAGCCTGGCCAGAAATGTATATTTTTAAATAGCAGATAGTCAAACATCTTTTTAATGAATTAACACGTCTATTGTAAAATATGGGCCTGGGGTTATGTTATTTTTTCTACATACATACTTGTTATTTTGTCTGAATATTTACACTGCGATAGACTGGCATCCTGTCCAGGATGCCCTTTGCCTTGTTTCCTGTACTTCCTTGTAATAGGCTCCAGGTTTGGGTGGATATCTGGATATTCTTCACTTGGAGTCCCTTTTAGGTGCTCTCAATGTTATTTATTCAATCAGAGTTTATGATGCTAGGTTCTAAATGCATTCTGCATATTTTCTCATTCCAACACTATCTTGCCCTTGTTTCTGATCAGTCATAAGAAGCTCAGCCCTGCAGCATTTGTACCTATCCTGGGTCCTCGACCAGATGAAAGTAGATTCATCCTCAACACAAGACTGGCCAGTATTGGCCAAGAACCAAAACTTTTTTTTCTTCTTTTCTTGCAAAAACTGCATTCAGTTTGTTCTGACCTATCAAATATTGAAGTTTTTTTTCTATTCTGCTTTGATTTTTAAATGTCATAAATGTAGAGTAAATTTTCTTTTCAAGCATATGGAGAAATTCTCCGTGTCAGCATATGGGATATAACCAGGTCCACACCTGCACACTGCGTTTGGAAACAACTCGAAATTAAGAAAATAACAAGATTCTAGATTTATTCTTTAGTTATCCGGTGAATGGAACATTCCAGAAAAAAGCCCGCTGTTGTTTTGCTATATGTTCTGCTATGGACTGGCACCCCATCCAGGGTGTACCCCTGCCTTATGCCCAGTGTTTCCTGGGATGGGCTGACCACGAGCCCGCCCTGTATCAGTGGTTCTAGGAAAGTAAATGAATGGAATATCTTATGTCGTTTTAATTGGTTGCTTTTCCTCTTGTGGCGCATTTGCAACCAGTTTCACTGTTTTGGGATCTTTTAATAGAGCGGGTGCCCTGAACAACCAACCGCAGCCTGTCTGCTTCCACAGCGTTTTCAAACCGGTCGCTGGTCACCGCATAACGGCGTTGTCATATACATACCGAGAGTGGTTTGAAGCTGATGCCTTCTCACGCCCCCCCAGTGACACCAGTCACTGTAATTGCTCTAAGTTTAGCTTTTTGGTGTGTTACAGCCTAAGGAACACACTGTGTGCTGCCAACTGAAATATGACCCACTGGCTGAATACAGAAAACGATGTCCCCACGAAGGCCCCAAAGTGACGATTAAAAAATATATTAATGAATATAACTATGTAACAATAATAACATAACAGGCAAAATCAGTTCATTTTGCCTCATGTCTAGTTTTGCTTGGGAGGGCACGTTCAATGTATTTTTCCTATAAAGTTGTTTGCATTAAATGACACACTCTCCCTAACACCAATATGATGTATGAAGTGCGATTATCTTCCTTTATAATGTATCGTAGACATTGACTGTCTTTTGAGTGGCTTTTTTTAATGAATGGTGCCAAATTGCAGCCAGAGCAGTGATTCCCAATCCAGTCCTGGGGAATCTCCAGACAATCCACGTTTTTGCTCCCTACCGAGAGCTAGGAGGGAGCAAAAACGTGGATCACTGCAGGTCCCCAAGGGCCAGATTGGGAAACACTGTCCTAGAGTGTGTGTGTGTGAGGGACATGTGACAGGCCAGTCTTGTGCGGTGTGTGCCCCCTTTTGTGTCTCATGTCTCCCAGGATCAGCCCCAGACTGCTGCCTTATTTAATAAACAGTTATTGAAAATGGATGAACGAATGCAATTTTCACTTTATATCATGCAAACTGAACATGATGAATGGGATGGACAAAATATTATAATTATTCTGCTAATAGTGATTTACGGTTGGTGATCTTCTATGATGTATGTGCTATAAAGAACTGATCCTAATTAACAGAAAATTACTTAGATTTTATGATTACTTGCTCATTCAAATATAAGAATGTGCATTTTTTTCAGATGATGTTCCAAACTGACTTAAATAAACTGCATAAAGCTACAGATAAGATCTTTGGCTTATTAAACTTAAGCCCCAATGACCTAATATTTCATCACTTTCCAAAAACAGTGTCCAACCCAGGATGTACATGAAAAATGACGGGTTGCATTGAATCTCCATAGATGTTAAAGATCTTGGCTGCGTAATGAGAACTCCTTATGATGCATTTTATGGGATTTAATAAAGACCTTGGGATGAGCATGAAAAAACACTTTGACTATATTATTACTTAAAGTAAAAAAGAGTTTTTAAATGGTATCTGCTGTCATCGAGTTGTTAATCATTAGATGACCCATCTGTTTTATTGTCCTGTGTCTGCAGTATGATAAAGAACAGACATGTTGAAAAAGAAAAAAAGGAACTTAGATTATATAGTATATATATAGAGTATATAGTATATTTATTGAGCAGCTTATAAAAAAACTGAGGGTCTCTTTGCATAGACTGCGCATATTAACCCTCAATAACATGGAATATGTTACAGGAATAGTGCATATTATTAGTAGCAATGCTACATTATATACTTTACATTTATCATGCATATCATTTAGCTAACCCCAGTGATAAGTGAGAGGTGATGCTCTGTGTTGCCCCGGTATAATCATGGACTTTAAATAAATGTTTAATTATGCCAAACCTTAGATATAACTAAAGCAAAATGAACCACATATGGTCTCATGCAGCTGTACAATACAAATGTGCCCATTAATGCATTATGCACAGATGTGATAAAATAAATTGAAGCTGCGTCTGTTCGAATTACCCAATACCGTACATCCGGCAATGTGAAAGTAACAATGCATGCACTGAAGGGTGATTTCGTTTAGTGCAATGATTCACTAAATATTAAACAACTTTGCCTGGTACAAAGTACATTATGAATTATTGATCATGAAGATGAGACGAACTTGATGGAAGTGTTTAAGGAATTAACTTGTAATTGGGGATGAGCAATTACCATCGTGATGAATGAGAGAGGGAGAGAGAGAGAGAGAGAGAAAGAGAAACTGTTATTTCATTTTTAATTAATATGCAAGATTAATAAGAGGCTCTATAAATCAGTTTCTCTGCCTTTTGTTCTTGACAAATGGCTCTTTGCATCACAAATTCCTCCCTCATGATAGACTTTACAAAGGATCGTCGCGCCCATTTCTTTTAAAAAGTGTTGGCTCAAATAAAAAATTTCACAAGGAAAGATACATTTATAACAGGTCATATAATCGTATACTATATATCTATTTTAATGTGTGATATTGCAGCAAAAAGATTTGATCTTATAGGCAGGGTTGGAGAAAAGGGAACCCTGAAAGAATCTTACAAACCCCCCTGGCGATGTGTTTAGGCCTCCCTAGCAACGGTCCAAGAGTTACACTGCACATTTGTGGAAGTGCACGCGCCCAGTGCAACGATCACGCGCCAACCAATCAGAAATTCCTGGCACGGTCACCGCATCTCTTTGGCGCGCATTCCTCAACACGCACGTGAGCATTATCTCACTCCTGTTAAATTACGACAAGCGCGGCATTCGTACGAAGGCTTGGCGCCTTTCCCACGGAAAGCAAACTGATTATGCAAACAATATGTCGGGGAGACTTTTCCAGAGCGTGGCCTTGGGCCACTGGATGGGTTTTTATTTATGTCTGTGGCAGGTGAGCCGACCGGAGGATGCTCAGCGCCACTGCTAATTGGCTGCGTGGAGCGTCCGGTTCATCCTGACGAGGGATGGAGACGATAATGGGTCTGGCTTTTTGACTCCCTGCGCTGACGGATGCCTCGCTCAGACCGTCACCACCATGCTTTCCTTAAGTAAGTCGCATTTAATAGCACCTCTGCCTGACGGGCGAGAGAGAGAGGGTATGAGAGAAAGCGGAACGGCTTCTTCTCGATAACTCCTAAAAAAAAGCCAAAAAACACAAGAAAAAAATTATGAAAATGCAATATTACCTGGATTCAATTATTTTTCTTTTCCTTTTTTTTTTTTTTTTACTAAAAAGTCATTTTTCATGCGGTATTAATTTCCCCCCATAGCAACAACTTTCAGTATTGTTTTTTAGACTCCTAATGCAAAACTTGGCTTTCTGTTGAGCAAAAGTATCCTGTACACTGCCTTCAGATCAAACAGTGAAGTTTGCCATTTTTATTAATGTTATTTTAGTCTTGAAGTCATTAGAGAGCCTTGGTTTTGAATGTTCCCCCAGAGAATATTTAATGTGCAAAATCATCAAGTCTTCCGTACACAGAACCTCGAAACTGAGGAGTTAAAAAAAGACTAGTGAGGCAGAAATACTGTTTGGCTGGAACTCATTTAAAATGTTGTCATGTTCTCTGCACATCAAATAACAAGACAGCAGTCTTTGTTGAACTTTCACCCCAAAGCTTGGCTTTTCTTTAATTATAAATGTGTCACTGACATCCTGCATTTACGTAACTCCTGTTTTTGTTACAGGGTGTAACATTCTTTATCTCCCTTTCCCTTTTATTGTTTGCTCTGCACCATCTCCTGGGGTTACTTAAGCCTAATTAAGAAAAACAACACGCCGATACTTCCAAAACAGATCCTTTCCTGTCATGTGACCCGGCGCCGCACGGCGATCGCCGCCCACCGTTGGCAGGAAGTGCCGAATAAGCAGAATCTAGTGGACCGCCTCCGCAGATATGGATCCCTTGAAATGATGCCATCCTATCTTTAAGTTTGAGAAACAGAGATTACTGCTTCTTTCTCGTTTAAATCCCCTTGCTTGTATAACAAAAACAGAAATGTAAGCGGTGCTGGACGAAAAAGAGCTAAGAAGTTTACACTGCATTATTGTGTAACTGATCTCAGGGAAGACCATGGTGGAAACTCTTACAGCTGAAGCATAGGATGAGTTTTTCTCATAAAGGCTTTGAGGCGTTTTGGTTTTAAGCCGTTTGTGTTTATGGCTCTAGGTAAGAATTATGCATACATCATGTAGAGCCAAGTTTTCTTGTAAAAATTATGAATGTGCATTTTATCTAAAAAAAAACAAATGAACCCCAAGGGTTGCTGGACACTTTTTAAGGATTAAGCAGGGCGGCGTGATACATCGTTTCAGCATCGTCATCGCGATGTGCAGACATACAATAATCCCGTGGTGTTTGTCAGTACTGCTTTCTGTCTGTTGACACAAACCCCAAAACCTCCACCTCATTTGACACCCTCTATTGGTACATAATAGGAAGTTCCATTTTGGGTCATTTTTATCCACTTTTTATTGTAAATATCACAATATTACTTGTAGAAATTTCACACATTGCAATGTGATATCGTGATCTGATGTCATGCAGCCCTAAAATTAAGCAACACTTGAGTATGGTCTATACAGTATGTATGGGCAATTTGATCTTATTGTTACAACTT
>JAABNY020000032.1:13899789-13927099 GCA_015164015.2 Brevimyrus niger
GATTAAGTTAATAATGCATGAATTAAAAGTGGTGCAGCTCTATGACGGCCCAGGAATCTGCAAAAAAGAAAATAGCTGGACTGGACACCCATGTGTTCCACACCTGACCTTTTCTTCTGTAATCAAAGATAATTTGTTGGTCTAATCCCTGTTTATCTAGCCGGTTCGTGACACTCAAAGGCTGCGAAACGGACGAACCTATAGGCTAATTATTAGGACGTGAGTGTAAATCTTGCTCATATGAACAGTAACATTGTGGCCGAGAGGTGAAGCAAGAATGGGATGGAAATGGCATTATTGTGGCTTTGAAAAATAGAGATAATGTACGCATGCTTAAATTTTATATATATCATACATATAATTTCCGCAACATTTATTGTGAAAAATGGCATGGCAAACACACACCTTGCCAAAAGACAATTCAGTATTACACTGGCCTGTCCAGTACCCCTGATTAACATGATCGTTAGCATCATCCATGATGTCTCTTTGTTTTACACGCACAGGAAAAGTAATTATTTAACATGAGCTGATCTGATTTTCAGATTTGGTGGCGCCTCTATCCATTGTCTGTGTTGCGAATCACCTGAATCCATGAGGGAGGCCACAGGCTCCGCCCCCCCCCCCCATTTCAAGGAGGCTGAATCCACAAGACCGACATCACCACACGGTGACAAGCCTTAAGGTGCCGACTTTAAATACAGTCCAAGCTGAAGACAGTGAATAATACACAGTAATGGGTTAATCAATACTTATTATGGTTTTATTGGTTCACTAAAGAGAGAACGGAACCCAGTGAGCACAAAGCAGTGAGGGGGGAAAAAAATACACAGAGCATGTGATCCAGATCACATCAACCTCCCCCGAGGGATTTCCCTATTCAGGAATCCAATTTGCCGTGCCAGATTGATGCGGATTGGATCCCAGGGAATCGCAAAACTCTTTTTAGGGCCTAATAAAATTCTAATAGATTTGTCTAAGGCTTTGGCAGATTTCAACTTTTCCCAAACGATGCCCGTCATTGCAATTAGCGCCCACTCCTCAGGTGGCAGCTGAGAGCGGATATGGATTCGTGTCCCGGCAATTAGGCGGCAGCCCGGCATTCATCCGCTCTCTGTAAAGCTAAACAAAGAAAAAGAGATGGATGATTATGCATCTAACCACGGGCGTCGCCGGCATCTGCATCTACGGCGTTTCTATCTTCATTTTCCCAATCGCTTGCTGACACATCCATTCAATGCACCTCAGAACGTTCACCTATTAACCACCGTGACACCTGCTACCCTAAAATATTTAATCTGGGCGCTTGACTACATTTGATGTGGTTACATTGGAGCATCGCTACAGGCTCCAAGCCCAGATCAACTTTATATTCCATCCAAGTAGCGTGTGGTTAATCCTTTGTGGTGGTACAGAGCGATATTGCAATGTCTTAAGGGCCATTCCCGTCTGTTTAGATGACACTGAGAATTATTGTTACTGAATTATTGATCACTTCTATTTTCTATTTTCTTGACTGAACTTTCTCTAACTTAACAGTGGGAGAGAAGAAAAGTAATGTCTCTGGCATCCACATAACCGGTAATGACACAGGATGGAGGGGAACATCTGAGATGTTCAGAGTATTGATGTAAAAATGATTTAATTCTGTCGGTTCCATTTGTTTGGGTAAACCCACAATAGATAGAGTGCTTGCTTTAAAAGGGATCCAGAAGCGTAAAGAAAAATCTGATCCTAGCCAACAGGTTGCATACTGTGTATCTGACATGTTAGCATTGGGAAAATGAGTGGATGTTTAGTGCATGAATAATGCCCTGAATTTGGCCACGCACATGTGGCATTGGGTTTGTTGTAAGTCCAGGGGAACATAAAACTTTCCTATGCACCTGTACTGTGAACCTCTGTGGAATTCTCTTCCCATCTCCTTTCAGGACTTGGATTCCAAAACGAAAAGAGTGAGATTTATCGGTAGCTAAGCTGCTGTCCAAAGTAAAATAAAAGAACAGGTTTGAAAGAGAAGGTTTATTTTTCACTCCACATGCTATGTTTGGATCTTCATGGGATGTTTCTATGGTGGAAATGGGTTAGACATTTGGGGAGTTTGACTCATTCTTTGAAGATCGCACGATACCTATACCTAATTCCTGTCAGGAATAATCCAGATGATAATGAAGAGATGGACGCTTGGCTTACAAGAAAATATTAATTCACACACATTTCTGGAGCCAGCCCCATCATTTAAGAGGGATAAGGCAAAATGATTACCCACAAAACACAATCTTAGTAGTAACATTGGATGACTGTCTTCCTCATAGTGTCAACAAAAGGTAGCTCTATGGTAAATTCAGGCTTGTCAGTCCAGGAAAGAGCCATGTCCCCGGATTCTAGTCATCAAGTACATCTGGCAGGTATTGGCTGGCAGAGGACAAGTGATGTGGTGGCGATGTGGACTATGTGGAAATAAATCGGCAGGACAGGTTCTCTTCAACCACATCACTTGTTTCAAAAGGCCTTAGACCAATTACAAAGCATGCACTACTAAAATTAGATAAATCATTTTGCAAAAACTGCATAAAAAAAATCACAGAATCTGCAGGAATGAGTAATCTGTCAAGTGAATCTTAGCGATTAGTTAATTACTTTACTTTCAAGTTATTTTTTCTTGTTTACTATCATGTTAGCGCTGCTGGTAATAATAAATGACAATAGCTAGCAGTTCAGGTTAATTAACAGAGAAAAAGCATTTAGATTTGTAGTTCATTGATCACTATTGGATAACATTGACTTATGGGAACGATAAGGAAGGCTGTGAATCACTTTATTAATATTCAAAGGATTAAACGTAAACATTTCATCCTCCCTCAATGTTAACATAAAGTTTACATTTCTGTTACAGCAATTCTATTTGTAAACAGAATTTAATGACCAGAATTTAATGCACTAACGAACCCGTTAATCCCTAGGGTCTCAATAAGACCGTTCAGCTCTGCTGTCTGTGTTTTCACCGCCAGGCCCAATTCCCTTGTGTTTATTCATTACTTAATGCTTTTTTCCACATTATAAGTTTAATGATTCAGTTGTGGGGATTGGGCGGTGTAATTGTATTTCATGTGACACTGCATTACACTAAAAAATAGCAGCAGTAGCCTTGTGTGCTGAATTAACCTGCTTAAATAACAAGTGGAAATAAGTATAGTTAAGTCTCCTATATGTAGGTCGGCATGGCATGTACTGTTTGTGATTTATGGCTGGCTGCCCAGTGCATTAACTCTATGCACAAATTTTTGACCATAGTCACACTATGTTATGCATCATTATGCGTCAGCCCATACTGCCAGTCGTCTCCAGATTTTGGTCATAGTGCCGTAGTCTGATTGGCAAGTCCAGCAGGTCTTAGCTTCCAGTATATAATTTAACATGTTCAGTTCTGCTTAGAGCTATTGTTTTTAATGAGTTTCAAATGTTTCGGGCCAAATGTGAGTTTTGCAGAAAATTATTTCTTTAGTGCTATAATTGTAGTCAGGGACAGTTAAAATGGCCTCTCCCTGCCTGTTGCCCTAATCTGTTCCAAGTCGTCCAGCTACTTTCGAATATATGAGGCTGTAAACAAGAGTTCGGTGTCTCACGTCTTTTCATCTGAGGCTACCCACCTTGACCTTATTCCCACCTCCTTACTTACATGATCAAAAGGGCAACCCCTGGCAATGTAACCTTTGACAGGTATTCAATAGCAATCTCTCAGATAACGAGCCGCAAGGCCCCGTGCCACTGGCCGTGGCAGCGCTGCTCTGCGCTAAGGAAGACGTCATGTCTAGTTTGCTTTCCGCTAACCCTCTTGGCCCTTTGTTATGATAGACCGGCCCCTCGAACGTGCCGACAGTGACAGACATCAGGTCAGGGCCCATTTACGGGGCCCTCGCACGTGTTGTGTAGATCATTCTCAAACAACTTAAATATCTCTGCAGGCGCACTTGAAGTTTTCTCATATATTAATTGCATTTGGTAGCTTAACCAGTGCGACGATAATTATCGCTAATTGTTATACAGGCTGGCCATCTGCATGTGACATAATTCAGATGCGTGGGATATATCAGTGGCATTATACGAAATGTGCAGTAGAAGAAAGGGCACCACCTGTACTGCTTCTCCATACACGCAGTCCATTAAATGGGGCTAAGTCACTTTCACACCATTCTTCAGCACTGCTGGCAACAGCGATCACCAACTACTTCCTCGCTGTGATTCATAATCTATATCGATGCCTCTGAGACAGCAGCCCATTGATTTTCCCCCGTCCATAATCCCGCACCATATCCGCTGCTTGTTAGACATCTGTGGGAATATAAACTGGGTTTTCAATGCAACTTAAAAGAGGTTCTGGCAGTAATACAATTTGGGTGGAGAAAATCTTTTCAAAAGTACATAATCTTTAGGAGAATTTTTAACAACAACATGTATCCCGTGAGCTGATGCCTGGCTATGAAACAACAGGTGTTTCGGATGGGGAATCCATGACCTGGGAGGTTTTTTTTAATATATATTTTCATTTCATTTGCTGTGATTATTTATTCTGATGCCTTACGAGCCGTGAACCTGGAACCATCATGCACTAAACCCAAAAGGAGGGGGAAGCCTCCTCTTATCTAATTCTTGGTGACTGACGACAGTAAAATTATAATATTTGTCTGTGCATTGCTTTCACACTGCTCTGTAATTATAGAAAATATTAAATGAACTGTATTAATACCAGTCCATTAAGAACTCAGGTGAATGAAAGCCAATGTTCTTCTTGATATGCATCTCGCTGATTAGGTTCTATCTTACTGTCATCTACCTATATATAATTTCATGATTATATACACAGATTATATTAATTCCTTATTATAATTCTTTTATCATGGACCACATTGAACAGTGGGATTAATTTCTTTACTTTGCCGTGAACGACACGATAATATATATCTTTGATTTTCTTTTTCCACAAGCTGTGGTAACAGCTGTGCTTATGTGCTTTTCCTGCAAGCCTTTTGTTTTGCGAAGAATTGGTCGGACAAGCGTACTCAGTCCAATCACATCTAAAGCACTAAGGGAAAAGTGATTACAACTGTGACCTTAATTAAACATACAAATAATTTGTTGACTTTAGCCAATAAGCATTTCCAAAAATAACATGCTTGTAAGGTAATGAAGAAAGGACCTTGGCAGAACATCAGTGGAATCCTAATGTATTAGTGGACCACAATCTCACAGTAGACATTTTAGTCCAGGGCTGGACACTGGTTTTCTGTAAAAGACACAAGCTTCATAGCGCATGAGTTTTTAAAAGCCCTGAGACTTACGAAAGGCAACGACATGTACATTTTTTTCTGAAAAAAAGACATTTTAGTTCAAAATGATATGCAGGTTAAAGCGTCCAGGTACGGCATGTGCATTGGTATAAAACAAGTGGTCACGTGCGTGATGCAGGGGCGGTCAATAGCGGCTGACCTCCGATTGGTACTCTGACATCCTAACATACTGACATCCGGAATATACACAGGAACACACAACAATCAATTAACCTAAGCTCCATGACGTCAGCAACAAAAGAAGCAGTGGATTTTGGAGTCTTCTTAGAAAGAGTGGAGGGGATTCGGAATTCCTGACCACCAAAGGGCCAGTGACCTAAGGGCTTCCTCCCTCACAGAGATGGGATGGTCAGGTGAAAGAAAGATGTAGATTGCAGAGATATTGATAGCTATGGCGGCATAAAGTTAAATCTGACCTGGGCTCCATCCGGCAATACAGTTCACCATTGTTTAAGCTCTTTGACTAGTTCGGCTACAATCAGCGTGCAACTGTATGAGGTTTATCGGCAAGAGTCCTTTTTGGTTTTTTTTATCCAAATGATCATTAGCAAGACCTAAATAACCACCAAGAATGGTGTGTGCAACAGCCCTGTACATTGAGAGTGAAATACGTGTTTCGTCACGGCTGTTTGTTAATTCTGTTTCAACAAAGAAAACGCAACAAAAATGAAGAATGAAGGAACACAAACAAACACAGCATGTAAGCAAATGTATGTTGCCCCTAGCTGTGAGCATGCCCACAATTTCACAGGTGTAACCATTCACTTTTATTGTCCCGTGGAGAACGAAAAAGCCACCAACCTTTTTGAACTCTTGGTGAAAATGGACATTTACAATATGTATCAGCATTGTGATTTTTTCTATGTTTTTATATCGCATGCATAAGTTGTATTGTAAAAATACACCATGAGGTGGGCACATATGCATTTATAAAATAAATATATAAATTAATAATTTAATTACCATTTCAATTAATTTAGTCAAGTACTAATGCACAGATTACGATTAATGACAACAACAATAATTTATTATTATTATTATTATTATTATTATTATTAGTAGTAGTAGTAGTAGTAGTAGTAGTAGTAGTAGCAGTAGTAGTAGTGGTGGTATTTTTTTAGCAAAAATATTATGTACTGTATACAGATTTAAAAACAGAAGCACTTCATATGTATTTTTCATAGTTCTTAATTATCAGAATAAAAGTACTGTTGCCATCTTTCCATCAAACAATTTCATATGAGAGGTCATCTATACTAGTTACGCTTGAAAACAATTATCTGAAATTGCTGCTTTCAGTCTAGATTTGCCTCTCCATACTTTTTTCATCTCAATCCAATCTAAACCTATTTGAGCAAATAAAATGATATTTACCTCATCTTCTGTTACAAGCTTTCAAGATTACAGGCTTCGGGAAAAATCAATACAAAATACCAGCTTAGCTGCAGATTTATGCTCACAAAGAATGCTAACTTTTCCTCTATGTGTTTTCAAACTCTCAACATAGCCCTTCCCCAAGGAGGGGGGGGGGGGCTTAAACCATGAAAAGTACCTCAATGATATGTTGGGGAGATGTTTATAAACTACTGTGCTTGCAAGCCAAAATATGGTGCCTGTCTAAAAACCTAACCTTTAGCACTGGTGTCTGCTCTACACATCTTATAAAGTTCACCAAAAGGAGGGATCTTGACCTCTTGGATGATTTGAAGACTCAAATACCACTTTCATTTATTATTTATCATTGGCGGGCCGCAGGAACGGAAGGTATCATCATACCTGACTGAGTAATGTAAAGAAGTGGCCATCTCACTGAGGCCAAGCCCCATGGGACTCAAATCCCATTATGTGTCAGGAGAAATTGCTTAATGTCCAGGGGTAAAATAAATCTTAGGCCACAACATCTGGGTGAGCTAATGGTAGATAGGACCCACTACAGATCTCCACTGTGAAGTTTTTAATTTCACCTTTAGCTCAAAGTTATAGGCCTAGTTTTGAACTACTTTGCAAATTGGTGTCTACCACATTGCAAGTCGGGCTTGTTTCAAACCTTCCATCAGCAGCATAGACCAGCGACTGCACGGCACATAAAAATACCTTCTTCCTTCAAAAAGTGCTACGGAGGAAGATCATTAGATACATTTTTTAAATTATGTCAGCTTGTGTGCTGTTTTTCAAAGCTTGGAATAGCTAGGTAAGCACTGTTGTTCATTTAAGTTCTGCTTCTGGCTTTCTCTGAAGTCACTTCGGTCAACCTTATGAAAAGTTCTGAGCTGACTACCATGGAATTAATTTCTCTATGTATGTGAATGTCCAAGCTTCAAAGCACATACTTTGAAGCAATTCGCAGGAACATAGAGAACATGGGCAGCAGTTTTTTTTTTTTTTCTTTAAATACAATCCCACGCAGTGCTTCTAAGTGGAACCAAATGATTGTGAAATATAGAGCAGTTTGTCTTACACAAACGTCTCCTGGTACTGTTACATTTGCATAGTTAAATCGAACCAATCACTGCAAAACCAATACTACAAACGTGTGTATTAGTGTGTATGTATGAGGCCTGTAATTTATTATACAAACTCTTAGCTCTTTGGGTAATTGTCAAAATAAATAAGTACATACATGTGCACATACTTTCTGTTGAAGTGTTTCCCACCTGCCGGTAGCATTACGGTATTCCCATAATGTGTTTCTTTGGAACCAGATGTTGGATAGTAGAACGTCACATCTGCATGACCGATTTAAAACAGCACTCCCCGGCTCTTCATTGTGACCCATTAAAGACTGTCTGGGTATAAAATGGTGTTTGGCTTGTCTTGCTCCTTCCAGTCTGAGAGGATTACTCATAGGGTTGTGTGCTCAAATCACAGCTGGAGCCAACATGTCATTAGGGCCAATCCTGGGCAATACATGAGTAACTGACTGGTCCGGGTCTGTGTTTTTGGTTGATGTATCTCATTGCAATACATGCATACATGCTACCCTGTTTTTTTTTTTTTGCCTGTTAGGCTTGTACAGTTGCTGCAACACCATCCGATTCAAGTTATTTATTTATATAGTGCTTTTAACAAGGAGTGTTGTCAAAAAGCACTTTACAGAGTGCCCAGATAATATGCCTGAGGCGACAGGGGCTGGGAAAAATACCTTGGGAGGAAAACCTCTGGCTGGCACTGGGCAGAACACAATTTAGTGCAGTACTAATTATCAGGAAGGTGAATAATATGACTTAGGACTGCAGATTCTCAGTGTTCTCAGTTGAGTTGTGCTGTTTTGTTTTGCTATGAAACTCGCATCGGTATTTCTTCTTTCTCTATGGAATTAATGGAAGTTTCATAATTATGAGCAAGCACAGTGATGCATGTGTGCAAGAAGCATGGCGGAGTCTGGCTATCTCATTTTTATCAATGCAATAAATCGTGTTAATAATTCAAAGTTGATTCGCTAGACAAACTTGGATATTGTTTCAAAGCACGAGTAAATGAAATTTCCTTTGAGCTAGCCTCAGATCTTTTTAATTATGCCAGTAATAGTCTTATGGATTTTTCTTAGATAAATTGATATTGGCATTTTTGTAATTACAAGCTGTTGCATTTTATGAAAATAATCTTCAAAAGTCATTGACCCATTTCAATATTCATAGATTTTTCAAATATATTTGCTTTTCTTTTTGTCTGTAATGTTATGTGAGTTTCAAGTTATGGTTTATTTTTTGGACTCGAAAATAAAGTCTTTCTTGTTTATTGTACTTTTTAGAAGCCATTGTTTTTTCTGCTGCTGACCATGGTCTCTCTTGCTGGATTGAATTTGGGAGACCACATTTGTTTTGGGGTATCTGTTATGCTTCTCCGCTGTCATTCTTTTAACCGGATAAACACAAAGGTTGGTCCACGACAGGCCTGTCATGATGGATGCTGGGAAACGTAGGCCATCGGAAGGGGGCGTGGTCAGGAAGTGGGGGAACGCCACACGGAGCTACAACTACCGCCCACATGTGACATGATGGTGCCCATTGGCGGTTCAAATTCTGTAAGAAACCTTGAGTGGAACCACATGCAAAAAGAAAAAAAAAGAAACCATGTCATCGACGCATACTGAGCAGAAGGCCTGTGGGAGCTCATACCCCTTGGATGTTGGCTGATTACGTTTGAAGGGAAATATGCAGTGACATGCTCCTGAACTCATTTATGACCTTGGCGTGGCTTCACGTGTGGTTTTCCAATACAATTCCAAAACCCACAACGTTTTGATTTGGTTCTGAAAATGGACAATAACCGGAATGAGTATTTAGACAATTAGGAATAAGTGGATGCAAATTTAGTCTTTTCTTGGAAACATCTGGTTTATCTATAAAGACTAGTGCTGAGTTCTGCAGTCATGGTATATTTCAAAACTGTTCTCTTTTATTACACTAGATGCATAGAAAATAAGAGACATCTCAGCATTATGTTGTTTGATTTTATTTATCCATATGCGAGAATAATTGTTTGCTTACAATATTGTGTATGATGCTGTTTTACTTATTTTTCTTCGCCTGGAAAAAAAGTATTCTTGGATAAATGTTTCACATTCTGAAGTCCTAAAATACATGCTTTAATATTTTAGTATAGTGGATGCAGGTAAAAAGTAAGATTTCAGAATAGCACCATTTATCCTCATGTATTTTTTCACATTTTGTTACATGAATGAAAATAACATTATTTTACATTGAATAAATGTTCAAAAGGAGCGAGATTCAAAATACACACATATTTTCAGAACGCAACTCACATATTAAGATTCTCCTTTTTGTTGCTGCAGTGCTGACAGCTCGACCAGAAGCTTCTACGTACCGCGGGACAGCATAGTGAGATGTACTGGGGGAGTCCCCCCCCCCACTGTCTCTGAAGTCCCGCATGCCGTTCTTGAAAGCTGTCCTTGTTTAAACAACAGCAGTGATCCACTGGAATTCACACAGTGGCACGTCTGCATGTAGTTCCCGTGTGGCCTACCTTATATTTGTCTGAAGTTCAACAAAAACTACGTATGAACTGCTAATAAAATCTACTTTCCTACAGAAATGTTTTGCTATTGTTGTTCTAATGTCTTTTCACTTAAATGCACATGTATATTGGTCAATTTTAAGAACTGGAAAAGTGCTGTTTGTAACTCTTGTATATATATAACACTTTTACAGTTGTTGCATTCCATGTACCCTTTTTCATGACATCTGGATGCCAAAAATGTGCAAGAAAAGCTAAGAGAATCAAAAACGGATAAAGAATACACACATATATAATGATTTATTATTATACATATATAACTGCATATTAAACTTTGCTATTTTTTGACTTAACTATGGTTCATTCTGCCCTGTTTCTGTTTAATGAAAAGACGTTAACATCATGGAACCATTCAGGAAGTAAAAAGGGTTTATCGTCTGGGGTGTACTTAACCATATGTTGACTAAAATATAATTCAACTCTATATACATATTGCCCACAGACTACGAAAAAGATTTAAACCACAAATTTCGTAATAAAAACGCATTTGAAAAAGTACAATAAAAAGGATGCAGAACGCTATGAAAACCACTAGACTGTGGTTGATTATGTCAGGCTTACATAGTGGAGGGAAGGGCTCTTTAGGTAAATATACTATATATCCTTCTATATTGCTTTGTATTGGCTGCAGTGGCAGAATATTATCACTGACACCCATGGGCCCATGTGGTCTACTGTGGGAATTCACAGGAAGTCACATGTATCACAAAATGGCCATTGGGTTTGGAACTCATCCCAATTCTGGATACTAATGAATGTACCAGTACAGTGACACCAGATTGAAAGGAGTTCAGTGACCACGATCAATCCAAATTAAATTCTGCCTTTATTTTTTTATTTTTTTTATTTTTTTTTTGGGTTGTTAGACACAAATAACTCAACTGTGTGTCTTATATAGACTAAAATTATTTTTTGGAGACATAATTGCGGAGTCAGTTTTTCAAATGAATATTATTTTGCAGGTATGCACTGAATACAGTAATTGATGTGAATTCTTGAGTATCTGAATTCTTTGATAAGATTTTCCATTAAAATACTTAGAATTATGTCTAATATCTCAGATAAGATGTGCTTAGCAGGTAATTTATAATGTATACATTTATTTAGCTGCACATTTTACAAAAGTAAAACAGGTCAAATAATTTAATCGGGAATGAACCTCCAGTGGGAACTGAGAACCTCTGGGGATGGTAGCAGGTTCAGTTCACAAAGCTGTTCCTCTTTATGATTCTACGAACAGCCAGGAGTCAATTTTGGAGGTCTGCTACGCCGGACCTGCAGGTTTTGTTTTGCCCCGCGATGTTTGATTCTACTGAAAATGGCGTTCTTGTTTCACTGGTAAGCTGCCAAACGATAACACAAGAGCCCGTGGGCATGAACCCGGGCAAGCATCTGTCCATGCCTGGGAATCCGAAACACCTTCACTGCCTTTCTTCCTGCTGATCCGATCCTAGGAAGATTCATTCCCGTAAACCAATATTCTTAACATGAACTTGTAGGGACTCTATGAAAATGGAGCTGTTTCAAAGAACAAAATGAACTGAATATGTTTACTTGCTGACTTAATTTCTATGAATATATTTTCCTGTTGACTTCATGCCGGTTTTCTTGATAAGGTTTGTAAAATTTACTTGTCATTTTTAAGATAATGCCGCATGATGTTTTATTTCACTTCTGAATTTAAATGATTATTTCTGCTGCTTTACTTTGGACGGTACTAAGCATTATTAGGAAAGGAAAGGGTGGTTTGAACCTCATCCAGCATTATTAAAATGAAGCCATTGACAAATAAGAGATGCTTGAAAAGCAATTCCTCTTTTATTGGATCCTACTGGTGACAAAAAGATTGCGTTCCCATCAAAATAGCAAACATATAAATCACCTATACTTGACAATGTGTCAAGGCATCATTCCAGAATGTTCTGCTGTTTCTTATAGATGCACCATTTCAGAAAAGAAGCACAATATCTACCATTGATATCAATTATGTAAATGTTTTGAATATAAGTAAAATTCCAGCAATAAAGTCTGCCAGAGAAATAATTGGCATGGCCAAGGGATCACTTCAAAGGATCCTGAATTTCAGCCAGGCAAAGTAGCCAGTATAGAAATACAACTAAAATTGGTATACATTCAAAGTAACACTTTTTTATGCTAGCCTGTTTTATTTGTGAGCTACATATCATAACGTCCATGGGGAATAGAGTTATCTCATATCCTATCATTTGAATAGTTTGTTTTATTCTCATCATTTATAGAGTGTGCTTTGGCGAAAAACTGTCTCTGTCCTTGAATACATAATTTCCACATGGATGCAGGTCCTTAACCTTTATTATTTAATTTAAATTCCTTTTTTTTTTTGGGGGGGGGGGGGGATTCACTAACAGCTCGCCATGGTTTAATTAAAACCAAATGACAGTGGCTATCATCTGCAGATGTCTATATTTTAGGAATAATTAACTTTCTGTTCCAAGCAATAATACACAGAATAGTTTCAGTTTAGATCTAAGATCTAGGGATATGATCATTTCTTGTACATTGCTTAGGAATCAACAATAAACTGTTATGCAAAAAAAACGAAAACCCCCTCATTTGTGTATCTGTCATAATATGTGCACGAGTTTAAGGGATAGTTGAGTTTTGTATAAGATACAGAAATTCAAGGAAAAACAAGAACTCTCCCTAAAGTTCATGAAGCTCGTGTGAAGAATTTAATTCCCATACAAACTAATGTTGCTCCCAAACTCATAATTATAAAAGAACAGTATGTGCATTGCCTGATGAATGGGTATTTCCAAACTGTATGTAATTCCAGCTCATAGTACATGTTCCATGCAATTTAATATTTGCGTTCCTTGAGAGATGCAATTTAGAGCTGTGAAGCCTACTGCAATGTATAATCTGTTAATGCAATAATAGGTGTTCTAATATTCATGTTACCACATGTTGGAGTTTTTTTGTACTGCTTTGGAGTAACTCTCAATATAAGTGAATTTATACAAAGAAAATGTGCATGAAAAGATTTACCCTTTCACGACTAGAGAATGTATTTTCCATTAGCTATTGTGTCAGTTGTGGTCATGAGAAGTATTTCCTTAAAACCATATACTTTTGTTACCGCATCGAAAGAAAAAGAAAAATTACTTTTACTTCGCGCAGTCTTCTTGACATTGTGTGTTGCTTGGCAACACTTCCTGCTATCTGGAAGGAAAATCAGCAGACATCTATGGCTTTTCTATGATTCAGAGAGATCAGCACTCAGGCAGCTTCTCTGACTATTCATATCAGCATTTTTGTAATTAAACTTGCCCAAACAATCCTTCCTTTTGTCATAATCCCTCTAGTGTTTTTTTTCCTTTTTTTTGTTGTTTCACACATTCTTGACAAGACCGCTCGTGTGTCTAGTTAGCCATGTTATTCAATAAAGCTACAATCAAGTCATTGTAAGATGTTGTACATTTGATTGTTAAGTCTTTGGTCAGGGTAATTAAATTACTCTGGACATATGCATGTAACATAAATGTGGACTCCAAGAATGCAAGACAGGCTGAAAAAATACAACCCCCTATTCCATTTTGTAAGGGAACTTCCATCCAAATTCTTGCCCAGTGAAGTTTGCAACTATTAAAAGTACCCCATGAACCTAACATCTTAGCTAAATATGATTTAATGATGTTTTTTTCTTACTTAACAAATTTTACAGAATAGTATATAAACATTACTAGCATCGATGCGTCACTAAGCAAAACAAAAACATGATTTGACAATCATTTCAATGGACTGAAAGTGAATCAATTTTTCATAAAACAAAAACAGTAAGTCTGTTTTTTTTTTTAATCTAATTGTGGGCAAAAAGGCTTACATGTTAACTTAATATGTCAGGGCAACTCATTGGAAAAGTAATAGAAAGTAGTCTTTAAACAAAATAAAACCAAAAATAAAATAGAATAAAATGAACCATAAAACGAAATGATTTCATTTCAAAAGTTGGAATATCATTTGAACTCTGGACATTTGAATGGTTGCACAATGTTGCCTGGTGTCTGGATCTTCAGCTGGATGAATATAACCTATCCAGGTAGCAGAAAACAATGCATCTGTCCAGGGTTATAGGTGTGGTAACGAGCCATAATGAATTTATGGAGCCCCTGTAATAGAAGGCAAGGTAAAGGTCATTTATTGGTCACGAAAAGAATCATTGTTCACTTTCAAAAGGTCGTCTTACATGGCCCATTTCCATGGTGCCAGAGAGCTGTAATATGATTCACAAATAAAAAGGCAACTTGTACTTGTCTTTGTATACCCAAATGTGCAGGGTTCAGCTGAGAGTGGAAACTTCCCCAGTACCTTGAAGTTCTTCCAGGAGTTCAGCATTAGAGAGCAGAGCGATTTTCTTTTCTGTTTATTCTTTGACAAGAGGATCACATACCACAGGCTGCATCCTGAGCAAGACAGAAGCACAATGTATTAAAAATGTTGTTAGCGCATTAGGTTGTTAACTTAATCAGAAAAATAATGCAGTGGTATAATTAGCTGTTACTCATGGTTGTTAATGCACATTAAGCAAATGTGTAGCAGCGTAGAACTTTGCTTAGTGTTACAGGCACATGAAATGTCATAACTCTGAAAGGCATTCATTGAAGAAACTGGAAAATAACACAAAAAGTCATACTGATAAAGAAAGGAAAATGAAAGAAAACAAGGTTAACGATAACATATGTGCTCTGGGGCACTCAGGAGATGCTGATACATTCCTTTTGATGTCATTTTTAATTATTAAGTTTGCCTTTTTCCAGTACTGCATGAATTGTTTTAAAAATATAATCATGTCCCACCACTACTAACTGCCAGGACATGAAAATGGATGGATGGATGTATAGATGGATTGCTCACTATTAATTTTACAGATCCATCAACAGCAATTAAATAAGACACAAACCAGAAATTCACATCCATTGAGCTTCTATCCTTATATGACTCCAAGAGGCTAACAATTCTTAATTAAAAATTATGCAATATAAACCATAAATCCACGATTCTCAAACACAGACGTCCATCCGTGACTCATTTTTGTTTTGTTGCCACAGCTAGAATCTCTGATTCATCCAGCGAAACCTCTGAAGAATAGTTCTGTCTGGTATGCTAGTGGTGGAACTCAGCAGGTGTGGAGAATGGCTGGGCTCCCCATGGAAGTGACTGGGAATCACTCTTATAAGCAAACAGCTCTTTACTGGTGCACAGTGGGCCAAAAATAAGAGGAATGTGTTGCTAAACGGGTCTTTCTAATCATAAAACTCATTGGAACATATGCCTGTACATCGTGGAATCAGGCAAATCCGTTTAGGTGTCATTTATTACAAAACCATTACTCTAAGCAGTGAATAAACACCGGGAGATGTGACGTTTAGTACTTTAGACCTATATAATATTTTTCTGCGTAATGCCTTAATTCACAGTTATGAGATTTTCTGTTGTAGCTATGAAATTGCCCATCTTAATCATGCATCATGCACTCCAGCTAAACAAATGTACATGAATATTGTGAGAATTCCTTAAAAAGCACAACCTGGAACGGGGCATTCCAATCATGGCCCAAATCCAGTGCTCCAAAATGTAATTTCCCAACAAAGAAAATAAACCGCACAGTAATCTTCCCTGTAATACCGACCAGTCCTTAAACAAAATCCCTCAGTTTCTGACATCAGCCAGTCTTCTTTTTTCATCTTTCTTAATGGGATTTTGGAGAAAATGGCTTTCTGAATTACTCTCCTCAGTCTCGCTCAGAAATCTTATAGTTCATATTGAGGAATCATTAATTGTTTCAAGTGACTGATGACCCACGTAAGCAAGACCCGAAGCTGAGTGCTGTGGCACAGAATTACCTGTGTGGCTCAAATAATGTAGGTAAATAGTGACATATGTGGGGTAACTTCAGAATTAACCACATAATAACATTCACTGCTGTTTTAAATTAAACGTATCGGTATGTATCGGTATGATTGCTATAGGCAGCCCACTGGCCACACACCTACGTTCTGTGTTGGGGACACTGTGTTGCTTTATAGTCTTAATTAATAAAAACTAACAGACTGATGTTCAGTTATAGCTAACACGTTTTGTTGGCTTTGTTACCTGTTTGGAAGCAATCCTGTCCAAATTAATATACATGTTAACAAACACATGCTTGAACTGAGGTTAACTTGGGAGATGAATTACCTCAACTGTTCATCTGACCGCCTTAAAGAGGGCAACATTGTTGCAGCTTAATTATTTTTCCTGCCAAGATAATTAGGCTTTTTTTTTTCTAGCAGACATCCTTGAAATACTGTATGTGAACATCTGGCTTTAATTTAGCTTTGAAGTGCAGCAAATGAAGATTGTTTATTGCTATTTCATGTACAGCCTCAACATATATTGTTTGTGGATGGTGAATACTTTGTTGAATCGGCAACCGCATGTCTGCATAACATTTTTGAAAAACATACATAGTTGTTTTTTCATTTCTGGGCAAACAGTATTTGTTGTGGATAAGTTAAGCTTGTAAACTGCCGACAGGCTTATTATGAACTTTCTGAGAGCTTGTAAGAGCCAGAAGACTTATGCCACGTTTTTCCCCTCTAAAAGAAAGAAAACCAAAATGTTTCTCCAACATCCAGCTCCAACCTAAAAGCAGTGAAGATGCTGCAAGTCAAAGTTCCCCCTGTGCCTATAGCTCCTTGCATTTTTTTTTTTTTTGATCACTTGAAAGTGTTATGAAAAATGACAGCATGGTAATAAACACAAGCTGTTGAACTTGAGCTGGGGGGGGGGGGCACACATTGGTTCCATATCTCTCTGCTTTTCAGACACAGTGGTCTCAATGTGGACTAAGGCGTAGCTTCTTTAAAACAAGTGTGTTGAAAGCGAACACCTCTGGGCGTGCTTTGAGATCCCCCCTCCAACCCCTGCGCACTTCACCTCCTCCCTCCCCTGCCTTTTTCTCCCCTCTTTCGTGTCATCCGGTTAGCCCCTGCATGTGAACCAGCATTCCCCTGGCTGCCGCTGTCCTGTCCTCTGGAATTCCTTACCTAGGGCGGCTGAGGAAGATGTGAAAGCACCTTGAATTTCATTAGACCAAATAGGACTTTGGGGCCAGTATCATATTCACACTGCCCCGGGGGTAACTGTACTCCCATTCAATTTAGGGGATGCAATTAACACTTTGACGGAAACTTTTATAAAGGATCACGCAAATGTACAATTACTGTATAGACATTATTTACGTACATAGTCATGGAAAGCTGAGGGAGAACGCAAAAGACACACATTTTATACGTATGTAATATCATTGGCAGCACCATACAAAGCTTCTTGCCTTTTCTGTGCACCTGTAATTGCGCTTTTAAGCAAATCAAATTTTTATTAGCACTGCTTTTATTAGAACTACGGCTGATTGCCTGTTTTTGATTGAAGCAGCCCAGGTTGAGAATTAAACCCTGAGTCACATGAGCCTTCTGGCTATCGACTGGGGGGGAGGGAGGTGTTCTCACTCCAATGTCTTTACCTTTGCCTATAGGAGCATTTCTTGGAACCATCCGGAGAAGAGTGCCTGAAATGAGAGTTTTAGGAACATCATGATCCTCTGTCAGTGTCGGGATTATGAGCTGAGCTGCCTTTCATTGCATACCTCTCTTACAATGGAAAGCAGATGCACCAAAAAAACCCATATATTTATTATTATTATTATTATTATTATTATTGTTAAATGTACACTGGATAGAAGTTTACCAAATAGATTATTACTCTTTTGTATGTTTTATATGGTTAGGTTTTGCTGAATCGAATCAGAAAATGGGAAATCTCACAAGACTTTAGTTAACCGTAGGACTTTATTAAGACCATTAAATGCAAACTGGCTAAACTGAGCTATATATCTAAGAAAGTTGTGGTTCCAGGTTCACTGTGGACTTCGGCACCAGCACACCCACTGTGTTTTGAAGAACACTGACTGGCATTTAGGTCTAGCAGTTCTCAAATATACGGTAGAATGAGCAGCACCAGAGACAGGTAACTCATTTGCAGTGCGAATCAGCTAGCTGAGGGGTCAAAGCAAATCATCATCATCATCATTATTGTTGACGCCGTCCCGTTGTTCTTCTGGATAAGGGTCATGGTAAAATGAATCACTTGTTTGTTAAATAACCAGAGCACTTAGATTCAACCCATGGGTTTCCCCGACTCATGGCAAAACTGTGGGACTTTTAATAAAAGCACATGTGAGACGTGATGCAAATGTTGCCGATGAATATACAAATGTGGCAGACCACCAAACAGCGAGGAGGTAACATCTTGAAGAGTTTACGAAGACGCCTTTTCAAAACATCTTCGGGGCACTGTCTCTCGTCAAAAAAAAAAAAAAAAAGTGTGGCAAATCCAATGTTTCTCTGGACACCGGACACATGTTCACTTCAGAGAGGTTCCCCCGAAATGCCCCAGAGGAGGTCACAGCCCGCACTAGCCAGACTGGAGCAATAGTCAGCCACTTAACTGCGTGCAATCCTCTGCTAACCGTCACCGGGAGAAGACACAGGAATGTAACGTTTATTTAATTTCTATTGGAGACAGTTTGCAGGAAGTGGAGGTGAATCGTCTGGTTCCCAGACAGAAGTCCAGTTATCATATCTAACAGAGAACAGAGCCCGCTAGCCATGTGACAGGCGCACAAACACAGACCTTAGGAGCTGGTAAGCTGAAAGCGCTGTGCACTATCCTGGATTATGAGTCAAACAGAGAAAACAACCTTAGCCGTAGTAACGGCAGAAAGGCAAATTAGCTTCATATCTGTTACAATTTTTTTTTTAGCTAATTAGAATATATTTTTTCAGTACATATGTTAACAGATACAGTTATCTATACATTTTAAAAAAAAAACTTAACAGACTGCTCAGCTTAAAGTCTCCATATTAAGCATTTAATATTTGTATTATTAAAGCAGGCTCAAAAATAATTTATTCAAGCAGATATTGATAAATAACACAGTAAGGATAAAGAAGGAATATATATAATTGTACCCCTGCTTGTGAATATTCAGAAATGTGACGCTACAATTTAGTTTGTACATCCTGAATGCACAACGGTTATGTCGTCGGTATGAGAAATAATTTTATTTTCATCATTTTCTCACTGAGTGTAGCAAAAGGAAAAAGTTTTGAGCTTCCAAAGTTGTATTTCCTACAACATGGAATCAGCTTCTCTGGTTTCCGGCTGGAGAGGAAGGGCTTGAAGCGTGCTGTCAGACATTTATTAATCTGACCATATCTCTGGATTTCTGGCTGGTGTCTGCGTGTGTGGATTCAATCAGCATGACGTCTGTTGCCATGGTGCTGGTTACAAAGAGCTTAATTCCAGACCACTAGGACCTTCTGATTGCCATGACAGTGTTCTGTGTATCTAACTCTTGCTGTTTGGGATGAAATAGTTTTTTTAAGGCACAAAATAAACCCTTTATGACTTCTGTAGTGAGGAGGTGATATCATTTTTCCGCAGACTGTTCTTTTCTTAAATCTCAATTTCTTTTTCCATAAAATACATTCTGTCCTTTTTTAAGTTTGAATTTTAATTCCCTTTACTAATTTGTTGGGGTTTTTTTGTATCTTCTTCTTTTTGGCTAATGCATCCAATTCGGTCCAAAATCCCTATGAACCCAACATACAATGAATCACCATTAAATAAAAGGAAAAAAACAGAACAAAAAAAAAATGACCCTCACTGGACAGCATCCGTCAGAGACACGGTTCTGTCATTTTTTTTTTCCTTGCCTAATCATAGTTTTGCATGAGTGTGGCTCCGCCCCCGCCCCGCCATCGCTATTGTTCTGAGTTAACGTAACGTTCCGTTCTGTGCTCTCCTCATCCTTTTTTTTTTTTCCACCCTGCTTTCTCAGCCGTTGCGACCATTTTCTCCTTCCCCCGGTATAATTTCCTTGGTGCTTCATTTTGATGGCCCCTCCCCGAGCAGACGCCGGTGCCTCGGAGCTCTGTCACGTCGCTGTTTTACGACCGCCGCTTCATATTAGCTCCTCGCCGCGCTGGCAGCCTTTTATTCACTGTCCCCTCATTTGCATTTTATTTAATGAGGATACTGATCACCAAAGCACATTCATCACTCCTGACCGCGCGCGGGATGCGTGCCTGCGAGCGGCGGCGATTTTCAGCCCCCTCCGCTCTTTTTAGTGACGCTATTTAGCTGGGCCTGGAGTTTTCATTAGGATGAACCGTGGCATTACAATGAACTTGGGTTTCTGGTCGCATGTCAGGATAAATTTTACTAGCGTTATGTTATTTCGACCTAGGAGAGGGAGTAAAAAAAAATCATGTTATCACATTGGAATATTTACACATTTTCGCTTTTTTTTTTTTTTTTTTGCATTTACCTCTCCTGGCCTTGTCATGTAGGGCTGGTATTTCCGCAGAATTAATTCCTGTAACCCTTTAGTGGCATTGATGCAAACCACAATGGTTTTACTAGCAGTACAGGTGCATGTTTTACAGCGAGATCATCGCACTGTTGGTGACTAGCTGAGGATCCTCCTGCCTGCGTAGGCTGAGGTTACGGGCCTGATCAGCAAGCAGTATAGGACGCGGTCGATCACGTACATCGCGTTTGCTCGGTGATATGAAGTCACGGGGACCGCATACATACAAAACATGTTGCCATTACGGTTGGGAAAACACGGACGGCTAATGTTCTGAAATCCATCATTACGGCTTCAGTATGGAGAATGGAAAATGTCTTTAATGCGTTTTATTACAGAGCGGACACTTTATAACTCATTAACTTAAAATACAGCAATCGCATGTAGAATGGATGACTCAATACCAATGCATAAAACATGAATTGCTATCACAGAGTGATGGGAACTTCCTCATACAATCAAACTATTGTTTATATTCTCTCCCTATACATACAGTTCATTACCAGTGGTTTTCTCGGGGTCGGGGGGCTGCTGCCTCAGACTCCATCCCTGGTTGCTGGCATTTCAGGGTTGTATATATTGTTTTATCAGTGACCTGTATCCTGTTTACCTGATGTAAGAAAAGCTTCGGTGTTGAAACTCCTTAAAAGTAAAAGGGACTGGGAATGTTTACGGTAACGCATCCAAACTTATTCCGCATGTTATCGTCTGTATTCCAAGCAAGGGGAGCCATGGTTACCTCGGAACTTTAACTTTAAACAGCTGCTCAACTCACATTTCAATATTGCGTTGCACAGAAATGCTACATATAAGATGAAAGCATTAGCCTCCATAGTACAGTGTTGCAATTAAGACTAAATTATTATTTGATAAGACATTTAGTCTTTCTAAACAGCGCTAATAAACACATTCCTGTGGTAATTACCATGCCCTTGATCAAGGAGAAAATATCCTGATTTGGATTGACAGGGGCAGTATCTGAAGCTGGATGAAAGAGAAAGGTAGCGGTTTTATAAAGCAACTTTTTTTTTTAATGATTCAGAGCTTTTAATAGGAGGCACACAGGAATATGGTGCATTTTAGCTACAGAGCTGCCTTCAAACCACTATCTGCAGAGATGGGTATATCTTCCAGCCTTGTCACTTGGATTTTTGACTCAGCCTTAGGCAAATGTCTGTTCTTACAAATATTTTGCATGACCCAAACATACTGAATCCCTGAAACTCTCTCTCTCTCTCATTCTCCTCTCTCTCTCTCTCTCTCTCTCTCTCTATTTAATTAGCTTAAAGTGCCTTTGGGGCAATCTGTATTAAAGTTACTATTTCATTCCAACTGAGAAGTTGGCGACAAGTTCATTCGAAAGCCTTGCATGTGTTTGAAATGCCAATCGCAGACAAGGCTAATATACTGGATGTCTTTTCATTGATTGAAAGGGGAGGGCAATTTGGCTTTAGCTAGGCGAAAACGGTGAGAGGGTGAAGCCGGAGCTCCAATCAGGCTGATTGTGATTCAGTGGCATGCTAACGGTCTTTATAACATTTCCATCAATACCAATACGGTTTAATCAAGCTGCCGGGGAAGTAATCATTACCTTTAAAATCAAACCTATTGAATCAACATTTCTGTTACAGTTTAACTGACAACATCTTGTGTGTATGTGTGTGTGTGTGTGTGTGTGTGTGTGTGTGTGTGTGTGTGTGTGTGTGTGTGTGTGTGCACGCGCACATGCAAGTGTAGCCTTAACATTGGAGTGATTCCATAAAACAGAAGATTAAGGATTTCAACAGCACACTTTTCCAGCACGCCCCTGCTACGCCCACCCCTTACCACAGTAAAACCTAAATAATTAAACACATTTTGTGTTTGTTCAAGAAGCATTTAGTAAATTTTCTTTCTCCTCCAGGTGACGTCTTCAGTGTCCCCGTTTTCGAGGGTGCTGATTCTACAGTCCAGTCTCCTCCGATCGTACATGTAACTGGCAAAGACAAATACAAAACACAGTTCACATCTTGACAAGCAACTGGTCGCATTTCATTTTATCATGTGGAAGCAACCAAACCATCCAGACTGCATTGGAACCATCTCTACACTTCAAACAGATCGCCTATCTCGTATGAAAAAACAACACAACAACAATAGCAACAACAATAATAGAAAACAAACTTGAACTAAAGCATGCTAGCCTTTTCAAGGCCACGTCTTTGTTTTTGTTTACCGTATGGTTTCGTACAAAGTAAGGGAGTTGGAGACTTACAGACCATCACAGCAAATGGAAATGTATTTTTGGCAGGAAATTAAAATATCAGGTATGACTGAAGGCAATGACGGAATGTTGTAGTCTTCATTTTGCATGATGGATGAGGTATATTGCGGTTCTCCGATCTGCTACAAAATAAAACTGTGCCGGAAGGCCCTCTGCTTACATCTGTCTCCGATGAAGCGATCAGAACTCAGCAATGCTCCATTTTGGTCTTTGGTTGCAATCAGTATTGAGCAATGGCTGGAAATCTGTCTTGTGAGTCGAGGCAGCTTCATTAGACGGGGGTGTAGGGGGGCTGAATCCATTTCACAAGGTCCACCTAGATGCCCGGACAGCGACATCTCTATCTCCTGCAGTCAGATGAATTGTGACTTTCAGCAGCTTCCCTCCGTGCTATTGAGAGTGAGGCACGTCTCATGGTGAGATCTCTGTGTGCATTTTTGCGGTGCTAGAGAGAAAATCGTGGTCACACTTTTTGTGCCATGTCTGTAAGAATCTATAAACATATTTATAACACATTATAATACATTAATAAAGCATTATAAACATGGCTATAAATATTTACAGAAAGGCATAACACATTATAGCCATGTTTATTGTGCATTACGAATGCTTTTGAAGCGCTCATCTATAATGTACTATATATACCTTCATAATGCAGTACAAAGCATCCTAAGTTCTTATACTGACCAATATCATGCGTTATCTATAGTGATCTATCGGTATCTAGTGCATTATAGATTCATTGGAACTTATTTTATTATATTATAATCAAAATTATAATACCTTATAATAGAGGAGGATTTAATGATTTTTGATTCTTATGCCAACTATTATAATGCCTAATGTAGATGAAAAAAGTTAGCTAAATTGTTTTACATCTCACAAAGCAAGAAGTCTATTGAGCCCAGGTAATAAAAACATGACTCAACCAACACTGTGTAATGCCTATTTTCATAGAGAGGACCGAACGTGGGAGGACAGACCCTTTTCGAGCATGGAATCCAGTCCCAGCTGTACATGTGACTTTCCATTCGTCCCATATTTCATTTGGTTTCTTCTGGATCCTCCTGATTTTTCAGGTTCCAGAGATGAGCAGCTCGGGTCAACTGCTAGCTGTAAATTGCAAAATTGTATATTTTCCCAACAATGGCTTTGAATGCAACTTTGAATGCCAGGTGCTCAGTGTTGCCGCAGATAAGTTTTTTTCTGGATGACTGGCTGTCATGTAAACTAAACTAATGTTGCCCCTATACTAATAATGTAAATGCTTAAAGGTGCCATAGAATGAATATCTGACTTCACCTCAGAGTTTGGTATGTGGAAATGACATACCGGGAACCTCAAACACTATTGTTCCTTCTTTCAAATATAATTCCTCAATATGTAAAAAGACGAGAATGGGCTGTTTTGAAATTCCAAGACTGTTACATAACGGTATTAACCACACCCCAAACTTAACATAAGCCAGCCCACTTTCAAGCTCAGTGGAAATGCACATTTGTAGACTTCAACAGTTCTACAGGAATCCTGAGTAAGAAACAGAGGACAACAGGGAAAATGGCAGGCTGTATGCATAAGTGTGCCCTTCGAGGCCGTGACGGGCATTTTTCATTCCCTTCCCGAGGAGCCAAACTGTCAACAGGTTTATGTTCCCCTTGAACAGGTACATGTACAAGTCAGGGGTACTTTTCCCAAAAGGTCCCGTTAGTGACTTACGTTTCAGCTCAGTTGCATGGTTCTAACTATGTAAGTCGCTAACGTTGCTATGCTTTCGGGAAACGTACTCCAGGTAGCAGGGGAGTATTACACAACATTATGAAGTCTGTGAGTCTGACTTTCACAAGACATTACAAACAACACATTTAAAGCTCAGCTTGCTGTTTTGAGTCCTTACTAAGCTAGCATCGTACTATTTGTTGGGTGAGAAGAATGTTCTTGTTACAATACTAAAAATAATTTTGGGCAGCGATGGCTTGATGGTTAGGGATGCGCACCTGTAATTGAAAGATTGCAGGTTCGAATCCCCCACCAGCAAGTCACTACTGAGGTACCCTGAGCAAGGTACCGTGCCCAAGCACTGCTCCCCGGGCGCTGAATTAGCTGCCCCCTGCTATGTCACGAAAGGGTCAAATGCAGAGGACACATTTCATTGTTGTGTACTGTGTGTTGACAATGACCACTGATCACTAAATTTTAAATAAGTTATTATGCTAACTATGCTAGGCTAAAGTGGGACTATTTACCTGTGGCAAATTGTTCCAGGAAATTAAATGAACATTAAACTTACTACTCAGAAGCATCCATTTGCAATCGCTGAGCAACTGGCTATTCCTCAAACTTCAATTCCTCCCCTGACAGGCTCAAACATATATGGTTGGATACCTAAATGATCCATGTTCCACTACCCTCATAGTAATATTTGTTGGTGCTTTGTGAGCCATTGAAATATGTCAGTGTAAACCAGCCAATCAGAGCAGAGCTCATGAACATATTAATGAGCCCACCAAATAAGGGAAATCAGCCTGTTTTATTCTCAGGCCAAATTATACATGTTACCGGGCACAGAGCACACGGGAGAACGAGACGTCCGTGGAAGGAGTTTTTATTTACAGACCAGGCAAACAGAGTTAGAGGGGGCGATCTGGAGCCGGAATCGGGGCACGGAGTAAGGGGTCGGAGGGAGCACACAGGACGTGGGACGGGTGGACACAGGTGGGAAGCGGGAGGAAACAGGACCAACACGGGAGAACTGGGCTAGGGCTGCAAAGACAAGGAGATAAACGCTCAGTAAGTTGCAGGGGAATCAACAATACCTCGCACAGAGGAGAGCGAGGTGACTCCTTTTAAAGCCGCTGGAACAGGTGGACGGAATTTCGCAGATTAGAGAGTGCGCTCCGCCTGTCGGGGGCGTGGCCGGGACGTAACAATACAGTTGTAAATGGGCCTGTAAAACCATTTCTGAACATTTTTCAACAAAACCAAGTTCACATAAATTCTACGTAGATAACTTAGGGCAAAAATGCATTCTATGGCACCTTTATAACATCAGTCTTTTAAATGAGTTTGAATTTTTTTCAATCAAGGGGTATTAGTAAATATTAGCAAACGCTATATTTCCAGCATGTTCTCCTGCATTTGTTGTGTAAGAATTTGGCGACTATATGTGAGAATGAGTAAAAGCCCATAATAAAATTAGAATTTAGTCAAGAGTCCTATTCTAGCAATGACAAGACTTTTGGAAGCATATCTATACACTTTAATAGTGACACAGATATAGCATTTGCATGTAAATATATTTTGCCAGTAGCAATGTGAAAATCCCTTTGTTTTCCACTCAATTAATAGGCTAACAGTTCAGAAACTTTACATGTTTAAATATGAATTTTCAAGATTGTTTTTGATTATTTCATATGCAGATTTTTAGTGATGATGCTATAGATAGCATTCAGCTGGAAAATGAAGCGAGAGAGATATCTGTGGAGCAGCTGATGCTTCGGAATGCCACCTCCCAGGCTGACTGTATCTCATTATGTCTCATACTGTGGGAGCCAGAATTTGGCTCTGTTTACATGTTGATAGCGATCAAATCAATATTTTCTGACCACCCTGGCCAGCCTCACATATTCACGACGTAGGCCAGCTCTGCATCTCAATTACCTTTCCCTGGACTTCCATAATGTAAGGTCACATTCTGGATATTTCTTTGCAATAGGGGCATTTTGCTTTATCGGGACTGCAGGTAGTGGTAAAGTACGTAGACATGAGTGGTCAAAAGGGTGCGGAAACAGAGCCCAGGATCTTGCTCCGCCACCTTTTATTGCGATACTTAACCCCAGTACCATAGTTATCTGTGTAAATAGGAAAAAAGGAATTGGCAAAGGATATACTGAGATGCACGGTATTGTGTAAGATCTTCGCATTCTAGGTACTTATAGACATAAAGTGGAGAGCTTATCTTGACGTCATGGCTGGTGGTTACAAGGTCAACAGTTCAGTGCACTGCGGTTACCATTCATTAGACAACCAAACAAAGAGCCATCTGCGTGAACTGGGGGCTATATTAGCTAGAATGTTAATTAATCCATTGAAACATTCCCTCCCCCCCCCCCCCCCCCCCCCCCTGATAAACATTCTGGAGTTTTATTTTATATATATAAAACGCATAATCTTGTTAATTTATTCTACTCATGCATTTTATTATCTGATTAC
>JAABNY020000032.1:13930599-13943465 GCA_015164015.2 Brevimyrus niger
GTCTCAGCCCATTTTTTTCCAGCATTCGTAGAGATAGATCTGGTGGTTCACGTGGGAACTTCTCTCTGGCTGTCCGCACTACCTTGGTTTCCCTGACGGTACGTTGGTACGGCGCACCGGCGAGTCACTCGAGGGGCGGGGGGGGGGCGGGGGGTGCCTCTCGTACTCTCGTAGAATGCTCGTGGGTCTCCGCTGCCGCCGGCCTACCCTCTGCCCTGGAAATGGTGGGTGGGGGTTTGAGGGAGGAGGGGAGAGGGATACTTCAGGATCTGATGTGAGTGAAGCCGTTTGAAGCTGCAGAAAAGTGAATAATCAATTGCGTATTGATTTCTTGTAAGATTTTGTAAATTTCAAAGTCAAGACAAAGAGGATAGCTTAAGGAGACAAACAGCAGGAACCCAGCATAAATTAGCCAACAAACAGCGGTGTGGAATAAACTAACGACTCGTCAGAAATTTTCCTTTTTTTTCCCCGGCAGACACTGTCTCCAAATCAGCGCGGCTGGGAAAAAAAATGGGAGTTTAACCCCGACGCGATGAGAGGACCTAATTAAACTCAATGGAGCTCATTTGAATGTTAGGGATGCAAATGGGTTTCCGTGTTTTTTACGGATGGGAAGGCAAGTCGTTCGGAGAAGAATTAAGGGTTATTGCTTGCGTGAGGCGCTGTATTCCTGAGGAAGAAAGCGCTAAGTCAATATTACAAAAGAGGAAGATTTTGACCGTCTACATGATTCAACACAAAGAGCACGTTGAGAAACATCCTGACACTGGACTGCTGTTCATACTGGGATGGGGGAAGAAAATCAAATATATGGTGCCAAAGCTATTAAGGATATCCATGCATGCTGATGGAAGCGCCCGCGAACGATAATTATCGCCGTTTGAATACCAAGCAGACGAACGCAGACGAAGCAGATGACAAGAGCAACATTAGCTGCCAGAGATATTTACTAAGCAGCATGACTCGTTTAGGTCCTGACGACGGGTAATTATAATGAGCCGTTTATTTCTCCAGATGTAAGCAGAGGTGGCGCAATGGGAAAAAGCGCAGAAATGAGGTGAAGTTCAACCTTTATTCTGTTGGGAAATATTAACCGTTTTGACTCTGTCTGGATTTATTATGAAACAAGGAGAGAAGACAGTTAACGTCGAGGAAAGAAGAAAAAAAATACGTTGGTGGATTTATACTCTTGTGGTGTTTTCCCGCCGTGAAATGGTCCATGTGTTTTTTGTTAGTGAAAAGTTCATCTGCTTTCACCCGCAGCTGGATGGGAAAGCCCAAAGCCACAAAGTCTACAGACAGTCAAATGGTACAACCTCTTTTTTTTTTTTTTTTTTGGGGGGGGGGGCATCTGTGTGCCATTTTGCAAGTGTTTGACACATGGCAGCTGGAATGGAACAAACAGCGGCAAAAAAGGGGGGTTTCCATGCCATAAGGGATGGTGAGATGGTGCACTCACCCCCGCATGAGGGCGGGGCGGGGGGGGCAATGGGGGCGGGACCAAACAAAAGGGATGGTGCGTCAATCCATAGCAGGTTTGGACCCAGAGTGATGTTGGGCAGAAGGTGTGGCCCCCTGTCATGTGAGCTGCCTTGGGTCCTCCCAGAGCCATTTAGAATGGATATCGCTGACGTAACTGTACCAATCAGCTGACTTTGCTTGAAGTGCCAGCAGTACTCGGTTTGCCACTCGGAGCCTCTTCAGGCACTTATTTCTGCGCTCAGGATGCCTGTACTTGTGGGATTGGGATACACAGCATTACATCGCTGCCTCACCGACGTTTTATGGCTACACTTTTGCACATTAGTGCTAATGCTAATTACTAGTTGTTTGCCAGCTGAAAAAGTCTAAGTACATTTCTAATGGTGCAATTAATCATCGCATGCAGGCTCATAATTTTATACCTAATCTTATCGTTACTAAATTGTGTGCTTACTGCTACAATATATATAGATGTGTGTGTGTGTATATATATATATGTATATATATACACACACACACACACACACACATCTATATATATTCTTGAGACCATGTCCAAGAGCACTTTCTGTCTTTTTAAAAAAGTTTGGACAAAGACATGGTTTTTCTTTTAGATTTGAAATCTTTTACATCGAAACTTTTATCTTGAAGACAAATTCATTGGATACAATTAAATTGAAAACAATAGGGCTACAGGTCATTTCAGTATCACACAGTACTCGTAATGCCTACTGGCTGTATGCCTTGTTGGTCATTTCCACAGTGCCATTAATGACTCTTGGTTCGGACACCTCTGTTTGGCTGGTAATATATATTTTGATGTAACGTAGCTCATAAGACTATGAACTTTACATCCATCCAAGATTGGGGTGAACTGTCTGGGGACAGCAGTTGTTAATTTCTACATTAAAAAGTTAAATATAACTCAATATATCAAATTTGCATTTATAGTGAAGCCATGACTAGCTTTTGCTATTCAAGCCAATCAGTGTGATTAAACTGTTCTTAATCCTTTGTACCGCCAATAAAATGACTTAATACATGATAAATAAGATACACCAGTGCAGAGCTCATTTCTGTCAGACTCATTAAAATTATATTATAAGCAATTTCCTGAAACAAATTACATTTTAAAAATCATTATGTTGGAAATAATGAATTAACTTATTGTGGTTTAATGCAGTTTCTGCAGTATAATACTGTCATAAACACAGAATGGAATATACTATATAAAATAATCCCTTGTTAAATTAGGGAATATTTAACTATTATGAGATTTTGTTTCTATATTTATGGAAGAACAAGACAGGATGAATATAATGTTTCATAACTGACAGATGCTAGGATTCTCTTGCCTGAGGTTGCACAACTAAAAATTACACTGTAATTTGATTGATGGAAAACTGAAGTGGTTCATCTACCATCGTGTTCTGTCTTTCCTCTGGCTCAGCAATTTCCATGTAAGATGATGTCTCGCAAACTGGGAAAAATTGTCATTTATATTTCTGAAGTCTCGTAATATGAAGATTTAATTGCGGCATGTTGACCCAGAACAGCAGAAGATAATACATATATTTTATAAGTGAAGTATGTGGGTCACATAAGATTGGTGTTTATTGACAAAACAAGAAAAGAAAAAAAAAACGTATATGTGCTAACGTCTCTTGGCTGGTCAAAAGGAAATATAAGAGTATTTTGTGGAAATTGTGATTTCAGCATGATGCCAGGTCAATTCTGCGTGGTAGCTGCAGGCTGACTGTCAGTCTGTTTGGCTCTGAATTTCATCAAAACAATCCTGAGGTTTAATTAACGAGATTTGCAAACGGCAAGCAATGTGAAAAAACACTGTTATTCAATTACTTGCTTATGCATTTCATTTGATTCCTATGACAAATGTGGCTTTCAATTGAAAATGACTTCCACCATTTTTTTCTGTATATGACAAGAAAATGCCAACAAAGGCAGTTCACTCCAACAGTATGTTCACACAATGGTGTATATACTCAATATGGTCACATACTGTATAAATCCGTCTATCTGAGTCAGCAACACTGACATTAGCTACCAAGAATTTTGTGACGTCAGTAATCATTACTGTCTTCTCCCCCCATATGTTGTATACCGCAATTCAGAATTACAGCTATAAGGGGAAGATGTGATATTTCAGTTGTGTATTTTAAAAGCTGCGTGTACTTGCTATTTTACATCACTTGCTAAAATGGCAAAGCTATACACTGGTAATTAATTTGATATTAAATTAGTCATGCAAAGCCTATTTCATCAGAAGAGAACAACATTGTGTCTTGCAACAAATGCAAAATAAATGCACCCACGTATTAGAAAACGAGTCAACATAGAAGGCTAGAGTTTTTATTTTAATATTACTATCGAGAATTGCAACGGCAACGTTGTGCCTGCGGCTGAATACATACAGCTCACAGACAGGCTCAGGAGGTTCATTTTGTTTGGTTAAACATTAGAACGGCTGGATGCATGATCTAGTTGATTTTGAACACGGTGCGATTTCTGGTGCCAGACAGGTTGGCTCCAGCATCTCGGAACCAGTCACCTTACTGGGATTTTCGCACACCACAGTGCCTAGAGTTTATAGAAAACGGTGCGTTAAACAAAAAACAAGAAGTCAGCAGCAGTTCTTTGGGCAAAAACACCTTACTAATGAGAGAGGTCCGAGGAGAACGGCCAGACTCGTTAAAGCTAACAGGAAGGCCACAAGTGCAAAAATAACAGCTCAGTACAACAGTGGTGTGCAGAAAGGTCTCTCTAAATGTATAGCTCATCGACCCTTTATTTTGCTTTAAATAGCCTAACCTGTACTAGCTAGCTGTACCTAATAAAAATGTCCACCGAGTGCAAATGCAGCATGTCTTTTCATGCATGGTTTTCAGTTTTATGTTGTTTTGCATTTTTTAAATTTAGTTTCTTTTGCTGTTTCATTTAGCCCGTTTTATGACTCCATAGCAGTGATTTACTCTGGACATAAGGGATCCGGTGATGACTGCAGGCTGAAGCTTTTCACTGTCCACATGCCTTTGAAAAAAACCTTAAGCAGCTGGAAGCAGACCCTCCGAACCCGAAGCCCAGACACATAGAACAATAGTTTCTATGGTTGAAAGTTACATCTTAACTTTCTGTGACATAATAATATGTTAGTGTTTATTTCTATAGGAACAGGGAATCCCTGTGGTACTGTAAAGCCCTTAGTGGATTCCATTGCTAATACATGACGCAATTTATATCAAGTGGGCTTCGTGGGCGGGGGGATATGCCCCTATAAAGTCAAGGTGGCTAGATCAGCTCCCAGGAAGGCCCTTGCTGTAGTACTGCTCAGCAAGGACCTACCCTGAAAAGCACAGTCAGGTTCGTAAAACCAGTCAGATGCTTGTGATGCTGGAACTATAGAACAAATACAATAACATCCATGCAATACTGATTGGTTCTTCTGACCATTCAACTAACTTCTAGCATGCACGCTTTATGTTGATGATAGTTCATGGGCTAAAATAATTATTCATGTGAACCAAAAATACTTTACGCTTTCTGTTTCAACAAAAGCCACACCAATTGGTGGCATTCTTCAAATAAATAACAAAAAAAAAAACTAATGTTTAAAACCCAACATATTTATATAAACAAAACACAATACTATGTCAGCAAGGACACAAAACTCAAAAGAGGACAGGTTTTTTTTTTTAAAAAAAACTAACAATATATAAAATGCACTTTTCATTATTCCAGCAAAAAGCCAGTGTACGCCTCTTTCAGTTGTCATTCCTCAGCTAGATAAAATGCAAGCTAAGCTACACATGAAACCAACGTTTATCATGGTGCTGTGCCACGAGAAAGCGAACATAGCATTCTGCAATGAACCTTCACGGAATTTTGGCTGATGCTAGAACAGAACTCAAACAGCCTGTCATGAAGATCTCCATGTTATACCAATCACAGCGAATTTGACGTTATATTACAATAGAATGCTAATGCTAATGACAAATGAAGACACAATGGATTAAAAAGCAATTGTGTGGTATACACGTCAAGGGGACAGCACAGACCAACTGAAAAGCCTTGATTTACCAAAGTGAGACGCCATCGAGAAGAAAAAGAAAGGGCGATTGTCTGCGTTAATATTTTCTTGATTGTCAACGGGCGGGACAGATTTTTATACTTAACAATGACAAAAGATGAACTTTCTGATACCTGCGTGAGAAGGTTGCAGGCGTTACGATGGGCAGCCATGGATGCTGCAGGATACCGCTTTAAAAATACAGTGAAATGCTACGTGTGTAGGGACTGCAGGCAAACGCCGGGGCCGATGTGCCAGAGGTTATCGCAAAGTCAGTTTAACCAGGCATTTCAGTTTTATAAGACCGCAAGGAAACTGCTCTTAATCTGTACCAGATTTCCTAACACATCTGTAGCATAATTAAAGCCGGACTACCGCTTTAACACTTTTAGCTGTATCAGGCAGCTTGCCGCACAGGGTTCTGGTACAATGTCGAAATTGGTTGGCGAGTTAATGCAGGGGTTATGGATGTTTTGATGTGTGTCATACAAGATTCAGGCCGAATGATGCATTTTGACCAGGGACTGCCTTTTAATTCATTCCCACACATGGTTTTGATGACAACACATCAATGATTTATGAAGCCACCCATTTCCCAAGCTCTCTCACTGGTATTTATAATTCATACTTTAAGGTGCCCTCTCAGGTGCATTAATACTGTATATAATAAATTCTGGCAATTTAGCTCCTGCTTTCCAGTTTTGAATAAAGATGTATTTTTAATGATGAATATCCATTGGTCTCACTTAGGGGGAGTGTTTCTTGCGGAAAGAAATTAACAAAATTATCATATGGGCATATTAAACTGCATCTCTTTTTCTTCATTTGGCTAGCTGGCAAAGAAAAACATTGTCAAACAATAAAATGAGTATGAATATAAATGATCATGTATCCATATCCAACAAAATATCTACAAAAACAGTTGTCAGGGGAGATAAATGGCCAATTTCTCCATACAAATATCTTGCATTAAGTTCTATTATTTCCTTTTCCATTATTTATTATGATGAGGTGATGAAAAATTGTAATAGACTCTTGGTTGTTGTATTTCTTGAAAGAACATTTAAAAAATGCCAAAGTAAAATTCTATGCATCAATCGATAGGGAAACACGAGAAAAAGACTGCACTTTGACAACCCTGAAGTATGAGCAAGTTATATCGGGAAAATTAAAGTCAAGTGCGCGATGCTATATTTAAATAGCTGGTAATGGAGAGTACAGGGACAGCATATATCAGTATATATATACACAGTACATATATATGTACAGTGTTCACATTCATCCATATATGAATACAGCAGTATGAATAGACAAAAGATGACTGAAAGGGCTGCTCGTATTTGAAGGCTGACCTTGATGGAGGAACGGCAACACTGAGGTCCTTTCTGCTAGAACAGCCAAGAGCTCCAGCAGATTGGAATTACCAGCAGGGCGACAACGGCGGCCATAGTGTTGCGCGTATAATGTCTGCATTTGAATGCTTCTCACGTGTGGTGGGAGCATCCGAGCGAAGTTCATATTATTCCCCCCGCCGCTCCCTTTTATGTCAGTCTTTCTAGTTTGCGTGTGCGTGCCTGTGCGCGCGGGCGCGCGGAATCTGTATTCCTTGTTCCTTAAATACATACCGGTTGCCAGTCCCCACGCGAGACAAGTATTAATTGTCGTATGATTGCTGACGGCGCAGTATGTAAACCATGTTCAAATTTATGCCACATCTCATCCCCCCCCGGCGCTGCCACGGCTGTGACGATTTACCACGACGGAAGCCTGGGTGGCGTTTATATGCCCGTTAGCCCGACGTCCAGAATATGAATGGGCTTTCCTAGTAGTGCGGAACCAGACTGGGATTTCGTTTTCGTGCTGTAACGCGAACAGAGGATCACGCTCGAACGCTAAAAAACAAGGGAAAGAAAATCACATATTCTGCTTTTTATAGGGTAGAGAACGTCTACCCTCTGCATGTAACAATATTTCTCCCAGGTATCATGCTTTCATCCACGGTCCGTGATTCGCTCACCGGTACGTCCGCTTATTTCCCGGGACCGGGAAAAGTGCAGTATCAGCACCCGGGAATCCAGATAACCGCTCCATTAAAAATAGACCCTTTAATTTATTGATCGGCGAGAGCGCGGAAGACGTCGACCGTGGAGACGTGCGGGAAACTGCGTTTCGGTTTATTTATTCCCATTGCCAGGTTATTAATCTCGCTCAAGTGTGATGCATTCCCGGGCTATGAGAAGAGGCAGGACGGGCCATCTCCCCGTATGAATCACTTATCCGACTTCCACAGCGGCGTTTGTTAACATGAATTATAATTTCTATGTTTGTTTGTCTTTGGAGGTCACACATGAGCCCCAGTCTCCGGAAGGCATATCGTTACAGGGTCGTGTTGTTGGTTTGGTGAAGAACACAGTGCCCCTACATTCCATTTCTCTATTGTTTGAAGCTCGAGGACACACTTCTTTGTCCTGGTTGTTTTTCTTTTCCTTAGGTATTTCAAGCACAGGAAGAAGCAGAAGCACCAGGCATGGTGGTAATGAGTGAATGTGTTTGGTAAATGTAGTAGATTCCCAGCAGGTCTGCATTCAGCCACACCAATTATTGTTTCAATTAGATTAATATAAACCCAACTTCTAGCTGCTTATCCAGTACAGGTTTGCAGTGGGCCTGGATCTTATCCCAGGCATATGATTCATAATAGGAGGCACCCAACACTGGATGCCAGTCCATTGCTGCCCAGACACTATCACGTGTTTTAGACAATTTAGAGGTGCCGTTTAGCCAAACTACATAACTATGGACTGCAAGAGGAAAACAGAGTGCCTGCAAAGAACATGCTAAATGAACACGCATACACACAGCCCAGGAGTGCGACTTGAACCCCCAACGCTGGAGGTTGCCTGTCACAGATAACCCACCAATCCACACTGCCACTGAAATAAAATGAAAACAAACACTTCACTTAATTGTGACAGTGACTGCAATTGTCTCAGGGCCAGGACATTTCTACTGACCAGAGACTGAGAATAAGCTCAGAAATACCAAAAAAAATTCTCCTTGTTGTGTTGCATTTGTTTTGTGCTTGTGGAGAGGCTTGGTGGCACAGCGGTTAGCTCTGTATTGCCTCAGTCCTCTGGGACCTGGATTTGAGTCTCCACTTAGGTTCCATGTGTGTGGAGTTTGCATGTACTCCCAGTGTTGTGGGGTTTCCTTCAGGTACTCCGGTTTCCCTTATTGTCCTGCCTTGTGCCCTGTGATGGGTTGGCACCCAATCTTGGGTTGTTCCCCGCCTTGTGCCCTGTGATGGGTTGGCGCCCCATCCTGGGTTGTCCTCTGCCTTGTGCCCTGTGATGGGTTGGCGCCCCATCCTGGGTTGTTCCCTGAGTTGTGCCTGGTGATGGGTTGGCACCCCATCCTGGGTTGTTCCCTGCCATGGGTGGATGGATTATTCAATGAAATATGTTTTTAAACATGATTTAGCTAGTTTTTGTGCCTATGAGGAAAAACTTAAACTAGCATTTAGTCTGAGTATCTTCAGTTCTTCGTTTCTTCATAGAATCAAGAGACCTATTAAAGTTTATGGCAATTTTCCAAATGTCTGTCTTCCTCTCTTCCCACAATCCAATGTTGTTCCATTCAGGTGACCTGCTGACTGTTTTCAGTTTATACGTAATAGTGTGGGAAAGTCTTAGGCAGCCAAAGAAAATGATGTTTAAATAATATTTATTTTGATGTAAAACTATGCTATTATGCCTGTCAAAGTGTGTTAGCTTCGCCATTTCAGAACCTCTGCTAAAATCACCCCATTATTTCCAGCAACCAAACAGTACACCAATGTTTTTTTTTTTTTCTCACTTGACCACTAGCACACCTTGTATGGCTAATCAGTACCTCACTGAGTTACTCAACTAATTAATTCATTAAGTGAGCTGGTGATGAAATTTAATAAATATGTGAAATGGCTGAGGTGCCCCTGAGGAGAGGTTTGGGAACTGAAGCGATGTTGATCTAGCCATTCATGAAGAAATTAACAACTTTTTAAAAAACAGAAGAAATTCATACTGGTTTTTATCGTATTACTCTTAATTTTCAAATGTTCTAAAGTGTAATTTTCAAATGTTTTGTTCTTGGTTCCATGCAAAACTGAATTTACTACCAGATAAATAGCTTTAATCATTCCTCTTGACTGCCTAAGACTTTTACCCTGTACTGTATTTACTGTACGTGCCTACCTGCAGTTGGAAAAAAAAGTTACTGTAAATAGATGGATAGAAAACGAACTTCAACTAAATCCTTAATTAAAGAACAGAGAGCCGCTAATGTGTTTGAATCAACAGGTCAGGAAATCAAAGATGAACATTGATGTGAAGGCCCCTTTATTCTGTAACCGTGACACTTATGTGAACCTCACACCAATACTATAAACACTTCCCATTTTTATCCAGCTGCCAACATATAAACTTCATAGGAACCAACGAGATGATCTATTATTGCTATTTCTTTGACATGACAAACAATTCCTGGAGAGAGCCCTGTCGATTGAATTTAAATACGATGGAAGTTCCATCTGTTAGCCAGCTGCTAGCCATTTTCAGATGCTTGTCTAGACATACAGCTGACAGAAAGCTTAGCTGCATAATAATAAATACTTCACAGAGCAAATAATCAATAAAAAGGAATGTAAAACCTGCAAAAGGTAATCCTTCTTTGGCAAAAACCTAATGTGGTCTTTCAAACAGACGACTCCGATATGTACCGGAGTCACCTGTACCACAAAGGCCCTTTTCCCCCGTGACTGTGCATTTCACTCCAGTTTGCCTGTTTTTGTGACGTACCAGTGAAACCACTGATCTCAGCCAGTATCATAAAATCATGGAGGTGGTAAATCACGAAGGGGTTAATTGAAGTGAAATTAACTGAGACTTTTTTATGATTTACACAGGTACAGAAGCACAAGTACAGTGGAGTTCTTGCATGGTTCCCTCGGTTAAAACCATTCAGGTTTACTAAAACATCCATCCATTTTCTGCGAACACTTACCCTACTCAGGGTCGCGGGGGTTCCAGAACCTATCCCAGCGGCTATTGGCACACTGCAGGCAGGGAACGACCACGGATGGTGTGATTGCGCCAGCCCATCACAGGGCGCACTCACACACGCGTACCTACGGGCAAATTGGCAACTCCAATTAACCTTAGTATGTCTTTCGACTGTGGGGGGGGGGGGAAACTGCCGTACCCTAAGGAAACCCCACGATGACACGGGGAGAACGTTGTCAGGCAACCGCAGCAGCGCCATACCAGCCCTGTTTACCACACCACAGTCAAAATAATAAATAAATGAAGAATGGTTAAAGAGCTCATTCGTTTTTTTTTTCATTCCGGGGGCAGGCTTTTGAAGAACATTGCTTTTATACGTTGAACACTGTCGTTTGCGAGAGTTGTCTTCCTTAAGAATATTCGTATAGCATATATTTGCCATTTAGAATTAAAGGCATGCTTGTGGCTAGCTTTTTATTAATTTTTAAAAATAGATTCGGCGGATATGGTCCTCACTCGTTCATGTTCATCAATGCAGTCACACCATAATGCCAGTGTCCTCTTGGTGCTCGAGGTTAAAGGTATTTCGGGAAAACAAATATTATTTTGATTAGGGGGTGGCATTTCTATGTATTTCTAAGTAGCTGTCAACATTGAATTAAACTGCCACATTACCTAGAATTAAGTGTTTGTCAGACACGTAAAACACAGAGACAGCTTTTAAATTGCCCTTTGCGGTTCTTCAGACCCGTGTGAAATTACTGCACTCTAACTGAATGTAAAATTGAATATATGACCCTCCGAACAGGTGACACAGCATATGATGAATGAATATAGAATGAATATTTCCATGTCCTGCTCATGTTTTGAAAATAGGAATTGTGGTTCTGGTTTGTATTTTAATTATAGGAATAGCTTGGAAAAATAACAATTTATATTACATTGTATAATTACAGCAAGCATGCAGAATGACACCCTAACCAGTCTTATGCCCAGAAATCGGCTCCACCCCTCTCAACCAGGATGGATGATGATTACAATTATATATCTGCCAGCATTGCCCTCTTTTGTCCTAATTGTGACTCTGCATTCTGTTATTCTGTTTGTTCTTTCACAGTAATAAACACCTGGAGTATGACATTCTTACTAACTGTTTACTTTTAAGTTGTTTAGACAAAGATCCAAATATTTAGCCATAAACAAGTATTAGATTTTCGTATTGTTCCTCTGCTTCTGTGTTGTTAAACAAAGGGCAAACCAAACAGGTTATACATAAAATGCTCTCTTTTATAGCATTGTATACTCTTCTTATTTGCTCCAGGTTAAGGCTCAGTTTCTCCTGTCATGTGTCCTGCATGTATTTGAGCACACGGCTTCAAAGGCAAAAATTTCAGAACTAGGCAACCTAGCAGTTGAAGTTCCATTTAGGTTAAGATGGAGGATGGGAAGGAGCAGCTTGTTTTAGACCCAGTTTTGAACCGTCACCTGTCCCATGGTCGAAGCTGAGGTCATGTTTCTCTTCCCAAAAATTACCAACATCCTGGTATTGACCCTGCTCTCTCTAAAAACCAGCCCAACTGTGCATGCCCTTAAATGGGAATATTGTTACTCCAATTACTCAAGTAATTCTTTTTTGGCTGCTCATCTGGTTTGCAGATTATGTCCATTTGGACCGATGGGTTAGGGTCCTACTACATGAACTGTACATTTCTTAATTTATCCCTTTGTACAGATAATTATTTTGACTATTTTGAATATTTAGAACTTTTTATGTGTTTCTAAGACCTCCCTTTTGTCACAAATCCCATTTGTATTTCTTTTAATCTATGTGCTCCCATGAACAAAGTGACCAAGATGCACCTGCCAATGACCATCCCCAGTCCCCCAATGACTACAGCCTTCCGAGATGCATGCAGGTTGATGAAGGTGGTAGTGGAGGGGAGCTTCCAAACCAAGTTAAATTGCATCACCATAAATCAGCAGCCTGACTGCCTGTTTGCGTCGGGAAGTGACCAGACCTGGCCCAGATCGCCGGAAGTAACCTTAACATTTTGGGTCACACCTGTGCTCCACGCATATAGTTATTTCTCCACCGCAGAAAATGGTGGACCTGACTAACTGGGGCCCTGCCTGTGTTGGGGGGGGGGGTCCAAAAGTCTTATAAACAATTTGGTTTTGGTTTCCAATTTGAATACTTTTGCTGAAGTAACTTACGTGATGAGTTCTGCTTATCTGCCTGTTGTTTAGTCCCCCCCACT
>JAABNY020000032.1:13953816-13965517 GCA_015164015.2 Brevimyrus niger
CGATGAGGATGGAGGACGGGGCTGGTAAAGGCAGATCTGGGTAGGGGGGGCGGGCAGGCGATTGTTGGGAGAGCAAGTCGTTTACTGCGGCGGCCCGGCGCAGCGAGCCCCCCCTCAGAGTCGGACTTTGATGAGGGCTGGGATTACTCTGCGAGCAGCAGGCATCCAGGTCTCAGGCGGGGGCCCAGCATCAGTGCACGTGTGACAAACAGAGAGAAAGCCGCCCCCGAAGCGGTTAGCGTGCTAACATATGGCACTAATTGGCACCTGGTCAGAGGGAAGGTGTTAAATGAGAGTTGTTAGATTATAGTCACCGCATCGTAAAGGTTAGAGGCACGGACACACGCCTCGAGACACATACACTTGTTGGCGCCTTTTAAAGAAATCATTTTGTTTCTGTTTTGTGCGCTTTTTTTTTTTTTTTTTTTTACTATTATTACAATTTTTTTTTTTTTTTTTTACTTATTTCACAAGAACGATAAGTGTCCGGGTTGGAATCTGTTATTGTATTATCAATGATTTCTTAGGAAGAAATGCTTTTCCATGCATTTTCATAAAACGTATAAACATAAAGCCATTAAACACAAGCCCCGACAAGGCCAAAGGAAAAGAAAAGCAGGCAAAAACAAGACAGTTAACTGCCATTATGGAACATCAAAGCTATTGTAATATGTGTAAAGGAAAAGTCCTGGACTTGGAACAAATAAAAATTGTTGCACAACTCCATTTGCATTAGCTAACTGCAAGAACCCATTAAGCTAGCAGACTGTAATGGCCTTGCTTTGTTTGTAAACTTCATTTGTTTTCTTTTTTTTTCCCATTTTGACTTCAATGACCTTATTGTATGAGCAAACACAAAACATTCGTTTAAGAACTTTTTTTTTTTGTTTTTTCATTTTGCAATCCGCTCATATATTCTCTGTCCTCTAAAAACAGCGTGGTCCTGAAGAGTTTACACAAATTACTAGATTATGAGAAACTTTAGGGTTTTAATCATGGTCAGCTCTTCCGTGCATGTCGACTTGATTAAATTTGCAGTTCTGTGATGAATTGGCTCAAATTCATCAGCGTTCGGCGGGTGTATGATCCGGTCAAGGTCAAGGCAGGCGCTCTGTGATGTGGGGCTGCCTGCTCAAGGAGGGAGCAAATGGTTGGGGAAGGAGCTGGGCTCTTAAGGAGGTCAAAGGTCGCTTGTAGAAATTTTGATACTTTCTAGCTTAATAAATCCTGGCAGCCTAATCATGGTAGGGTCTTTGTGATGTTCGTAGTTACAGACGTCGTATGTAAAGGGATCCTGGTGGATAACTGCAGGGGTGTTGGGATGCGATTGTTCGGGTGAGAGTTCTGGAGAAGGGGAGATGAACCTGGGGTGGGATGGATCGTGGGGGGGGAGGGGGGGGGGATGCTGCCTCACGGGGTGTCGGGGAAAATGTGGAACTCCAAAGCATTTCCATTTCTTGACAGCCCTGCAGCCTCTGTGATGGAAAATATGATAAGGCCCCCACTGGTCTAATAGGCCCAACAAATGTTGAGGGCTATGAAGTAGATGAAGCGGGATCAAGTAGCGGGGGCGGCAGTGTGAAAATAAGCCTGGCCCGGGACACCCGGGAGAAGGCTCAGCAGACGAGCGGGTGACAAAGGCGTCGGATGAATGGGAAAGCCACCTGCAAAGCTGAGCCTGTCTTGTAGGATTTGGGTGCCGTGTTGCAGTTGGGGATGAGGTTCTCCTTTGATATCCATTGGAGATTATATAGGAGCATCAGATAAAAGTACTACATAAACATATGGCTCCCCATCTAGCTTCCTCCGGGAGGGGTTGCTCTTGGGGGGGAAATTCATATTTTTAGATGGCCATCAGACGTGAATCACTGTAAGAAGCTTTTCGATACCTTCTGCTTCGTGCCAATCGTTCCACGCCTTAATAATGACCGCTCTCTGACATCAGCTCCCGCATCTTCCCTCCCCTCCAGTGTCCGCGTTAAAACAGAGGACGGGTGTCTGCTTTCACTTTATAAGGCCTATTGATCCATAATGCCACAGCCTTCGCCCAAAAGCGTTTCAGCTGTGTGATAGTATGAACCGAGTATTTAATTAATTAATGCTGTCTGCGCATGATTCAAGTTGTCCCATGTCGTTGAGGCACAACGTTGCCGGGGTCTTTTTTATTCAGCATTCTGACACTTTGATGATACCAAAATCCATCACCAGACAAAAATATAATTTCAGAGAGCAATTAAATTTTCAGGTAATGCGATTTTCGTAAGGTTTTCGTAAGTCCGAATTATCGTTAGCCGAACAGAAGAAGCACAGGTACATCATCATACTGATCACACACGACGGACAAAAAGTCTTGGAGTGATATAATGAAATGGTATAGGATTTATTATGTAAAATAATCGACTAGGCCACCTGTGAATATGTCAGAAGCATCGCTAGTCGATGCTGAAGTATGTAGCCGCAAAGAGAAGTTGACGTTTGTGGCAGATGGATCAAATTAGGGTTTTTCAGCCGCCGTGCTTCTGCTCAGGGTGCCAGGCGAGAACCACGTCAACGAAATGGATGAGCGGCCCGCTTTTTTTTTTTCTTCTGTAAATGCCCCCCTCAGTTCGCGTAGGGTTATTATTAGGCCGGGAATATCAAGGGACATCGAAACTGAAAACGACAGCGATACAAGTTGGGGGTTTCAAAACAAATCAATATTGGCGTCCTGGGGACATTTATAATGTGGACGGGTGGTGAGGGACGCGGTCACCGGAGAGTTCCGTTACATCATTAAGTGTGACCGCCATTCTCCTTCGTGAAATAACCAAAAGCTGAAAAGTTACAAGCCAGAGACAAGAATGAATAGCTGAACTAGTCAGTATGATCATGCTAGTATTACTTTCTGTGGTATCTCCCCTTTTAAAAGCTCATTTAGCTGTTATTATTGTGATCCTGTCCTCTTTTGAGCTGCAATGTGATGTACCTGGATCGAATAAATAATGTTATACAGAAATAGCAACTCTGATATCTTTCTGAATTTCTCATTTGTTTATGAAAAGATAACATCAAATCTCCCAGCATGCAATGCTTTCAGCATGATTATGATTGTCATGTGCATGTGTACGAATCTAAAACATTGTCCAAAGATGAACAAGGTCATTTGAAGAACAGTTTTCTGTTTGATTTCGCTTCAGCGACTGCTTGGATGACTAACACAACTGTACAACATCTCTGTAGGTCAATTGCTGGTTGCCACATATTAGATAGAGGCTTTTGCATAGCTATTAGAACTGCACATATTGCAGAGGCAAACTGAAGGGTTTTGCAGTGAGCATGAAAAATGATTTTGACAGTGCTATTTAATCATTTAGCATTTACACAGGCATATAAACACCGTGCGTGTGTGTGTGTGTGTGTGTGTGTGTGTGTGTGTGTGTGTGTGTGTGTGTGTGTCTGTGGGTTATGTATATATTTTTCACAATGCGATGAAAACCTGTTATTTCGGTGTTGTGGGGACCAGTTTTTTGTCCCCACCAGGGAAAACTCAATTTTACAGAAATCTGTGACTGTAATCAAAGAACTAAAAATGTCAGAAGTCTTGTATTTTGTTTAATTATTTATGGTTATGGTTGAGTAGGGGTTAAGGCTGTCCTTGCGGGGATTAAGGTTATTTCAAAAGAATGAATGGAGGGTCTCCACAAAGAAAAGAAAACAGAGGGGTGGGTGTGGGTGGGGGGGGGGGGGTTGCATAGATCACGTTTGAGGACCATAGTTTCGCCAAAGTGTAGTGATTCCTGAAATGTCCCTATTTTTGTGGACATCTTTTGAGGTCCCAATTTGGATAACCTCCGTTTTATAAAATCTGTGAATGCAATCAAAAAGGTAAAAATGCCAAAAGTCTTGTATTTGGGTTGATTACTTATGGTTAAGGTTAGGGATGGGTAGGGGTTGAGGGAGTCGTGATTGGGATTAGGGTTTTTACCATAGAAATGAATGGACATTCCCCATTTAGGTAGAAAGACCTAAAAAGACCAAGTTCTGTGTGTGTGTGTGCATGTGTGTGTGTGTGTGTGTGTGTGTGTGTGTGTGTGTGTGTGTGTGTGTGGATTATGCTTATATTACATTGTGGGGACCAAATGTCCCCCACAGTGTAATAAGCACCTCATATTCTGACATTGTGCTTTTTCAGGTCCCCACAAAGATCTGTGAATGCAATCAAAAAATAAAAAATGCCAAAAGACTTTGCTTGGTTACTTTTAGTTAAGGTTCGGGCTGGGTAGGGTTTAAGGTTGCTATGCTGGGATTAGAGTTTCCCCATAGAGATGAAAGGAGAGTCCCCACAAAGAATAATTTAAAAAATTATATAAAAATTTTCTGGTTAGAGTTATAAGTCAGAACATTTACAAAAGCTAGCTTGGAACAGGGGACACTATCCAAGACACTGAACCAGATAATAATCCTTTGGGAAGAAAGGAACAAAAGTGAGGTATTGCTCATCCATGGAAAAAGAGAATACAACTTTCCCACACTAATTACAAAAAAAATGAAATCACATATTTAGTGCATAGCCAAATGTATTAAACATCAGGTGAAGATTATATTACTCATGTAAAAATATACATACATAATATATTCTAAGGTTTTCAGTATTACAGAGCTGCATTAACACAGGCAGTTTTATCTGGGACAGTGTGCAGTGAAGAATTAAGGCAGGCAGTAAGTATAGTAGCTACTGTCTGGTGCCACTTCAAATAGTTTCTATATCTTTTATGCACAATACAAAAGACATCCATTTTATTTCTTGTTCTCCTTTTCGCTTCCTTTTTTCCTATTCTTATATGCATTCATACTGTGGGAAAATAATTCCAGGAGCCTATAGTCTGATTTTCCACTACTGCACTCTGAAAAGAGAGAAGTCAGGCGAAATTTCAGCACATGGTATAACAGCTCGATTGAGGAGTGATACTCACTTCAGGTTTTTTATTTATTTATTTCATATAACAATATAACAAAAGTTTTAACCTTTTTTTTTTGCATTTTACCAGTAGTGTGGCCCCTCCCGGCCCCCAGCTTCATACTATTATCATGCTGCAGATTTTAAGGAAACTGGTTTAAATTAGTCCTGGATCCAAGCTGCATACATTTGACATAATGAGTTATGCATGCTGATTTTTTTTTCCTACAGCTTCCATTTCCAGGAAGTCAAGGACACTACCATAGCTGCATGCTAAGCATTCTGAAATAGTCCTGTTGCGTCACCATGGGGACAGCCATGTTCAACGGAGAATGGAAGCAACGAATATAATCAGGTAACAAAAAAAAAACACAAATTTCTGTTGATTTTCTTTACTGAGTCTCCATAAACCAAGTCATACACTAACATCACTCACTTAAACTTCCTCTCATTAACAGCTGAGTAAACTTGATTTATTTATTAAGTCTAGAATAAGAGTGTCAAATGAATTCTTAGCAATGGTGTTTTCACACTCCAGCCATTTTCTCTAAATTAAAACTGATTTTAATCTAAATTAGGGGTCTTCACCTTGGTATCCCCAATTCCCCAGAGATACACAGAGCAATGGCAGGAGATCCACAGGAAATATTAAACCCCCTCCCCCTCCCTTTAGTTACTCCTTACGCATGTGATCACACACTTGTGGTTGGGGGTCCCTAGCTCAGGTCTGATTTTATGTGGCTCAAGAAAGGCTGATCTAAATTATTACCTCTAAATTCTGAAACCATTTGGTGCTGAAACCAAAAACAAAATTTGTATATGAATAGATAGCATGACGGCACTAAATCAAGAGTGCCAATGTTCTGAATCTGCATCATGTTATATGTATATGCTATTTATATCCTCATAATTTTTATCAGGATTTAATAACGTAGCAACTCAAGCCCTCATCTTACCTGCTGGAGCAGCAGCCCTGACTGATCTACCAATAGGCAGGGGGCCCCTCAGTATGGCCCTCTGTTCAGGGCCCCTCAGTATGGCCCTCTATTCAGGGCCCCTCAGTATGGCCCTGTTAAAAGTGAGTTTCTTGACAGAGATCACAGGACCGTACATGATAATCACCCCATTTTAAGTATGCAAATGATGTTACTGAACTTTCTTGTCAAATGACGATGAAAAAGATTGGGGATATCTGTGGCTTTTGTAACGGGGCTCCTGGTAATTTGTACAGAGTGCAACAAAAATCATCATCGCTTTCTCAAAGAAAGGCAGAAGAATATTATTTTTAAAAGGGTTAAGGATTATTTAATGTTTTCAGTAAACTTTTTTTCTGGTATTCATTAATAAGCAAAATAAAGTGGTTTGGGTTGCAACATATATAGCAATAAATGTTTAACAGAATGCCACATTAGTTTTCTCAATGAGAATTTCAGATGCTGCTCAGAGTAATTTTCACCGGACCTGACCTGAGAAGGTATAAGATGCCAAAAATGATCAGAAGAGCTCTTGCATCGTTCTTGCCCAAAAGCATTCACTTGCTGATTAGAATACCCTTAGCATTTGTTGTTCACCGTGTTACTGACTGATGTATTTTAAGCGTTTGAGCTCTTGATGAGTATGTTAATTTTCCTAAGGACAATAATGTTTTTGGTAATTAGAGCTTTCAAAGGCAGATACATTTGGAAGGCATAATATAAAAAGGAATACAAGGCAATATAGTTGGAATTAATTGAATAATGAATAAATTATCACATAAATTATTCAAGTTAGCAAATTCACAAAACGGGCATTTGAGAAAAGCAGGGGCGGAGTTTGACATCTACCCAAAGGTTTTATCTTCACCAGGTTGATCTTTTAGTTTCTAGATCAAAGGTTAATTTTGACCTTTGACATGCAGAAGGCATTTGAACTGCTTAAGATTACCTACCAGTTCTTCTCTGGACCTTTTGTTGGACACCTCGAACAAAGAGCTTTTCCACAGCTGTTCGTAACATCAGTGCTTCCTAATTGGAACGTCGTGTCATCATAGGAAGTGATTCAATGAAGCTTGGGGCTTTGACGGTAGGTGGGAATGGGCACATTTAATAACAGGGTCATGGGGTGGGTGGTCACACTGTCCTTCGCTGTACAGCCCATGCTGAGTGTCTGGCCTTTAACGTGGTTGTGTGCTGGGAACTTGCCCTTCATTAACTCCTTTGAGGGCCAGTGATGCGTGGTCTGTGATCTTTCAAAGGCCTCCAAGAATTAAGTCCTACGTTCACCTTTATTTATAAAAAGCAGCTATCTAGTCATGCCGCAACACACCATTTGGTACATTCTGTCTATATATATATATATATATATATATATATATATATATACATATACAACAAACATACACACCAAACATATACTCATTAAAACACATGACAGCACTGTCTACTACACTGGTCATGGGAGGAGAGGAAGCTGTGAGATCACTTACAGTAATGCCCTAATGCCCTCGATCACTGCTAGATGCTTGGTTTCGGAGAAGGCTCATTTATGACGGATGTTGGATAGAATGATTTTTTTACAGAACCAATACAAAACCATTATTTCATTGTTTCCTTCTTTGATCTGACTGGCATCATCTGGGTTGCGCCCTGACGAAGGGTGGCTCTTTCGGGGCACGGTGTGCAACCATTTCATTACTGGGGCACTTCCATCGGCCTTATTATTGTGGCCCGCATCTTTGGCCCATATGAAAAGGTATTTGCGGTAATTGACATCACTCTTTAAATAAGTACGGCAATCGAGCATGGATCACAGAGAGGAATTCGTCATTATTTATATGCCCACAAAAAAACTGTACATTCTTGTTGTGCCATGCTGTTAATTGTGGTGGGTGGATGGTGTATTTGTTGCTTTCGTTTGTGTTTTATTATAGTTACAGTGTCTGGATGTTTGGGGGACATTTTTATTGGTCTGCACACTTGGATGGATACTGTGATATGCTAACCAATGGCATGAGAGCAACTATGCAGAACCACATGATAATTGGTGGGTTTGAGCAGCAGTTGCCTCTGGGGCTGAAACACCACTAATGTTGCCATTGCTTCCTTCATAGGAGGCCCTGCTGCAGAGTCAGTTGTAAATTAAAAATGCTTAAAAGTCTAATTAAAACGAATGACACCAAACCAGCACAAATTAGGATTTGCTAGTTGCATCGGACATTGGAAGGATCACTCATGTGTCAAACGTGCTCAAAGATGACTGCTGAGAAATCGCAAATTAGCCAGGAAAAAAAAATGTGTTGGAAGGGGGAAATTGTACCTTTGATCCATTTTCCATGTTACTCCAGTACAGGGTCTCGAAGAGCCTGGAGTCTATCCCGGGAATCACAGTGCACAAGTCAGGGAACCACCCTGGATGGGATGCCAGTCAAAACAGTATAATCAAATATCAAAGCATTTTTCAGGCTTGTGCTATTTGATAGCATATATGTAGCAAGTCAAAATAATAAGCCAAAATTATACTATGATTTTCTTGCAGACCATCATTATTTTGTATTACACTATCTGACTCTCTACATAATTCACTATGCTTATTTCTGATAATATACTGGACACACTGTTTTTAGTAGCGATGAATCACAAGTCCTTGCCTTTTAGCAGTGATTATGACTTATATCCCTGTAACATAACAAATCTGATGCACTAAATCTGTGAATCTGTGATTTCAGCCTGCAGAAGGCAGTTATAAGAATCACCGGGTATCCTTAAAAGCCACCTGGTCTACTTAAACACTGCGGCATGAAGCCATAGGACGTTCCTTTGGTGTTCTGACCCAAATGGACTCACAACTCCAGATCTTTGTCATATATATATATATATATGTACACACACACACACAGACATATATTTTTTATGTATTATTTGCTGATGAAGATGGAGACACTCAGCAGGAGCTGAATGCAGGCAGCCCTCTGCTGTGACATTGGGCTGCGTATTAAACTCAGGAGTGTGAAAAACACAGACAAAAATGTGACAGCGGCAGCATATGTCTGAGCTGCGGAAATACTTTTTTTTTTTTTCTTTTTAATTCATTTACCCGGCTTGCCGGCAGCTGTTTTGAGCATGAGGCAGAGACAGTTTATCTGAGAAGGAAGATTACTCTCTATCTAACACATAAATCAAAACAGTTCTTTGGAAGGCACTCTGTCAAGGCCAGTGCATTTTAACCTCTGATGAAAAATTAAGGCAGGTTTTACTTTTTTGGTGTAAATGCATAAAAAAAAAAATCCCGATCGCATTATAAATATATTGCAGGTTCACTTTCCCCTTAAACTGACACTGTTTTGACAGGCCCGTATGACATCATAAAAAATGCCCAAATGATATCAAGAAAACGTTCACCCAAAAACTCCTTTCTTCACAGGCACAAAAATCTGATAAAAGTTGTTTTTAATGTATTATTTACTCGATCCCATCAAAAAACAAAATATCCATATTTAGAATTTACAGAGAATCGTTTTGTGTGTTTCTGCTGTTCTTCTCGCTACCATCATTTCTAGCGCAAAACAATCCATCTGTTTGTTTATGTCACCTGTGTGCCTTTATTGTCTTCATCCATTTAAGTTTTGTGGGATCAGTGAACTCAGCCTAGTAGCACAATGTGTTTGTTCCCTTTTGAAACTCATTCATTCCTCAGTGGAATTTGAACATGATGCGTACCATGAAAATCTACCTCTTGCATGCGATTCTAAGGACGTCCAGGTTTTTCATACATCTGCATGGTATTCAGGGGGACATTTGATTCCAAGATATATGTTTCTTAGACCATGTAATGTCAGGGAAAAAAATGGTAAAACAGAATAAGTAAGATGAATATGAATACAAAAGACAAAAACTAAAACTTTTTTTTTTTGGTATTCACTGCTTCACAGCAAGAATCAGTATTAGTTTTCTTATTTTAGTTGTGAAATCTGTCAAGTTCACAGCAATTAAAAATGAGTATCATTAGTTTGAAGGGTTTTTTTATGTATTTCTCTTGTTAGGCACCAGGATACAATGTTAGGGGCTCGATCAAGTGCACTAGAGAACAGATTTAACCATAACCTGCTGCATGGATTAGTAACATGTTTTCTCTCAAGTAGCACTTCGTGTTTCTGCTCTTTGACTTTGTGGGATCACTTGCCAGGAATCTGGAGGCCACTGCTAGTTGTTTTGGCATGAGCTGGGAAGCCGATGTTTCGCTACGGCGATAACTGCTTCTCCTTGAGAGGATTGCGTCATGCAAAGACGAATGGCTGGAAATGCACTCCTTGCCTGCGAGCTCGGCTCGTGCTTACAAACCCCCAGAAATGAAAACGAGTATTTATGAGGCACCGTACCCATGCAATCCTCGAATAACGAACAACGCCGATCGAAGTTTTGCGTAATTTGAAGTATATTAGCATAATAAGTGCGATTATCTAAGAGACTGAAATATTAGTCCAGAATGCTTTGCAGATGTGCCCTCTGGTTTGTTTTTGATTCCTTTTAAAATCATAACAAACATTTCCGATCTGTATTATGAATTAGAAAGGTCAAAAGTCTCACACCCTTGTCGTTAGCTTACTTTCTCTTTGGGTTAACCCAGGTTTGACATCATCTCCATTAGATTCCATTATTAGTCCAGTAGACTGTACATCCGGTGGGGGGGGGGGCTTTGCGAGCCACACGGCCTGATTGGCTGACTCTGTCTACAGCCCGGTGTGCTGTATCAGCTCATCGCTCGCCCTCCCGTGTATCAGCGCTGCCCGCAAGTGGTGCCTTCCGCGAAGTGGAATCCGATTCCTCCATGTGCCCCTCTGCCCAGGGGTCAGGCGGTGGGGCTCTATCTATGGGAGAGGCAAAGTGGCAGAAATCCGACCCGGGCGAAATCCCCGCGATGATTTATCAGGCAGCTACCAGCCACAGAGAGCCAGACGCCGGACTGTGAAAACGTCTGCCTGCAGGCTGCGTTCAGAGAGCTCCGTGCCACTCCTGTGCCAATCGCCGGTCCCGGCGACCCACTAGCGCCGGTTTGCGTGCGGGGGAGTGGGTGGTATTTGGGCGGGAGTAAAGCAAAGAGGCCTGAGCAGAGGGGAGGGTGTTATCTCACAAAGAACAGAACCACTAAGGAGTGCGGTTGTTTATTTCGGCCCCTGCAAAAATCATAAACACCCGCCATGAGGGTAACTCCACGAGCTGCGCCGCAGTAAATTCCAGCACTTTCCCGGCCATTCCTGGCTGCCCAGTAAAAGTCACAGCGGCTGATCCCTGTATAAATTTCACAAAAAACAATCCCGCTCAGAAGATGGTATCATATTCATGCACCGCGGGGTGCAGCGATGGCTATAAATCTAAATCTAACATGTGAAAAATCTTCACATGAATATCTGGGCTAAGAGGACCGTGACCCTTCGCCAGAACAATGGGCCTTCATCAGCTCTGCAGTTTACCAGACGGCTAGGAATTCTGGTTGGAAGTGATAGCTACTGTCTATATAATATTTAGGGCCCGTTCATGGAGCAACTGGCAGGAAATAAAAGAGCTTCCTCAACTTGCATCTGCTGCAGAAGGATGTTGTTCTGTGCCTGCTCCTCCTCTTCTAACTCTTTGCAAATAGCACAACATAGGAGACAGTTGTTTCTGGCTGCCCCACTGCCTGTCATGACTGTCAAGTGAAATCCCATGAATTATTGCTCCTCCAGATGTAAGAGATTTCTAAGCTGCCTTGAACAGCTTGCGGTTTGTGGCATTATGGGGGGGAGGGAGAGGG
>JAABNY020000032.1:13965617-13984362 GCA_015164015.2 Brevimyrus niger
GGGGGCGTGTGAGGGATACTGCGTTGATATTTTGGCGCGCAAGAGGTATAAGGTTCTTGGGGTGGCGGAACGGGCGTGGGGTGGGGGGCATGAGGGGGGGGGGGGGGGGGGGGGGAGCGGGGAACCTAGGCGGGGTCCCGGGACTCATCAAAACACCCGCAATTGATTTCTTTCACTTATTTGTGCTGCTAATTTTTCTGCCGTTTGTCATTTTTAATGTAAACAGACGCTAATAATAAATGCATTGTGGGGGGGGGGGGTGGTGAAGACAAACAAAAGCTTTGCGAAGTTTTTGAGGGAGCGGAGAGACGAAGGAGAAACACAACGACGCTGCAGCACATCAGAAAATACAGTACATGCACTATAAATTATCCTAGTTAAGCATCTGCTGTAGGATTTAAAAGGCTCCTCGGCTAAAATGACTTCCTTTTATTCCCTGCTTATCTTCCGTGCCACTAACTTAAGGGGTACATAGAACAGAAATGTTGTGGTATGAGTCTGAGGGAGCATTGGATCAGATATACATTAACACTAACTATACCTAAACAGATCACCCAGGATGAATTTAGTCCATTTTTTTTTATTATTAAGCTTGTCAAGGATTTCTCTTTTTACATTTGAGTTTCATTGAAAAAAATCCCAAAATGCAAAATATCCCTCCGGTTCCATTATTACTGATTCAGATGGCAATGGATCGTATTAGGAGTTGGTAAGAGGACATTTTAGTGGAAATTATAAAAGCATTAAGTTTGCTGATGTATCAGTTTAAAAATCAATATCTGAAACCCAATCTTCCACACTTTAGCCAGCCTCTATTTTGTGGATATGTGTTTTTTTTTCTCTTAAATGGTAATTTAATTTGCAGTCACTAAAACCTCTACTATAATTACTGATTGGGAGAGCCAGAGCTGAATGCATTAAAACAGTTATTAGGCATTTTCTCCTCCTTTGATCACAGCAAAGTACAAACCACCTGGAGACTATTATTTCAAATGCCATTTGTGAGTGAAGCTAACACTGTAATATTGAAACTGGGCTTTCTTCAATAGCACTCTCAATTACTATACTAACCCTATCCCCTACTAACATCAAATTGCTGTACATCATCCTATGAGTCTGTCTTCTTTCTTAAAGATAAAGATAAAATTATATTAATTAAGCAGTTAGATGTATGCATTTCTCTAGAACACATGGCAGTGATTGATAGGAGAGGCCGTGTCTTAGGTAACACAGCGGTAATTGCTTTAATTCGGTGCCGGATTTTTTTCTTCTTCATTCTCTCTCAGCTAGCTTAACCCACTTAATTAAACGCAAGGTAACATAGTGACTGCCAGATGTAAGAGGCCATCGCTGCGATGTCGTCCAGCGATCGCCACATACAAAAAGCTTTTTGACCTATGTCCGGCTATTGCCTTTGAGAAGCCCAAATGACAACCTTGTCGAAACAAAAAAAGATTTGGACATGATCATTCGATGAGTGTAGTGGAAGTCAATTAATGTTTTTTATTACCTACTTGTTTTGCACAACAAATTTCAGAAATTTTGCAAATATTCTTCAGATGTCACAAAGTGCTGCAATTTGCAAGATGATCACTATTTGTAAGAACTTTACATTATTGAGAAGTACAAGCAACGTGTAACCTCTGCTGTCATTTAATACCTGGCAATCCGTTACGAAACCAACATAATACTGCATTGTATTAAAAAAAAAAGCTATTTTTAAGAAGTTTGTACCATTAGTATTCCAATAGTATCATTAGGTTTAAAGCTCAATTTGCTGAGCTTTTAACAGGAAATCAGAGCTCAGGGAATGACTGCTGGACGGCAGACGAAAACAGATGGTTTTGAGTTGCATTTTGACACTTCTTAGAAACTTCTCCCAGGGCTGTTTTCAGATAAATCAGATGTCACACACTGAATGGAGTAACAGAGGTTTAAAGCTCACGGATTTCACCAAAAAGAACCTTCTTTATTGTACATGTATGGTGTCTGGGAAGGGGCATTTGGACACAGTTAGGTTTGTAAGCCTTTAAAAGTTTCATTCAGGTAATGACACACACACACACACACACACACACACACACACACGCACATGTAATTAAATAATCAATTTTTTATGCTTGTTAAACAAAAAAATCTCCCGCCTAGTGGTAAAAATTGCCTATCAATTCTATGGAAAATATATAGCAAACATACCAGTACGCCATTCAATAACAGTTGTTAAAATGTAATTAATTTAGTGTGTGCAATGACACAAATAATGTCGACCATTATAAACGTATAAAACTGACTAGAGCTGAGATATTGCAGGTCACTGCTCAGTTTACGTTCTCCCATCAAAAATTTGCGTTCGCTTGATGCTTGGACTATTGATGAGTTTGAACACAATTAGCAGGCCATTTTGACATCTTAATTGCCGCCATTCAATCTCTAAGCCGGCATTGCATCAGAGCGGCCCCATTTAGCCCGATCTTATAGATTGTTTCCCAGACAGCCTCATCTGTTAAATGTCACTAACAGGTTGAGTATTGTTTGAAAGTGGAATTAACAGTCGGTTACAGACAAAAGGACGCGATAAGACATGTGGCACTTTTAATATGTAGATGCGATCAGAAGGGTTCCTCCTGCTTCCTTGCTACAGTCTTTCCATATCACTTAGATAAGATGCTGTCTGGCGGTGCTTAAAGGTCATTGAACTGAAATCGTTTTTTACTACAGAAAGGCTAATGGAGTCCTGGTGTTTTGACTGGTATTTACAGACCTATCCAAATTATTTAAAAAGTAATTTTTGTATTTAGGAGATTAGTCACTTGATAAATATTGTGAAAACAACCGTATTTATTGTTTTTTTATATTAAACATTAAACAACTATATACACCAAGTACAAACACACACACATGTTTGTAATTATACAGTATCTTTGTGGGGACCTTCCATTCATTTCTATGGTTAAAACCCTAATCTCAACATGACGTCCTTAACCCCTAACCTGCCCTAATTTTAACCATAAGTAACCAAAGAAAATACAAGACTTTTGGCATTTTTAGTTTTTTTATTCCATTCACAGATCTTAGCTGTAACTGTCCCCACACCAGCAAAATAACAGGTTTTTATTATCATTGTTGTGGGGAACATTTGGTCGCCACAACATAATATAAACATAATCCACACACACGCACACACATTTGTATAAATTATATAAATACTATATACCTAGCATACAAATATTTTGTGTACCGCATAGAATGTATGCATTACACATATTAAATATAATAATTAAAATTACCATGCCTTTGTGTGTAAGGTGCATCCTCTTCTGTTGTATGGAGGGGGACTTAGAACACTGAAAGTTTCTTTTTATTTTCCTTCTGCTATTTCTTTTTATCCCTTTTGGCCTTTTTAAAATGACCCATCCCTCTTTTACAGCAACTAATAAAACAGTGAGAATTTTTTTTTCCATGCCTGGAATCCATGTATGATCCGATCCGTTTTGCTCACCTTTGACAAAGTGATATGGTAACAGTACCAGGTTCTTAAGGTGCAGAGGCTTCTGGACCATCATACTCCACATAAAGTACAGTGAAAATTTAAGCGGGTCGATAATTTGCCTAATAGAATTCACAGGGCCAACCCGACTCTGATCTAGCGGCCGAAACAGGAAATAGGTTTGAATAATGCTTTTAATGTTATTAGTATTAAGTTGGAAACAATGGATGCAGTAAAAAATGTCTAAAAATGCAGAAGTGAATGTGCCTGCCGTATAATGAATTTGCAGTCATACGTCAGTGTGTCCCCAGATATCTGTTTATTTGTTTGTGATTGTTTGTCATCTGGGTGCATTTGTCCCGAAAATTTGAATGTAAGAAACTTCATGTCAGGTAAAGAAAAGTACTTTTAACACCAACAGAGAACTCTGACATACTAAACTTCAACAATATTTCAAACTCAGTGTTGCTTAGTGTTTGGAATGCCCTGATTGAATAATTCCAGTTGTGTTACTGATTTATATGATTATGTGCTACACATTGCCACAAAATTACTAGCGAACTTATGTATTTTGTTGCTACTCTATCTTGATCGTCGTACCACAAATCCATTGTAATTTTCTTGACATTTTATATATTCAGTACCACTATGGCATAACTGTCAAGGTGCCAAGTTCATTTAAAAACTTGACTTCTTGTAAAGGAATGCTTTTGAGGTGCCGTTTTGTGTCATTTATTATTATTTTTTTCTGCATACTGTGTCCACAGGCATGCATTACTGAGTTTCACTGTTCACCATGAGATTTTAGTATGGTTAATACTTTTTTTGACCTTTAATATGAATTCAGTTTAAATGGTATTGATGTGTAAAAGTCTTAGGATAAACATTTTATTGTTTTGTAATCTAGTTTTAAACTGGCATCATGGGAATAGCAAGGAAATAATGATTTTTTTTTCTTTCGTGTACCTGTTTTACTTTTGACTTGATATAAATATTTGATTTAAATATATTCCTTAGATAGTGCACAACATGAACAGACATAATTTATTTATATATCTATACATTTGTGAATTATTGCTATTATTCATTTATGAATGTTTTTTTTTATTTGGACTTTTCATGTTGTGTGGCCAGATTGTCCTTGGGTCTGGATGTGTGAGAAAGGAGCACGCGCCCTCTGACGGGTTAACACCACATCCTGGGTCACTCCCTGCCCTGCACCTAGGATAGGCTCTGGACCCCCACCACTCTGCACAGCACAAGCCGCTATAGAAAATGCATGGAGGAATGAATATTTGTTCTTTCCCAGTTCTTCAAACTGGCAAGACCTCGTTCCAAAAATGGGTGGCATTTGTTCCTAACTGTCACCTTCCCACTGCGGTGCACTTTTATTCGTGTTCAATCCTGGACAGATCCCACATCCTGCCTAAACAGCCGGGACCCAGAGAAACACACCACCCAGCACGGCGCGTGAAAGCTGCCGTATTAATGACCAGAGGCACAGCGCCCTACAGCTACCAACTGGAGCGTGGGGGGGTGACCATCGATGGGGGAGGGAGTGTCCCTCAGGCCTCCCTGGCTGATTTGGAGTCAAAGTGTTGAACTTGGTTTTGTACCAGAAATTTAAGTCGTATGAATTGTACTTCATAGTTGTTGTTTTCCTTTGCTTTTTTCTTTTTTTCCTCCTTCTGTGTTTCTTTTTGTATCGCCCAAGGGAAAAATATGAACTCGGCGGACAATGCTGTGCCCTTGAAAGAATCACCGACAGCAGTGAGCCTCAGAGCACAAGGAGCAGTTAGTGCAACGGCATCATTTTGCTCACTTTCTTATGTCATTAATTGTGAAGACGGAAGCCTGTGAAATTTTGGCGCCGTTTGTTGCAAAATGCCTGCTGACTTATGACAGTTATCGGAACCGAGGCATTGCAATGAGAGACTGAAAGGATAAGGTCATGAGGTCAGAACAAAGACAAAATGAAGGGGTAAAAAAGATACTTTTGTATTTAAGACTTGTGGATTGGTGTTTTGCATTGTTTTGAGAGTTATGGACTGACGCTGCCATCTTAATTGTTATCATATCCATGGGTTTAACTAAAACACATTACAGAGCCTTTGTAAAGCTGCACCTGTCTCAAACCAAAGTAAATAAGTAAAGCAGACCAACACCCCAGCCTGATGAGTCTGGGACGCCTAGGAGAATGAGAGCACTAAGGGTCTGAGTGAGAAGCCTCAGTGCTCTCTAATGGTCTCTGTGGTCTGGACCTGCAAAGACCTCAACCCTGAACAAGAGGCGCCATCAATGTACTATTTGACTCTCTCACTATTGGTTTGTCTCTGACATGCGTGCAGATATATCCTTCTTTCTGCATACCTGTTTTGTCATTCTCTCTCTCTCTCTCTCCCTCCCTCCCTCCCTCCCTCAGCGTGCATGGCAAACATTTGACACATGGGATAAACTGACAATTACGGCTGCAAACTTTTCAGTGGAGATGCGTATATTTTAGCACTGGCCGCAATTTCAAGAATGAGCGAAATGCACGTTAAATGACGTATGTTAAAAAATACCCAATAAATGGGGGATGCGGGGATGGGGGAGAGAAGTGTCTAATCTAATTTTACATGAAAACCTAAAGCTGGCCCATAAGCACTGAATATCACTGAAAGCATATATATTCTGTGAATCCGAATTTATTACACACATCAGAATTCAGTGCAAGTAAATTGGAGTAGTTCACCATAAATGCCACAGGGTTTGTGGTATGTGCCTGAGATAGCTGGACCTATTGATTACGGAACGCAGTCTGCGAAATTTCAAAGAGAAGGCTAGTTCTCACCATGTATGCTTCAGAGAATTAATTTGGCTCTCTGCGGAGTTTTATGAAAAACACATGTCTGTCTACAGCTCCAGGTAATAAGAGCCGCTCCTCATCTAATGAAAGGGTACTGTACCCTCCACTGACAGAACCGTAAAAAATCACTACCACCCCCTCCACCCCCACGTACAAACCAGCAACCCCCCACTCTCCACCCCTCCAGCACACATGAGAAAACATGGTGAGAATCCTGTGCTCATGCTCTTTCTCGCAGCCGTCTCTGTTTTATCCGACACACTGCGTTCCTCCGTCTTCTCGCCGGGGTGTTGCGGCCGCTGAACAGAGCGCGTTGCGAAGCCACAGACGTCCGTAGCTGATCGCTGACAAGTTTTGGGAGTGTTTTCAATTACTGTGGTGTGTGACAGTAAAAGTCTGCCCATAGTCCGTGTAAAAACTGTTCCTTAAAAGACGCAAGAGTGTTTTGCACGAGCCACATTTATTTATCTATTCATTTGCTTTTTTATGTTTATTTGTTTGTTTGCTTGTTTGTATATTTTTGTTTTTTTGTTTTCTTGCTTGCTTTCTAAAATTCAGTGGTCAAAAAATAAGTTTCAAAAATTGTTTTAACTCTGTCTGCTATGCATCACTATAAGCCTTAAAGAGTTAAACAGAATTATGGAATCCACAGGATATATATCTGCTTTTGCCCTCGTATGCTAACAAATGCAGAAGCTAACAAATAAAATTATTTGAAATACATTGGTCATATATTAACATTGCTGTATAAATAATGGGGGGGGGGGGCACAGGCATGAGAAAGTAGGAACAAAATGGAAGAGAGTGAGCTAGGGTCAAATGTTTCAGACGTGGACGTTAAAGCCTTCAGCAGGAGAAGGTTTATGTGTTTTCGTTGTGCCCCAAACCACATGTGTTGCCCCAGTGGCAGAGAAGCCAGCAGCTCCCTCACAGCTGCGCTTCTGATCTGTGCTGCAGCTACTTGCGCGGAAACAGGGCCGGGGGAGCCGCTCAAAGGGAGTTCGCCATTCATGCCGTCTGTTTAAGTAGCGCACGACTTTACCCCGTGGAATGGGTGTTTTTTTTTTTTTATCGTTTTCTTATGCGTGCCATGGGTGCAGTTTTAAGACATATACGGAACATGCTAAAACAGTTTGCTTTGATCGCCACGCAACAATCGCTGTCACGGCCTCGGTAAATGTACTTGAGCAAGTATGTTTAAAGTATGTTTTCAAGATGCGAGGATATTTCTGCTCTGCGATTAAGATATAGAGCATTGCGAAGGATGACTTAGTGTCTTAAATATTCACGTGTCAAAATTGCGATGGACTTTACTCGCAGATATGAAGTGAGGACGTGGTGCGGCTGAACGAGCAGCGGCTGGGTTATCAGTGCGGCTGTCAGGCGGCAAGCTGGGCAGAGTCACGGTCTCACTGTCGGGAGATACGAGAGCAAAGGGGACCAGCCAGGACCTCTGACAGGCTACCGATCCTCATCCACAGAGCCCCCTCCGCCATTCCATGCTTCTTGGATTCGCCTTACGAGAGGATGCTCAGATGAAGACCTGGGACATATATGCCTGTGGCCATATGCGTGACGAAATCATGTGCTTACCTGTCCTTGTTTGCCCAGATCCTGGGCAGAATCTTAAAATAAATTTGAAAATCTGATATTTTCATCCATGTTTTCATGCAAAAGCCTTCGCAGTCTTGTTACCTTGGCAAGTGGAGCTGGGTGATGTTAATACTGGAATTACACGCTATGTAAATGCAACTGTTGCATCGCAAGGACAGCAAAGGCTGCATCTTGCAATACAGTTCCAGTATTTTGAAGTTTTGGCGATAAATTTTGCTGAGTGGTGGTGGGGTCTTAAGATTTAATTTGCCAAAGAAGATCCCCAGTAAGTTTCACAAAACATCTTTACACGGTCATAGGAAACAAAACATAGCAGGCTTTGCAAGGTTAATGATTGTCCCCTTTCAAGATTATCAAATATATGTTAAATAAAGTTTACCGCCGCTTTTAAATGAGCTCTCTGTGCCCTGTATCATTTTCAGTCTTGCCGTCGGACTCAATCATGGACAGTTTGGTGCATTTGGGAGAAATTTAACAAAAATGAGTGAGGAGGAGGAGAACAGTGAACAAGAAATTATCACTAAAAGACATTTATTTTCCACTATATGGAAATATTTTGAATCCCATGGAGAAAATATTGAGCAAAAGTAAATTGTTTGTCAGGAGAACTCATGGCAACACCACAAACTTTTTTGACATACTCTATTTGTAAATAATAACTTATGTTTGGATATAGTTATTTTGGGTAAAAAAAAAAAGAAGTCTGATATTGTGCAGCCTATTGGGAGAATTAGGCTTTGTTTAATTTTAATTTTAATTTTGGAGTTTCTGCACAGTTTCAGTCGTGTCATGGCCAGTTAAGGCTCTTCATTATTTTCAACAGGAAATTGCTTCCTCTATCAATTTGTATTTTAATTAACGCTTTCTTGGGGAAAAAGAACACTTCTGGATTTCAGCAGGAAATGGATTGTTAATAGAAGAAATCAGGAAAGCAGCGTTCCTAGATCCATTACGGAATTGAGTAGACCACTGGTTAGATGCTAAATGACTTTGGAAAATTAAAAATATACACTTTAGTATTGCAATATTACAGTGTTGCTCGCTTGGGTCCGTTTTCAGGCTTATGGTAATGTAATCTAGGATTAAAATTTTTCAGGTGAGCTTCTTTGTTATGGCAGCGACTGTCGCTGTACCGTCTTATTAAGATAAATATGGCGATAGCGTGATTTCCACCAGCAGCTGAGAAAAAGGACAGATGCATTTATCTTTCCTCCGATTGCGTTTCAGCTGCTGGGAAAAAAAAAATGGGTATTTGGTCCTTTAAGGCACCGAAATGTATGTAAATGGATGTGTGTCGGATGTGTATTTCTGCGTAACAATGGAACGTGTGCTCCCTCATCCAGGCCTCATCCCTACAGATGATAAACATAAAGATATAAAAGGTAGACAGAAAGACAAGCAATGAGCCTTATTAAGATATTGTTTTGCCAGCAAACTCGTTGCACGTGATCTGCAAAAATAAACTTCTGCTGGTGCACGTTGACACTAGCGGGTCTTCCTGTTCTGCAGAGTCATGTGACCATATTAAAGGTGAGGCTTAGCAGGAGAGAGAGAAATGGAGACTGGCCGAGAGTTGCTGGGAAATCTTAGGCCCTCTCAAAGTCCCAGAGCGGAGCAGTATATTATTTCAAGTTACTGTGGGACACTCTTAAATAAACAGGAGGTGAGAGTGGGAGTCAGAACAAATACTAGAGGCATTTATATATTCCAGATAATTAAAACAAATGAGCATTAGTGAAATACAAAGATCAGACAAGCTGATGCGATGCTTGATTAGATGAGAAAAGATCACTAGCAGTGTATGCATATTTTAAAAAAAATTTAAGATTGTTCCTTGATTTTTCTCTTTATGGGATTTTACTAAAGAAATTAATTAATTAGCTATAAACTTACAAAATGAACATCCATGTAACTTGATTCTTTTTCATTATTTTTATTATTATTACAAATTACAAAAACTGCAGGAGTCTTGTTGCATATCAAGGGCAAACGGTTCACCTTTTTAATTTTTCAAGGGGTTGGATTTAGGCTGAATTCTAACAGCGTGATGATTTCTGAAACTGTTCCATGTATTTCCTCCTGTTGACAGATGATGTCACGATCTATCAATAGAAAGAGCAGCGGAGAAGTGGAAGGATTTTAAACACTGTCAGCAAGATGAAAAAAATCTATATCTGTTTTGTCGGTTTAGCTGGGAGATATCGGCTTTAGGGCCGGACTCCCATTGTAGTTAAATAAATGTGTTTTTATAGGTGATATGCCTATGAACTTATGTAGGATTTCTTCTTTAGCTTAATTCTTTGATAATCCTTGGCTGTCATGTTCCTGTCAGTAAAAATTGAGGAAGGGGTGATGAAGGCACGGGCGTTTGTGGAAAGAATGTGGGTAAAAATGTCCACAAGAACAATGCGGAGTCACCCAACAGAGGCACAGTTTGAACCTGGCAAAAGAAGCGATCACAGCTAAAACAACTCAGTTGCATGAAAACAAACACGGGCTGGGCAGGAGAGGAAGAGCAGGGTTGAGGTCCCCCCCAGGGACTGCCTGGGGCAGCAAACTCTGGAGAATAAATCACACAGGGTAGGGAGGTGTCCAGCAGCAGGCCTGGACCATGGAGGGGATGGCCTAACTGCTGAACTGGAAGCTAATTCGCTAGCAAAGAACCCAAATTTCCTACCAACAAACACCCCCCAGAAAGGGAATCTGCTCCCATTTGTGTTCCTTTTTCTTATAATTGCATCTGCTAGGCAACATTTATAAATAAAGATAATACAGGGCAATGTTTCATATTTTAATCACAGAGCAAAAACGTTTCCACATCTTGAAAACATACTTCAAACATACTTTACCAGTACATTTGTTGAGGATGCGGCAGCGATTGATGCACAGTGATCAAAGCAAAATGTAATTGTGACCCTATCCTAGTGACAGGTGCCACGCGGATCGTCTTCAACAATCGGTGAATCGGTTCACATTCAAGCAAAAACAAACTCAGAATAAACACAGACTCGCCGGGCAGCCGCTGTTTTCGCATAGCTAAATGCGTGTGAAATCCCTGTGGGTCTCAATTAAAAACAGGCCTTAGCATAGCCCTAAAGGCGATGGCTAATTATTCTGTTGATTATTGCTTTGGTGGGCAGAACACACAATGATAACTCGGCATCATTTTTGTTCGTTACACCCCATTATCGTTAATTCTTCATAATCACTTAATTAGAGCTACTGGGAAAATAATACACATATTGTAGAGCAAGACCATCAGCCCTGTCTTGGATTAATAGATATCCTGAGGTGGACTTTGTACCGAAATTTCCTGTAGCTGGTCTTGCTGTAGCTGCAGTCTTGCTTATGCTGTCATGCCCAAACTTACAAATAGATCAACACTCACTCTAAACAGAACATTTCTATTCTGTCCTGTTCAGATAATATGGTAAATATGGCCTTACATACTGATGAAACAGTAAGTACACTTCCAGGAATATTCAGAGTAACAGGAAGAAGGCTAAAAACATAGCTTATATAATATAGAAATGTAAATGATACTTTGAGACTTTGAGAGGATGAAATATGGTAAATAAACACGGTGCGTAAATAAATGGCCATAATAAGGTATGTTGTGAGTATGTTAGGGATTATTTTTGGAGCTACATTGACATTAATTGTAACCTATGCGTATCCTCTCTTGAAATTGAGCAGCATGATGAATTTTAGCTTTAGTTTTAGATAAAAGGTGCTGCTTGCTCATGTGAGTGATATTACACTACTGATAAAGATGACGGTGAAATCGCAAATGTAGCCCACATTAAAAAGAAAAAGGAAAAAAAAAAACGAAAGCACAACAGCATAATTGTATTGCTCACCAATGGGGTGTTACACGTTATATAATGTAGGGTTATTTTATACAGCCTCCAGTCACCAAGATGGTTTCAATTTAGTGAGGCTGTGTGATCGTGATATCACTTTCTCTGAGCTGTTCCAGATTGGGACAACCGGTGCCACCGGAGGTGATCACCTCGCCAAACTCAAAAGGGGTTCTTCAGGAAAGAATAATTCCACAGTTGCTGAGGCACTGAAAAAGCAATCTGCAAAAATACCCCTGGGTCACGTCTCCGGCCAGATGATTTGTGAGAAAATGTCATACATTAAATATAAGTTTAACATTTAACCGGGCACAGTAAAACTGCTGTTTCCATGAACCGCTCAGGGTTTAAGCAAATGCTCGCAGAGCGAGGACGGATCCCCGTGTGCCTGTTTGCCAAGAGAGATGGAAGGAGGGCTTGAACACGTCCCTGGCGATGGCGAGACACGAGGCCGGGTAAACTTTCTCTGCTTTTCATGCTTCTGTTTGAATTCGACTTGGGACCACTAAACTGCAAGCGAGCCAATTCGCTCCAATCCATCGTCAGGCCACACCTTAATCTTAGCAGGTGTTGGTTTCATCCAAGCAGTAATAAGAAAGGACAAAGGTACTAACTAATTCATAACCTAGAGGCTGTTCTTGGAAGATTCCAAAGCCAAAAGGGGGGGGGGGGGTGTCTCTGGGGACGTCAGCAAACCAGTCAAGCTGACGATTCCATGGCCCATTCCCCTAGATGCGATATGACAGGACAGCTACAAAGCACGTCATTCTCCAACGGACAATTGATGTTTTATTGTTATTCTTGTTTTCCGTTGTTTGTTTACATTTTGCAGATGCCCATGAAAACTTTTTACCTATAAAAATCACAGAACGGGGAGAGGGTGAGTCCACATGTTCCCATAACTCACAGTCCTCTGTGAACCTGGGCCGAGTCCATGTCTGGCATCAAAGTGGGATGTCGGGTCAGGCGACATCAGGATTTGGTAACGTGTGGCGTGTGCATCTGTGAGTGGGACACACGTGATGCGGCCTCCTCGCATGCATGGAAACACCGGAATGCGTTGCTCGGCACGGATGTCCCATGTCAGTCACGTCACATGCATGGGTGCTGCACATTTCCGGTCGCAGGAGTGTTTTTAATGTTTCGGCGCGGTTGTAGAGAAGCAAAATATCAACAAACTCCACCTTCCAGCCCCAGTCAAACCACACTAATCATCTGCCGATAGAATTTTTGGGATTCCAGAAATATAGCATTGTTAGATTATGCCTGAGTACAGAGACAAAGTATTAGTCATTCATTGTCCTGGAGAAATTTGTTCACAGTGGACATACAACAAAAAAGCTTTCATCTGCCTTTTAATCTTTTATTAAGACTACAAATGTGTAAATCAATGTGAAGCAAATCAATGCTTATGATTTGGTGGTGTGAGGGCAATTTGTTTATCTTTCGCCTGTACCGTGATTTATCATGGGAAATTTATCCAAGGTCTCTGTGAAAAAGACTGATGGATTAAGCTGCCAAGATCAAAGGAGTTTAAAAATGAAAAGTGCTGTACTGTAGTCATCTCCAATAAAAAAAGTCAACATGGATGTTCCTATATATAAAAAAATATATTAGATTACTGAATCTGGTCATTTGACTTTAATGCGTGTGTTTCATGTAATTTTTGCTTGGTACTGGGCTGTCACCGCCTGTGACCTTAAAAGGACCTGAATGTCCATTCCTAAGAAGGACTTGTGAAGCACTGCGGACTGAAGAAAAAGTCGCGGTGGTATTATACATTTCCATTTTTGAGACTCGTGCTGAGACATACGCGCAGCTTGTGTCTCTTTCTGTCTGTATCGCACCGGGCAGCTGATCCATCCTGCCCGCCTCAACCCTGGATGTGGAGGTCTGAGTGGCCGAAAGAAATCAAGGTGTTATGGAAATCACCATAAATGCAGAAGCGGAGCGGGGGAGGGGCGGGGGAGGCCGGGCGAAGGGACGGTGAGATACGACTGTCACATGACATTTCCACAGGACAGCGGGAGGCTGAGAAATCAGCCTTTTTTAAAGTGGCGGAGAATCAAAGGACTGAGATGGCCACTGCAATCCAATCAAAATGCTCCCCTGGACCCAGACGGCGGCGGCTGTACAAAAAGACACACGGCTCTGTGTGCTGGAAGCTTCTATACTCGGTGACTGGTCATGTGACGCACATGACAGACTTGACAGTGGGGCCACATTAGTTGCGTATAGAGCACTGAGCTAACATGTGGAAATGTGTTTTTACTATTCAAATTTGTAATTATAATACAAAAAATGAGTTATTTTACGTAAGGTTAGAGGCACACTGTGTTTTGCTCTATAATTTCAGTGTTTCTATTTTAACATTTCTACTGAAAATAAAAATATTTTTTCGTGTTTGTGTTTCGTTTGTGGGCGTGAGGTTTAGGGCATGAAAGGCAGCAGTTATTCCATTCAGTTCCCACTGAGGATCTCGTCATCTAGACCACTATTTAACTTTTTTTTAGCACCGTGGCTTCATCGGATACTGAGGATGAGAAAGGGGTGCGAAGGGGCCCCCGCTTTTTTTGTTTAGATACCAAAATACGGGAGCATCAGCCATCAATAGACTGAAGCCAATCAGAGGTATTTGCGGAGGCATGCGTGTCATGGCGGGGATCAGAGATACACTGAGAAACTGCAGCCTGCGTGAAGTCTACTCTCCACAGGCCTCCAGTACAACTGAGAAGAAACGCTTTCTGGTGATGTCAGAGGGGGAAATTTAGCAGGAAAAAAAAACGACAGCCAGATCTCTGTTAACACTGCATGTAATAGAGTTCCATTTTCTGGATATGTAGGACATCATCTGGTGAGAATTAATATAATTTTTGTGTGGAATTCCACTTTATGAGTGCGGGACGGATTCGTATGGCACAAAGACTGACTCCCAGCGTACTTCAGTTCGGGCATTGCGGTTGATTTGGTATTTAGTTCTGTAAATCCAGTGAATAAAAGCTGTTCATTACAAACCCCAATCCTACACAGGAGTCAGAACAGCAGGTAAATACACTATCCTCCTCCAGGAGCAAAAATATATAAATTGCACATGGGTTACCTCGAATTTTCACTTGTCTTCACTGAACTTGTTAAAGGAGAGTGCACTTGCGACTCTGTGAGTCACAAGCACTATTTTGTAATTCAGATTTAACAGATGTGTTCAGTTTAGCACGTGAGTCAGCTTCTTAAAGGGAAAAGGAATGCATGTGAACATGGACACTGCATTCAGAAATGTCGAGAGCCGTTATTTTACTGTTTTATCACTTAACAAAAGCCCTTTTCACAATTTCACCCATGTTTTTAATGCTGCACAATGCCCAGGGAAGACCATGTGACTTGTGATCACATGACCAATGTCAGAGAGCATATGTCTGAGCCAGATGTCTCCCTGAACCTACTAGGATAAGATCTTGTGTCACACGACCTAGCCAGGGGGAGTCGAAGGTGACACCCAGTCCATTCAAGTTGGCGCAGATATGACAGCCATCTCACTTTGACATCTGTCTCATCAGAGAAACTTTCTGCACGTGAATATGGACGGCACGTTGGAAGCTCATGAATGTAGGATGGAGGATTCACCTCTCACCTTGCCCTCTGGATGTGTGCAATCAGGGTGTGCCAGTTCGAACTGACAATGTGCCAATGCTGGGGATATGTCAGGTCAAACCCTCGCGTTTTATAGCCTTGATGCTGTCCGTGTTCACATCATTACGTTGCCACTGTGGCCCCACCCATCCCGAAATCTGATTCGTTCCCCGAGTGCCCCTCCATTTTCTTTGCCACTGAGTAATGTCTATCTCAGGATTTGGACCTCTACTTTCCCAAGCACATTTATGTCACATGACTGTAATTTTAGTAATACCCAGAATCGCATTAATATATACAAATCATGATTCCATAACTGGCATAATTATTGTTTAATTTAAGAAATTATTTATGAATAATTTATGAATATATAGGAAATGTAAGAATTTATGTTGTGCATTATTATTTTGTGCAGAAAGAAGTCGATTGCACCCTTTATCTGCTTTGTATGATTCCTCCAATTTTGTGCTACCCCTGCCATGCCCCTTTTGTGCCCTATCCCCTGAAAATAATCTGCAACACTCACTGGTTGCAACCCAACTCCCTGATCCTTTTCTGAGAGGTGCTGTCTTCAGTGACCGTTTAAAAAGCCGCTAAGCCCACTCACCCGACCAAGCGCACGTGTTATTCTCTGAGGTGCGCTTCACACTTTTCACCCAGCTGTCCGTATCTGGCGAACGCCTCCAGTGACTGCCAGTGCCAATCACCCCACTACCTTGGTAGGACATAGCCTGGGAAATTCTGCCTGGGGAGAATATGAGGGGTACGGGACGTACATCGTGGTCAATGGAGCCGAGCCCCCAAATTCGAACCCCGGCCAGCCCTTAATTCGAATAATTTTATTGGTCTTAGTGGATACTGTGTGTACGTGAGGTCCTCAAACAGCTGTTGCCAACAAATATGCAACCCTTCCGTCCAGGAATCAGCATGGACTCAGCTCTGCAATGAACTTACGAGGGGCGTGGCGCTGCCGCGGGCCTGACGTCTTAGCGTGTGGCATGCAGACCCTGGCTACCTCACATGTTCAATTACATGGTAGAATCTGCTCTCGGCCCCGAGCCAGGCGATACAGACAGGGGTCCTGCCAACATTACCGTATTGTTGCCTGTATGGAGTAATGTTCATTTTCACATTAGAGGGCATTAAAAAAAAGATCCCTTTATCTCTGTATTCCAGTATGCATTCTTACTGTTCCTTTTATGAAAAAAAAAAAATTACTTGGTGACCTTGTCACGCTAGTGCATAAATCTGACCTAAAGAAGAATTTTTCCCAAAATGCAATGTTTACAGTTTGCAGTCTTAATCTGAGAATGCAACCCCTCAAAAATTGCCATTAAAATGTCTGCATGGTTGGTAATATTATTCCATGAGACTACTTTATTAAAACTCATTATTTCCTTTAATGGAAAAGGGGCAAAACATTATACAACACGTGTATTTTCCTGACTGACTAGATTGATGGTTAAAATAATCTTCAAGCACAAATTTATATTGCATAAAACAAGCTAATAGCTGGAAGAGATCAGTCCAAGCACGGTATCAACCCGATTGTTCTGTCGCATCGGAAATTCAAGAAGTTGGATACGTCACCTTGTTCTTTCCAATTTCATGCTTACATCATTAGGAGATTCTACGCTGTTGTGTTTTTAAAAAAAAAAATGGCATTTAAATTTCAGAGAGCGCAACCATGCTAAACAGACCCAGACACAACACCCAAACATCACTGTCGACATGTCGTCATAAGCTGAGGTTACATGGGGAAAAAAAACGGGAAAAAAAAACACAATTCTAACCGTTTCATGGCAGTAAATTGTGCCACATTTTGTTGGGGCACAGAGCATTGATTTTACTATAGTTTAGTTTTACTTGCAGTAGATAATGTCTTTTGGAGCCTTCTGGAACAGCTGGTGCCAGTGCATTAATTCTGGCCCTGTTTGAACACATCGCAGCATATGCAGCTTTTCCTTTGTCTATTATCCGTCTCCTCTGTTATTCCCAAATATTGACTCGGTCCGCTTTTATCAGCACTAACTGCTCGGAAGCTTCCTGGACTCATGCTCGACTCTGTTTCCTGCTATTGATTACCTCACTCACAGCAGCAGGTAGCCGTCCACACAGGTTGTCTTGAGGAATAGCTTCCAATGACTTTGTACACACAATTTACACGGAGCTGTTTAAAGAGAATATTACCCTCAAAACAAATCAGTGAAACGCATTTACCCAAGACGACAATTCAGCAGCTTGTAGGCCCTCACACTCCAACGCGGCCACGTTTTTGCTATTAAATCATTGCGTGTTTGTTTGTTTTGTCTGTTTGTTTGTTTGTTTTGTTTGTTTGTCTGTTTGGTTTTTTTTACCCCATTTAATCTCAGCTCACGAAATCCAGTCATTTTTTCCCACAATTTCCCTTTCCGCTGCAGCGTCTTATTTTTCTGTCAGCTGAAACAGTACAGTGCATGAGTTTGTGTGCGCATGCATAGCGCGTTCATGTGTGTGCATGCGCACATCTGCCGGCATGCCGCGTCGACACGCGCGCATCACCGCCACTTTCTCAGTATAATTTTTGAAAACAAGTTCGGAATTCGCCCAGACCCAAAAGAAATAGCCCTTCATATCGTGGACTGTTTTCGATTAGGTCCAACCGGGCAGCAGACAACAAAGGGCCTCTTATTGAAGAACACGAAGTGAAAATACAAAACAGAAAACATTTCAGCTGGCGGAGGTCTAGTAATAATGTGGTAAAGGTGGATTATCGGGCTTTGCCTTCAAACTGGATCACGTTAAGATGCTCTTGCAGAAAATTATGTATCTAAGAAAAAGGTCAAAAGTTTAACAACATTATACTACAAGGGATGCGGTTCATGAAATATCCAGGACATAAACAGGAGTCACACTGTACAGTTTCTCTGCCACATGACCTGGCTTCCGCCAAACAGTAAAACTACACACACAAAAAATACAGGGTTAATTTAATATTTGGATATTATATAAGCTCCAAGATATTGGATATAAGCTTTTGTTCTGTGAAATTGCCAATATATTTACTGTAAGCTTCTTGTTTTAAGCCAGACTTAGTACCTGGATTTATTTTTGTGCCAAACTGTTTTCTAATGACCTGCTCCTGATGAGTCACACAGGCGCATGCTGAGTGCTCAGCTCGCAGCTTTACACACCCCCAGGTAATCTGTTTTCTGCTAAAGGTGACTTGTGCTTGTTGTCACGCCTCGTCTTTGACCCTAACTTGCAGAGAGGATTTACATTTATACATACATGCATACATACATATATACATGCATACATAGGTCTATA
>JAABNY020000032.1:14030396-14045792 GCA_015164015.2 Brevimyrus niger
CCCAGGCGGAGACTCGAACCCGGGTCCCAGAGGTGTGAGGCAACAGTGCTAACCACTGCACCACCATGCCACCCCCAGGTCATCATTTAAAGACTAAATAAGGGCAGGCTAAATAAGATATTTCATCTTGTGCATCTATTAATAGGACCAATAATTAAATGTTTTGGTTAAGCTTTCTTTAACATACCTTTGTAATATAAAATAAAAAATTCGACACAGAATGCTGTCAGAATTCCGCAGGCAGCATATTACTTACACCATCAGATTTAAAAACCCCTGGTCAATTGCCCTAATCCACACACCAACCAACATTAAGCCTTGAGCGTTCATGTATTAGAACTATATACAAAAGGTAGAACATGTCAATAGAAACAAAAAATAAGGGTGCTTACCTTACAGTAACATATTAGGAAAACAGCATTTTATAAGCATAAAAACTTAGCGTTCTAGCCAGTGTTGCATGGCGATACAAAACCATCCCCTTCCATCAGGGCCTGTCAACAGTCGTAATCAGATTACAGTAATCTTCTTTCCGGATCCTGGAGCCCACCCTCTTACGCTCCGTTTTGGATCACCTACAAAAACCTAAGAAACTGTAGTAAACCTATAGGAAATCTGTGCAGCCCAACACCAGTATGTCTGTCAGTCTGTGCTACAGACTGAAAGATTTCACATAGACTATGGATAGTGGGTCACATTAAGCAGGTTCATAACCTAGAGCTGTAATGGGATTCAGTTGGCTGAATGTCAGCACCCGAACCTTGCGGCATTACCGACAGGGTTGCGTCAGCGGTGCTTAACTTCTAATGTTGGGTCACTTGCTTAAATACACTTTGACAGATGCTACCTTTGTAGTGCTTGATGCTTTCGTACCAGTAATGTCGTGTAAAAATAAACATAATCACCAACATTACAAACATTTAGGCAACACCACAGGTTACCAGCAGGAAACAGGCTCCAACTTGAAAATGCCCATCAGGGTGTCATCGAGTGATTTCTATCCGTAACAAACTTGACACATTTTGATACGACTTCATACAATTTAAATTTGCAACACAAAATTTAGGACATTTTATACTTTATATAACTAGTTAGTTCAAAGCAAGTACAAACATATCAGTAAACCAACTTACCACCTGTCGGTCTCATGGTCAATGACACCCACATCCAGGAGTAATATTTACAGGGATAAAAACATGGGAGATCCAGAAAAGAGCTTCGTTCTGAAGCCATTCCTTTTAAGATATGAATAGTGCCATTTCTGTGTATTCGGGACCTTTTACCTGGCTTTACCTTAATCAGGGCAGGCTTTTAAGAATACAGACTCAACACTACTTAAAAAAGAATAAAATGCGTGACTGAGGTAACCATAGAAACCAGCAGACAAACATATCTCCCGATGCATGGCAAAATCAGCTGGATGAAAATGACTCGTCAGACTGTTGGCTGTGATAGTTAATATAATATATAAACACATGTACAAGCAAAATGACAGAGGAGGTAATAAAAATAAGCATCAGCAATACATCATTAGCCAGATACAATATATACAATATAATAGCTATAGACCAATCAGTTGTTTAAATATTAATATTTCAGTGTTTCAGTGTGACTCATAACACATCCTACTGTAGTCATTTTATTCAAAAGTATATATCAGCATGACTATAACAGAACCTGCTGTGTTCATTTGACTTCATATGCATAAATTCAGCTGGTACCTATTTTCATTAGCATCCAAACAACTTAAAAACCTTAGATTGCAAAAATATTTTGTTCTGATGAACAAAGGATGAACATCCACTCATTGGTCCATCAGCTCATTTTCTAACCGCTTATCTTGGTTAGGATTATGATAAATATACCATGAACTATTTACAGTCATCCATTTCCTGGAATATTTTAAAGCTGCTTGGGGTATTTATTCAAGAACCTATTAAAAGTTAATAAAAATGGGTTTCACTGAATTGCTTGCAAAAAGGTATACAGTCAATACATATTTTTTACAACAATCATTCACTGGAGGTGATACACAGAGGACATTAACAGATATACAGAATACACAGAACATCAGATGCACTTGCTTAACGTATGCATAGGTCTACATGTACAGACACCATCGCCTGGGGGGGTATTAATTTACTCAACCTCTTCCAGAGCACAGCATCCAATGAGCGGAAAGACCATTTCGAAAATGTGGCTGATTGCAACTAAGTGCACTATAATAATTAAAATAAAGTGACGTAACAAAAAAAAGTAACAAATTTTAAATCATTTTTTGGCAAATAAACATACAGATAGTGACAAAAAATAACTTTATACATTGATCAAAATGTGAAGAACGTATAAACATGTTTATTATGTTGCTTAAAAACATTAAGTAAAAAAAGTTTCCCTTCATCGTTCATAGTTTAAAAATGGCAGTGATATATATGATCTACTTGTTCTTTTTTATTGCCCTAAACATGTATGTAACATTAAATTATTTTATCATTAAGTGCAACATCATTTTAGGGAGCAATCGTGTGCTTATTCCAGCAACAGTGGCAAACAGATTAATAAGAATATATAAATACATGTAACACTTCCATGGTTCATTGTCATACGTTCTTCTTCATGTATGATATGGCACAACATGGCTCACGGTTTACATGATGCAAGCCGTCATACGAAATGCGCTTCCCTGTGCTCCAGCTCCGGCAAGCGTCTGGGTCGCAATCTCTGGTATACAGGCTTGACTGGGAGTGCGTCCTGCACACCACAGCCGGAAAACTGGGGCTCTGTCACCAGAACATCCGTAGATTCCACCTCGGAGTCAACGGACACTTCATCGACGGACTCCTCCACCTCCGCACTCACCTCTCCCGCGCTGTTGGTGGGTGAAGCGTCTGCCTTCACCTCCACATCTGAGGACTGCGTCGTAGCGTTGTTCTGAGAAGGTTTGTAGAATGTTCCGGGTGGGGGCTGTAATGTCCGGGGTGCCCTCGAGGCAGTGGGTTTAGGGCTGGGGTCGTTTGCATCATTCTTGAAGCCTCCTTTAACGTATTCCGATGGTATAGTCAAAGACAGTTTCTCAAATTCCCCTGATTCCTGTTGGAGGGAAATATTGACCGTAGTCTTCACAGTCCTAGGAGTAACGCTGTAATGCCTGTACTGCTTGTCCCATGTTCTCCTGAGGGTCAGATTTTTACCACGAGTGTCTTGACTGTGGCTGTTAATGCTCGGGCCGGACCAGTCTGGTTCCTCCAGTTCTTGTATGGGAGGACTGCATTCACAATCTGCTGCGCTCCTGGAGTTTACCTCATTGGCCTGGGCCGGGCCAGATGGGTTATCTAAGGCGAGGCTCATGGGCCGAGACACCGGTCTGGTCCGCAGAGGTCGCTGATGGGTTTTGGTTGGGCTGTCATAGGACTTGCTAATCACCAGCGTGGATCTATGGATCTCCTCCTCATGTCCGTTGAGCTCTTCTGACACCGAGCTGAAAACTACAACAGCAAGATTGAAAAATGATGGTTTTGACCCAAAATATTGATGAATGTTAGAAAACGTCACAAAAACTTTATACATTGGCTGTATAAACATATTTACCAGATGATGTCTTCCTCCAGTCTGAGCTGTCTTTTGTTTCCATTACCTCATCCAACAAACGATTAGAAGGAATTACAGATGAGTGCCGTTTGTACACTTTAACGCTCTCCTGTAAGGACACCAAAAAGTATGTTAGAGTCGTTCCTGGTATCACAGCAGACTTTTTGTTGGACACCTCCTGTCTGCTTCTCAGATGCAATCCTACCTCCTTGATGTCCACCAGGGACTTTGAATGCCTGCTGAGCATCTGTTCCTTCTCCTGGGGGTTCAGTCTTGGTGGCATGTCTTTTGGGGTTCCTGGAGAGGTCCCGCCTGCTGGAAGCGATGGGCTGGTGGAGATGTCAAAGATCTTTTCATAGTGGCGGATCAGTAGCTCCACGATGAGGGCCTGGTAGGGGTAGTCCACTAGCGAGGACAGCGACACGTCCGCGTCCACCTGCCTCGGCTTGATGAGCGTGGGCCCAAAGATGATCCCCAAATTGCTGGCTGTCATTTTGTTCTCGTCCGCCTTCTCTGTCACTCTACATTCAGAATCATGAAGAATTTCAAAACATCAAAAGGCAAAGGCGTCAATACAGCAAAATAACCCCCTATAGCAATATAATTGGTGTGATTCACTATAGATTAGGTTAACTTATGTTCCACTATGCTGAGACCCGAGTCCATTGCAGGACATTCAAGCAAGCAAACAACCAAATAAATACAAAGCAAAAATTCCACCAATCACCAGTTCACCTACAGCACCAAGTCACTAATTCACCTACAGCAGCATTTCTTGACCCGGTCCTTAACAGCCCTTGGACAGGCCATATTTTTTGTGTGCTGGGAGGCAGCAAAAATTTGGACTGTCTAGGGGTCCCCCAGGACTAGGTTGAGAAACAATGATAAATGATAATGATAAATGGGGTCTCATTTATAACTGTTGTGTATGCACAAATGCTGCGCGTGATGACTGGCTTCAGCTAATAAAAACATTGTGTAATTTATAACCATTCATTGTTCATACATTGAATTGTTCTGTTATGAGGTGCAGGTCACAGCGGCTACCCTCTCAAACGCTGGCTCCTCACCTCCCTCTCAAACCCCCAGAGCGCACAGGAAAAACGCTACAAAGAGGCTCACGCTTGTGCGCGCACCGTTGTGGAGGGTGAGGTCTGCCTGCTGAAACGCAGATGGCGATGTTTAGACGCATCAGGTGGCCGGTTGTTATACTCATGGAAGCCTGATTCCACCAGTGTGGGGGAAAAAATATGTAAGGCAAAATTTCTCGAAATGAAATGAGATAATGAGAAAGTCAAAATTTCAAGATAATCTCAAAATAATGAGAACTCTCTCGAAATTTACTTGATTTTTTTTGTTTTTTCTTTCCACGGTAGCAGAAACGGGCTTCCTACCCACAAGCACATCCAACTGGGTTTCAGAAAAAATTCTCTTCTTACTTTTCCTCTCCGTTGCCATGATCCCATGAGTTTTTCGAGGTTTACATCGGATGCCTAAATACGCATGAGGTGATTTGCATTGATCATGTATGGTTGAATGAGGGCGTGTAGAGGGTGGAACATGTGGCAAATCCACGTATGTACAATCCCAGGTAGTGTGCGATTTATAAAGCGTATATTGCTTTGAGGTGTGCGTGCGCACGTTTTTAAATCGTCATTTGTGCGCATGTACACTTTTATAAATGAGACCCCTGGATGTAGGATAGTCATGCAAACAATGAGAACACGCTAAATGTACCAGGCGGGGGCTCACACTGCGCAGGCGGGGGCTCACACTGCGCAGGCGGGGGCTCACACTGCGCAGGCGGGTTCATATTAAGTGCTTGAGACACACGTCGGCACCTCACGATTCCCGCTGTCCATTACGCACTGAAGGTGCAGCCTGAGGGTTGGACCGTACCTGTGCAGGTGACCGATGAGGAAGCGAAGGGTCCGGTAGTGCGTGAGGGGCAGCTGCCGCAGCAGGTCTTTCACCTTGAAGAGCAGCCGGTTGAGCGCGACGCTGCCCTGGGATTGGTCGCTGACGGCCTCCCCGGTGGCCTTGTCCACCTCATCCATGATGATGCTCTGGCTCTCCTTCGCCAGGCCGATGAAGTCGTTGTAGAAACGGAAGAGGACCAGCGGCTCTGGGAGCTAGAAGGGAAAAGCAGCTTTTACCAACGTTCACAGGGCACCAGTCAATAAATTATGAAGTGATATCATTCATGTTGTTTTATACTCATCTATACAAGTTAACCACACCTCACAGTGAGATAAAATACAGTTCCAAGCAGCATTCTCTGCAATTTATTTTCACTGAAAGATTACTATGCTGTAAATTAGATTTTTCTGGTATACTTCCTATTTGCACTATTCATTTTTGTTTTTTGTTATTCTGTTGCTGCCATGGGGCTGCACAGTGGTACAATGGGTATCTCTGTTACTTTACAGCTCTGGGACCAGGGTTCAAGCCTCCACCATGGCTCCGTGTGAGGAGTTTGCAAGTTCTCCTCATATTGCCATGGGATTCCCTCCAGTTGATGTCACATCCTGGGTTGTTCCCTGCTTTGCACTGATAAGCTCCGCAGACCCCATGCGACCATCAATAGGTCAAGTGGTTACAGAAAATGGATAGATGTTGCTACATTTTTCGGTGGAACTGCACACAATTTTTCACTCCCCGGTACGTCACCAAGTTTCACGATAATCTTGGAGAGTCATGGAGGCTCAGTGGGGAGCACAGCTGACTCATACCCTGAGGGATGAGGTTCGCTCTCGGCCCACATTCTCTGGCTTCCTCCCACAGTCCACAAACTATCTGAAACTAACTGCTTATATGAATGTATGTCATGTGTGCTCACAGTTCAAGGATGCCTCAGGCCCTGTACCGGATAAGCGGTTTTGAAAGTTGTGATGGGTGTACCAGCCTTTATATGCAAGTTTTCACTAGAAATCAAAGGTGACACACCAGGTTGGCACATCTCTTGACGGCATACCTGTCGCAGGTAGAGTTTGAGCACGTTGCTGATGTCATGAGGGTACAGCTCAGAGAGTTCAACCAGGTCCTTGCCGTTTTCAAAAGCCTGACACAGCTTCTCCACCCGGGACTTCGCCCCATTGATGCGGTATATTCCCTTAATCCAGAAAAACAGATGTTAAGCGGGACAACAAATGAATAGCCAGTGAGTGCGCCTATGCCCTTCTGAAACAACCGTCTGAATGGACCAGAACAGCTAAGGCACATTCCGAGCCATTAGCAGGGAGTTCCATGCAATACTTTCCCTGGCACTGTTACTATCTATTGTTGTGTATTAGTTATTGATGCTATATATTATTGTCTAAATAATGTCTATTAATTGCCTAAATGCAGGTACTCAGCTACTGTATCCTTCCATCCATCCATGTCAAAAGTGCACCTGCAATCTGTCTTCATTTTATAATGTTATTCACCTTATAGTAAAAGGCTAATAATGTAATGACCAAAAGAAATGTTCAGCATCTTGAAATTTTCAAAGATTTTGCAGACTCTTCGCATTCTTTCAACCAGCTTCCAGATGCAGCCACAGTACAGGAAGAGTTCCCACAAGTTCTACGGTCGAAAAGAGCTCCCTTGCTCCTACTCGTCGACCCAGCTCTACAGGATTAAGGTCATGGGATTGTGGGGGCCTGGTCATCTGTCACAGCACTCCGTCTCTTTCCTTGTTCATAAGATAATACTTAAACAGCCCAAATGATTCCTTCAGGGTTGCTACAGTATGTTAAAAGGATTTTAAGTAGGTGGGTCCAGAAGTTTGACTGGTACTCTCTCTCTCTCTCTCTCTCTCTCTAACACAGCAGGGTGACGCGCACGGGTGCTGGTACCTTGACGTTTAAAGCGCGGTGTTCGATCTCCGACGTGCATTTTCTGATGATGAAGGGGATGCCGTCGGGGCTGCTCTGGGCTGCCTGTGTGAAGTCGATCCCGAAGAGGTGCAGTCTGCCCTGCAGCTTCCTGTGGCCACACTGGATTGCCAGCGTCTCCAGGCACTTTTTGTGGCAAGCAAGAGAGCACTGGGAAAACGTGGACAGGAGAATGACTGCCCATTCCCTTACTGTCAGAATTACTGCCCATTCCCGCACTGTCAGAATTATTCCAGCGTGATCCAAGCTAGGAAGCGTTATTTCTAGGGATTTCTTTAAGCAGCTCTGTGTCATTCCAGATTTTAATATACAGCTTGATGTGCTAAAACACAATCCCTGTGATCAGAAGGTCATCGGTTCAAATCCTGTGCTTTGCAAAGTGATTTCACTGCTAGGTGTTTGAGCAAGATATCTAACCCCATCTTATCCTGGCTGACTTTACTTTCTCAACTGTATTTCTCGTTGGATAAAAGTGTTTGCTAATCAATTTAAACATAAAATAAACATATCTAGGAAATATAATTCTATCTAGGTAGTATAATTCTTATCTACTTTTCGTATCTACTTTTGGCTTGAATAAACAAACTGATGGAAGTTCCCGGTTCTCCAGAATAAGTGCTGGTACCTCCTCACACTCTGCCCCATGGAACACGACCAGACCATCACACTCGCGGCATTTGGAAGGGGAGCGCAGCTTCCGTAGCTTGTGCGTCTGGGCAGCTTTGGACATGTGAGCATTCCGGAAAGGTCCAGGAGAGCTGCTGTTCTCACTCACCACGTCGCTCAACCCTGGAGCATACCAAAGGCAGATGAGTAAATAAGATTTTAATAACCAGATTTTAAACGTTGAGTTATTTTAAAATCCAATCCATATTATTCACTACATGGACTGCACCTACAACTTCTGAACATGTGTGTGATGTATATTACAAATATATTTTTTAATTAACTTGGGGAAAACCAGTACTACTGATAGCTTCTCGAGTTAAATAATTTCCAAATGTCTACCAGTGGTTCTGATGAGGGCTGAACTGGCATAGTGGGCATTTCCCCAGAGGGTCGACGGACTAGTGGATCGGCAAAATTCCTCCTAAGTATGTATGTAGACAAAGGGCCCTAAGTGAGTTTTAATCCCAGTCCAGCCTTGGTTCTGACTCACGTTCAGCACATCATAAGTCAAAATAAAAGCACCCCGTACAGCTGATCCTGTCCTGACAGCCGGCTGCCTCACCGGTATCCAAAGGCGAAGACGGCTCTCTCTCGTCCAGGTCGTCCGCCGAGGACATGGTGCCTGTCGAGGGGGTCCTGGGAATCCTCCGCTTGAAGTCGCCTGCGTCAGGGACACGGTCGCTGCTGTTAACGCGCGCATCTGTTTTTACCGCATCTTCGCATGCCACGTGTCGCTGCAGGTGGGGAATGGCGGGGGGTGTATTTGGCACATGTGTTAAACTGCTAACCCCCCCCCCCCCACCCCACCCCACGCAGGACCTCACAATGTGCATCACGGATTAATTCGCACCTCCATTCAGCGATCAAGTACTCGACCCCCCTGCCCCATAGATGAATAGGCCACCCCAGTCAACTGCAGGACGCATTCCCCGCATTCTTACACCCTTCGGCATTAAGGCACCGACAAAGAGAGGACACTCTCGGGGCAGGGGGCTTACATTCCTCATGACATCAACCCACAGAAATGCAGCTACTCAAACTCAATGGGCCCGGTGCTGATTTGCAGCCAGAGGACATTTCTCAGAACCATTTAACACCAGCACTCCCTCCTGAATTAGTCACTGAAGCGGCAGCGGGGGAGAGAACCTTCTGATTAAGCATGACCATATGCCATAACATGAGACACGATGAGGTAACGTGAGATATGGCAAGATGTTTATTGTTCCCATGGGTTATTTATTATATCTGAAATATTCTACATAAGAGTTTAAAGATTATTATAATTGATACTTTATTAATCCCTGTGGGGAAATTCTCTTTACACCTCGCCCCACTCGCCTCGGGAGGTCAGAGCAAGCTGGCCGCGAAGGGCAGCCACCAATAGCAGTGCCTAGGGAATTGAGAGTTAAGGGCCTTGCTCAAAAACCCACAGATGTGCTGAGGCTGGGCTTGAACCAACAACCTTCTGATCACTAGAACAGAGGTTTTAGCCAACCGAGCCAGAGGTTGCTCCCGTATATAATCAGATGGACAAGAATGCTTCATATATGTCCCACTACCCATCCGACCAGCCATCCCTCCCTCTCTGTTTATTTAATACAGGGTGACAGAGAGCCTGAAATCTCCCCCAGCGAACACAGGATATGAGACAGGGGGCGTCAAGAAGGGATGGAACCACCCCATTGGCCCGAATGAAAATGGCTTCCTGATTATATGCCTTTGCCGCAAACTGTCAGCAAAGCTGGCAGCGTCTTCGCAACAAAAGCATGTGGCGTCTTGCGTGAAAACAACAGGTATCCCATAAAAAACAAGTCACTTGCCAAAATCCACCCATAACGGGATGACAGAATGGCAGAAGCATTCATTCTTCTTTTTTTTTTCCCCTTCAAGGTTTCTGGAAAGGGGCACAGCTAGGAGTGGCCTCAACAGAGCCACAAATTCCCCGGGGGATAGACAGCCTTGGAGGGCTCGTGCCTACCTGGGCTGGCGGTCGGGGAGTCGGCCGACCGGGACTCGCTGCTGCCCCCGGCGCTCTCAGAGTCGCTGCACATCCCACCTGCCTGACCACCCAGGCTCCAGGCGCGAAACGTGGCCTGGACCTTCAGTGCTGCAACACAGTCATGTTCAATGCATTTAGCTTCATATTCACCATCCTGAGATTTTAAACAGAAGTCAGAATGTGCTGTTAGTCACGATTCTCCAGTCCCCCCCCCCCCAATTAACACAATAAAAACCAATAGGAATTTCTTCTGTTCCCCAAAAAGTTGATACTTTCTAGTTGGACGGCTAGATGAACACCGCTTCAGTTCCCAAACCTCTCCTCAGGGGCACCTCAGCCATTACATGTATACGTTACATTTCATGACAAGCGCACTTGACTAACGTGATTACTTTTAAAAAGTCAATGAGGTATTGATTGACGAGGTGCACTAGGGGTCGAGTCAAAAACATTCATGGGTGTGCTGGATGGCCTCTGCAAATACAGGGGCGACTTTTACAGGGGAGCTTTTGAAATATGAAACACATATCAGAGGGAAGATTATTGAAGCATAATTTTCTTTCACTGCCTAAGATATTTGCACAGTACTGTATCTCTGTTAAACAAATAGTGATTGGCTAAGTTATCATCCAGATAAAAACCTTTGAAGTGAAATATGTGCAAAACATTATGAGGTAAGGAGCATGCACTGATACAGTGCGTTGCTGTACCCACCCCACCAAAAACCACCTCAGGGATGAGAACTTGAGTGCAGCCATGTGGCGGGTGATACCTCACTCAATCCGAATGGACCAGTGTGAGTTTTTTTCCAGTGACTGAAGTGCCAATCCTGCCACTAACCCCCAAGTTATTCAATGTAAGTTGGAGGATCTCCTTATAGGGCTGGATGTAGATTAACATCATACCCAGGATGAAGCAATTGCAGGTTAAGGGCCTTGCACATGGGCCCAATGGATAGAATCACTCTAGGCATTCATGGGACTTGAACCAGCAACTTTCCAGCTGCTGGCACAGATCCCTAGCTTCAGAACCACCACTCCACCAAAATATTATTATAATATATATTGAGTGTGGCATGACTAGCATGATTAACTTAAGAGTTAACATGTAAATTTGTCGCACAAAGATGAAAAACTAAAAATTTAAAACTTGTCAATTACAGAAAGGCTGGAAAGAGGAATAAAATAAGGGAAGAAAACTGTATAGATTCCAAAATTCAGGAATTGCGGGACTTTTTCCTGTGAATGCAGGACAAGGTTTAATTTCCAAGCCTAAAGATTGAAAACTTGTGAATTACACAAAGAGTGGAAGGAACAATAAAAGAACAAAAAACTGGATTGATTCCAAGATACAGGAATTGCGGGATTTCTTTCCCGTGAATGCAGCACAAGGTTTAATTTCCAGGCATAATGAAAAGGCATGAATAGCACGCAGTTGGGAAGAGGGTGTAAGCGGCGTCCAGGCGTGAGAATCAAACCCACAGCCCCCACACGCCAATCTCATTCCTCACCCGGTCACTTTTCACCCACTGCCACTGTGTGCCAACGAGTCACCAATATGCTGCTGTTTAGTCAATCTGATACTAATGAGGCCACACATACCTGCATGACACTGTGACGGCTCATTGGCCAGGAACGTCTTATTACAGGAAACGGAAGCCTGTTCTATTCAGTCACAACCTAATTATCTTGAGGTACACTGGGGCCATGGCTGCCTATTATAGTGCAGAATCAAACCTATTGCTTCCTGTCATTATAACAGTGAAAAAAGTTTAAATAAAAGGTGATGTAGCCATTTTCCACATAAATGTATATATACATATCATCGCTGTCCAGTGCAAAACACACATCTCAAAAAATCCACTAGTTTAGGAGTGTGAAAAACACATTTTCTCAGAAACGACTTTATAAAATAAGCCCAAAACAACGTAATGTGACACATTTGATGCCACAGAAACATCTTAACACAGCTATCAGTAAACAGTTTATTGCCTTAAAAGGACCTAGAATGTTGTCAGTGAGGCAAACATGTCAGTATCAACAACAGATTGACTAACCAGACTTATTCACAATTACCAATGATTTTAGTTAGCTAGCCTTCTAGCTGTTACTGTTAAGTTGTTAAAATTAGTGGCAAAGTAAAGTAATCTATACAACCACTATGAATACAAATGTGAACTAGTAAAAACATGAATACTAGTTAAATAGATAATTTCAGAAAACAATCTATACTAAAAAGTCGCAAGTGGACATACACCACAAATGGAGTTTTCATCAGAAAGCAAAGATATATAACTAAACATAAATGTAAATATCCTGAAATATATTTTAAAGTATTTGCTAATATAGGCTTGATTCATTTTGAGAGAAATAGTAAATTATAAATTACGCACGTTTTTAACCAATGGGAAGGGGCTGTGTCTTGTGTAAATGGTGTGTCTCATGGCTGACAGGCGGTGTGACGGATTCGAGTTTGGGTGGGTAAATGTTGGAAGGGGTGAGCAACGCTATATACAATTTTTTTTCACCCCTTTGTATCACTTCGCTTTTATTTTCAGAATATTTTATTTTTGCATAGTTTCATTTGCGATTTGGTTCAGAGTAATAAAAGTTTTATAGGAATCCTGTTCGGTTGTGGCATGTATGAAATGACCACAGATTCAACCTTTGCAAGCTTTTCTCTGGATTAAAAAGCCAATACAAAAAGTAAAAATAAGGACTTAAAAAATGTAAAACGTGAAACAGGTCCAAAAGTTCTGTACAATTTACTTTAACAGGAGCGTTTTCATAAATGTTTCATTAGTACATGAGCAGAGGGCCCTTCCTCAAACCCTAAAGCAGGGCTATTCAAATCATGGTCCTCAACAACCGAGCACTGCTGTTTTTCCAGCTTTCCTTCATGCGAGAGCCAGTTGTGAAGCCTCTGGCCAATTAGAGCCAAAATTAATCAAGTTAACTACCTGCGAGAATTGAAAACAAGGCCTGGATTTGGAATCGAGGGCCAGATTCGAATAGAGGGTCCTACAGCTAACCTTGGATGTCCGTGCTGCTGTTGGATCGCCGTTCTCCGATCTTCCTCCCCATGCGTGACTGGACCGGACTGCCCACCTCCTCATTGCTGTGGAAGTCCCCGGAGTTGAGGGACATTTGTGAAAGGTTTCCGTGGGAGTAGCTAGTGCAGATCCCCGTCCGCTTATGTGGCTGCAACCTGGCGGAAAAGCAGCGGGTGACGTTCGACCGACGGTGACCATTATTACCGTGCTGCTTTATTACCACCCTCTCTGGTGACCTGCAGCCTTTTCTGGGCCCCTGCGATGCTGAGGGATGCCTGATTAAATGGCCAACACTCTCTCTTAGAATCACGCACTGGTTCAGCCAGAGTCACATTATCCGCACAAAGCTAGCCAAACAAAATACATGCCATCTTCAGACCCCCCTCAAGCTAATAACAATGATATCAACTCCTCACTCCTCAGCAGTTTTATTATTTATTATGATGATGATAATAATAATAATAACAATAATTATATTATTATTATTGTTAGCTTAGGGGCGGCACAATGGCTTAGCAATTAGCTTCATATGTACCATTAGCACTGAAGATAACTGTGCGAAAGAGATGTTCGAACTGAGGTAAAACCGCTATGATCTCCAGGTCGTGTGCGTCATACGAGAGGTGACAGTGTTGCAGCACTATTTTTGCAAAAAAGTAAACAATGACACGCTTGCAGTCCAGAGAAGCGCTACGGCGTCCTTCAGCTAGCTCCCCTTGCCTCCCGTAGCTCACCCCCACCCCCCCACCAAGGTTCCAGAGCCCTCATCAGAAGAGTGCTGGTGGCATTGCCGGTGGACCGGCCCTCTACGGCTCGTCGCCTTACCCGGCATTCTGGGGTACAGGCCCGTCGAAGCAGAAGGCCTCTCCCCTGCAGCGCTCCCTGGGTAGGTTCCTGACGAACTCTGTGTAGCGGCGTCCCGGATCGTACAGCTTGGCTGTCTCACAGAGCGACTGGTGCTTTAATGGAAGGGAGATAGCCAGAGCCTGCTGCATCTGGAACCAGTTCACTGTCACCTGTAGGAAGGAGTGGCCAGGCCAAAAGTCACCGTGGCTGAATCATAAAGGCGACAGCCTATAATTATTGTTAATAATACAATAATAGGATCATGGTCAGCCACAGAACAACACAACCAAGCACAACAACAACTGCAATAATAATCAATGATGATAAATAAATACTAATGAAGCATAACATTATATTGATTCCAGAGGAACTTCTTGAATTATTCAGTAATTATTATGTACACCACCCACCCATCCATCCATCCTGTAAAAACCAATCCCAGAGAACACAGAAAATTATGGGGGCTAATATTAAATGGGCTGACAATTATTATTATTATTATTATGATGATGATGCAGAATACATCATATAAGTGACATACTATCAGTAGCTAAACCACAACACAGCCCAGTGTCCTTCTGGAGCCAGACACTCACGGCTTTCAATGTCAAGTCGCACTGAAACACCAGCTCTCGAATCTGCGTGAGGATTTCGCCCTTGACGCTCGCCAGCTCCACCCTCTTCACCCCCACGTCAGCAACGCAGGCTTTGTACTGCTCCTTGGCCTCTTCGGCCTGAAACGAGGCATGAGTGGAATCCCATGCACGAGATAGAGAGGCCACTTTCAAAACAAAAGCAAAGATTATAAGACAGCTCATCGCACTGTGATTCATTACAGCGTGTTCCAGACTGAAGCACAAAAAGCATGATAAAGCAGCTTTAATAATGTGACTCATCCTCGCTGGGGTGAACAGACCATTAGTTTGTTTATCTAATTTATTTTATACTGTGTTTGATTGCACCATTATTTCACTGAACTTGTGTAACCCACTTGGACAATGACAAAAAAAAAAATCTCCAGATTTGATTCTTGATGTTAGTGACCCGATATTACAAGACTATTCTCTGCAGGGGGAGAAACAGGGAGCCATCCGGGGTGGGGGAGGGTGCATACCTTCTGCAGTGCCTCCTCCTCTATCCTCCTCCTCTTCTCCAGCTGCTTGCCTCCACTGGCTAGCTGCTCCTCCTCGGCACGGCTGGTGCAGGAGCGTGCCCGCTCGTACTCCTCCAGCCGCTGGGCCTGCAGGAGCCTGGCCTTCCGCAGCGCATTTTCTGCTTCTTGCTAAACCGCAGGAAGGAGCAAAGCAGCTGCTTAGGACCAAGTGGCATGCACACAGTCGTGCAGCACAGTGTACACACGCACA
>JAABNY020000032.1:14056900-14082570 GCA_015164015.2 Brevimyrus niger
CACCTCCCGCCCCCCACCCCCGCCCCACCCCTCCCCATCACCCTCGCCCAGCTCGAGGGGGGGGGGGAAAAGGATTTATGGTGTTGGGGGGGGGGGGGGGGGGGGGGGGGGGGGGGGGGTCAGGCAGTAAAATTTCTTGGAAATGGACAGTGCTTGAAACTTTCTTCATCTGAATCCTCAGCTTGACAGCTTTTTGTCAAATGGATGAAAGATGAAATGGATAAAACGACCCTGCAACTGAGAAATGGAGAATGTTTAATGGAGTCTCAAACTTCTCCAAAGCCCTCTACCTCCCAAGATCCATTACAGCTTGTCCACTCCGGAGTGTGTGCTGGTTTTTCCATCCAGACTCATAAAGAGTCAGGCGTGACATGGAAATCAACTCTTAAATTCTCTTTAGAAAACCTGTAAGCAATAATTTCAGATAAAGAAGCAGAAACCGTATCAAAGGTAATATGATTACAGGCACGGGTCATTGCTTGACAACAATTAGGCAAATAAATGGCCGATTCATTTAAACGTAGCCAAATACGAATTAATTCGGCTCCTTACGTAGGCAGAGACATCTGACATGTGATTCCCCCAAATGTGGGAACTATTGCATGGTCAAGACTCATAAAGAGGTCGGTGGAGGGACAATGCAGTAAACATGAAAGTTCTCCAGGACTAGGACTGGGAAGAACTTCTGTAAATTTCATTCACTCTTACAGATGCATAATTAGTTTATTTCATAACATGTCCCAAACTGAGTAATATCACGCATGTCCATAAATTCAGACAAATAAACAGAAAATATAAATTTGCTGGTTTTAAGTACTGCTCTGATGAATTGTTAGGCTGGAGTAAAGCTTTTGAAAAAACAATAATAACTATGACTTGATTTCCTTTCCAGTTCTTTTTTCCCAGACAGAGAACGCTTTAAACTTGACCTCGCTGCGAGTTCAGGACTGTGGTGATGAGACTGGGGGTTTTTTGGGGGTGGTTATGGGGGAGGGGTGAAGAGAAGGGAGCACAGAAGCCCTTTTATGGTCAAGGGGGTTTGCGATCAGTGAGTTCCTCCACTGTTGATGGTCGCTCTCACTCAACAAGCTTGGATCTTCTGCATTAACCCTCATGCTGGTCATGTTCACAAATGTACAGATTTACTCACCACACATCACACTGATCTGGGACCAGAAAGTTTCACTATGCATGAAACTGTAAGGTGAGAAAACAAGGATGGCAGTAAAATGAATGGCGCCGGCGAGGGAGGCGGGCCGTGTGTTAGGGTGTGGAGTGACGGCTAGCTCCATGTCACAATCTGCAAAGGTTCTGGGGCCACAGAGATAACCCGAGTGTGGAACTGGCCGAGGAGCCGGAGCGGACCAGCCTCACAGATCACTTCCTTATTACCTAGGGAGCAAGGTGAGGCCCCATCAGGGCAGCAAGGGTTTGCTTGTTTTTTTTTTTACCCAAACTGTTCCACAAAGCTCTCACTACCACCTCAAGAGATGTTAACATGGGCGAAACAAGGGTTCCAAAATATTCAACCGAGTGCTGAATGAATTTAGAGAAGATTCCTAAAGCGCAAATTACTGCTCTGAAATAAAAAAAATAATGATACATCCACACCACCAAAGGAGAACTCATGACATTAAAACATTAAACATTGGCCAATTGACCTTCATTTGGGTGTAAAAATAATATACAATATAACAGCGACATAGAAAGACACATTCATCCATGTTCAGTAACTACTTATCCAGTATAGTACAAGTACAAGTACACACACTGATACTATGGGCAACTTAGAGGTGCCACTTGATGTAACTATCTGTTTGGACTTGCAGGAGAAACCTGCAGCACCCAGAAGAACATGAGAACATGGACTGGTAACTGCATCTTGTTATGAATCGGTTCCATTGACACTTCACAAAATGAAGTTCAAACATACAATTGCTGTTGTTAGACCAAAGTGCATCGAAGAAACCATAATCCAGCCAAGAAACTGAGTTTCTTAGATGGAGGGCATTTATAGGGCAATGTAAATCAAGGTGATAGAGTTTTATGGTCATTTTTCCCCAAGAGGAATACCCCACAATGCCTCCCTTCAGAAAACAACACTACATAGACACTGAAATCTGGACAGTGGTATCCTTCTTCCCCAAAGAATATTTCTCATTTCCACCACAAAACATACACTTGTTTTCCAATTTATTTGGCAGCTTATGCTTAGACAAATTTTAAGACATTCAGAAGGGCACTCAGGTACAGATCTGGACTTTTCCGGTTAATAAAATGTTGTGTCTAGTAGCCCTTTTCCCAAATATGTCACTAAGAACCTTACTTTGCCATTTAAACAAACCAGGAACCTGACCTTGATTTACACCCCCTTCTCTCTCCCTGCAGACAGGCAACTGCAATAATTCCTGGTAAAAATGACAGATCTCTGTAAGTGAACAAGAGCCCGTGTAATTTATTCCTGATAACTCCCGGGCCGAACCAGGCCTAGCCGTGGCGAATGAGCCGGATTTCGCCTCATATCCTGGCTGGCAACGGCCTCCCGCACTGCGGGCAGCTTCTGCACAGACAGATACCTTTTGACATCCCTGAAGGGGAAAACTGTCAGGATCCGAGACATCACATGATATTAGCACTTGAAATATACCGCATTAAGGCTCACTAGGTCTTATGAAAGAACCAGTCAAAAAATTCCTTCAGATGTAAACCTACACATAACAGGCAGGTTTTTTTTTTTTTAATGTACTAAGCAGATGCTTTTGTCCAGAGTGACGCACATCTTGGAGAATGCAGGGTCAGACAGTCCCTGGAGCAATTGGGACTTAAGGGCCTTGCTTAAGGGCCTAGCAGTGAATTCACTCTGGCGACCCTGGGATCTGAACCAGCAACCTTTCAATCACAGGCACAGTATCCTAACACACTGAGCCACAAATCACTCACATTTTTACTTTGGTTCGACATCCACAACAAACTAACAATAAAAGTCACTTAAACATTTTAGGACAACAGTCTCCAACCATTGTTCTAGTTTGAGCTATTTTTTCAAAGAAAATATTCTGCTAAGCTACAGAGTCCCAGTGGTATATTTTACTGACCAGAGGGGGTCTTGCATATTGGAGGGGGGGGGGGGGGCAGGCTCCTCTTTGTAGATTTTGCTGTCTTTCTCTTCTGCCGCCTTTTCACAGAAATGACCTGATAATCGACCAATTAATCATGACTGTTTGGTGACCCACCATTTCAGAACGATAAGTAATTAGGTTGAATTAAAAAATGTATATGAATGCAGAGCCCCATATCTCACCCATTAAGTGGCAACAATATCCTTGACTGTGTGCCAGTTTACAGAAGACTAGTGGAAAGCAAGACTTCAGAATGTTTTTGTTTTCAGAGATAAACGGATATACTCTGCCTTCTTGTCTCAGAAAAGCATCTGACAGTTAATGCATAAACCTTCATTACAGCACCAGCATCTAGCCCCTATTAATGCATCACGCTGCCCTTGTTAAACTGATACTTTACTTGCTATTTGCCCAGAGAGCGCAAGGTTTTTTTTTTCCAAGCACCCCTGGAGCAGTTTTTGGGCTTAAGGTCTCAACTGAAGTGCCTGACAATGACACAGTGATTCTATTAGTCGTGGAATTTGAACCAGTGACCTTCTGGACATTGGCAAACTAACCCAGAGGGTCACACACAACCTATACCAGCCTTAATCAAGTGTCCTTGATTTTTCACCACCACCGGCCGTAAAAGATTGGGTTACACCTTAAATAAACGATCGAATTACCATCATAAGATATTTTATAAAGGCAGTCATTAATGACTGCAGCTGTAATCTGAACATATACCATAAACATTTTTTAATTAAAACTCTATATTAACGTATTGAGTGCTTGTTTATTAAAGGGGTACATATAGTTTAGCGAACAGACTAGTAGCAGAGAAGCAGTAATGTTTTTCTGTCCCAAAATAGATTTGCACCACTGGAAAGTCATTAATTATTAAATTATTATAAATAATGCACAGTTCAAAGAAAGTTCCCTCATTAAAAGATGGGCAATGATATCATTAAAAAACACATGTAAAAAAAACTGGAAGACTCCTCTACACCTACCACATCAGGCTGAAGATTAAAGAGCAGGGGCACAGAGTAAAGGAGGGCGTTCACTGTGGTGAACACAGATGAGCTCCAGGTCTGACGCACCTCTCGGCTCCGAGGAACCCGGTGGATGGTAAACTGGAATCAGAAGATGACCATGTTTTAAATACATCACAGCACTGAAAATGTCCCATACATTTTTATTTACACAAGCAAAAAAATATATATATATTTTTTTTCTGTATTTCTATAAAAAGTTGCTTAATGCGTACATGACAAGCAAGTGGCAGCAAATTTCTTACATAGCCAGAAGAAAACTATGAAACACCGGCCCCTGCTGGAACGTATGCGGAGGTACACTTTCTCATCATGACAGAACTGAGATGGTGTTTTGGATCCCCACATATGCACCCTGTGAATTTATCGGTATTGAACAATCAAATAATTCCGGGTCAAATCAGACAAATTAATATAATTAAAGGCTAGATATTCATGGGCACTTGGACCAGGACTCCGGAAGATTTCAGCTGATTTAATAAATAAGCACTCTGCAATACAACACAGACAAACTCTTTATGGTCATTTACGTAAATGCTATTCAGATATTAATACTAATTAAAAAATTCTCAGGAAAGACAACTTCCAAATTAGCTGAACATTTATCCTTTATTTCGGAATTCCTGCCCTTATTCACGTCTAATGCGTACTGATGTCTAAAGGCACGTCAGGTTCATTAAGCCTCACTGATATAAAGTGAATACAAAACAGAAAAATCCTTAAAACGTCGCTGAGAACTGTGAAATGAGGAGTGCAAGTATTGCTGCTTAAAAACAGACAAAGCAAATAGGCCCAATTACATTTCCTTGATCCTGTTGCTTTTTTGACGCCTCAAGGGTGCGGATCTTGTCCTCACTCATTTTGTCCGTATCAGCGATCACATAATGCCGGGGACAGTATGATTCCGAGAGGCTTCCCATTAACCGCAGGATCTCCGTGGTATGACCTCCTGTTAAGAAGTGATTCAACAAAACCACGGTTATGACTGAACAACTCAAGGCAGGCAACTGCTAAGCAGTTTGTCTCCATAAAAAGCATTAACTATATCTATTACAATGTTACACCCACCGTATCCTTAAACTATTAGATATATCCGTACACAATCGAGACGCAACAATATCCCCTTTAATTTAACCAGCTGGTTATCAACACACATGAATAGCTGTAAATGAACCGTCGGTACTTCATGAAGTCGTCTGAATAACGCACTACTCTCATGCAATTTCAGATAGGCAAGTTATTCATTTCACCTGAGCCTGCAACAACAAGCACACTAACGGAGCCCTTCTTCCCGGGTCTGTATCCTGAGCCTTTTCGTACAACAAAGAATAACCGCAAAGTAAAAAGTATGATTATGAGAATGAATCCACAAAAAACGCCAAACAGCGCTGCCATATTATGACTTGATATGAACACATAAGGGAGCTACGGCATCTTCTTCGGGTCAAACTTAACGGAAACGACATTACTGACGACCGACGTCAAACCTCCTGTGTCTGAAGCATTGTTCGTAAATTACTGACATAAACCTGTATATATTACATTGTCAAATTTAAGTGGACCTCCAGAGGTTTATTGGTTCCTCTCCTCCCTTGTCATCTAGTTTATCAATTATTTTTCTTAAATAAAAATACTTGTCTTTCCTTTCCCTCGTTTTTGTATTATTTAGTTTTAATAACGTTGGAATGCAGCCTGTCACAACACAAGCGACTGCGGCGAGTCTTTTGTGAAAGGCGCTAGGCCTATATTAAAAATATATTGAGTTCAACTGAATTGAATTGAAGAAGAACAAAATAATGTACTGCGCGTTATTGGTGGAAATTATATGGAGTATTATTATTTGGTCAGGTAAACTAAAAGAGACCTATACGCAAATACTGTACCATTCAAAATATCATATTGTGAAAGATTGACTGATACCTTTCATTACGGCGTGTATAAAACGTATAGATACATTTCATATGTATATATTTTACTGTATAATTCTCAGGTTTAAAACTTAAGGTGGTTTGACAGCCCAAATCACATGCATAAGCATCAATATCCACCCACCCATTCATCTTCAAAACATTTTAAATAGGCCAAGATAAATATATATAAAAAGCTCGTCAAAAAATCTTTAATGATTCAAAACATGCCATCTTGCAGTAAGGCCAGTTCGAGATCGCCGATTTTTCATCAGTCACTCCTAATTTGATCTTTTGTGCCCAATTACTCTAATTTTATTTGGAACAACTGCAATTCAGCTCTAGGTGCCGTCCGTGGTAGACTTCGATAACACCTACAAATGGGTAATATTTAAGTTTAAAAAAATAAGTGACTTGCGAGTACGACGTGTAAGTGCTGGTTAATGTTAATTAATCGGTGCTCTAGCTTTCGATTCAAGATAATGTCTCTTTAAGACTTGAAATGAAATGTGATTCTCATTGGAGAAGCGCCTTGCCCTGCAGTAACCCTGCCATAACCGAGCATCAGTTTTAACAGCGCATCACTTTCAGCGTTCAACATACTCGCCGTGCACGAAATGTCAGGCATCGAAATGTAAAATGCAATGGTGTCATGTATAAATGTCTGTTATTTTCCAAAAATGGTTATCGAAAATACATATTTTTTTCCAGTGATGACTAAACCTAGATCTAACAGCTCTTATATTGCAATATAATGCCGAATAAACCGGTTGTGCGATAATTTTCTACTTAATGAGAGACACAAGGTAAGGATGATTTCATTCATTTCTATGTTTAACTCGTCTGGAAATAGAAATATAATTTTTGCGTATTTATGCAATGCGGCGTGAGCCGGCCTGCCAGTGCAGCCTACCGTTACGTTTATCAGCACGGCTCTTGCACATACAGTATATGTAATATAACCGTGCCATCGTTTTGACCTGACAGACTACTTTTGATCCCAGGTCTCACATCGAGTGATTGAAAATCCCGGTGTTGTGGAGGTCGCAGTATCCGAAGTGGCTTTTGTTCATGTCCTGACTGAGTGATACGTGGTCGGATTTCCCGAGTTACTTTCATTATCGCTGTCAAAACGCCGCCTCTGATTCGGTCCCATTTGCCGAACACCAATGCTACCTCTGAATACTACTTAATTTCTTAGCAGTGTGTATAGAAAAAGAACTGTCCTTTTGAACCGTTGCTGCTTATTGGTTTAAAGTGTGTGCATGCATATTCTGAAATATTATCGTACTTATTTTGAAACGTCTATCCACTCTCAACCAAATCTCTGGGCATATTTACATTCTTCAAAGTTCATCATTATACTACAACTACACTTTGGTCGGGCTATGTTATAATGTTAATCCTTTTCTTTTATGATCTAATTGTTATACCATGGTCCAAACGCTACTTAGTGGGTTTCCCATTATTCATAATCAATGACCTTGCTTCAATTTGTGGTTGGGGCGTTTGTGTCCCTGCCAACAAAAAATCCGATACCGCCTGAGAGCCGTGCAATTACTCATACACATCGTGCTTTTAATTACAGCATGTAGCCACCGAAACGAACTTACAGTTCTTCATGCTTTGACCATCAGTGTTGATATTTCGCTTATGTAACCATTCGGTCAGCGCTTGCAGTTCAGTATTGATGTACATTCACATAATTAAGCTGTAAACTAGCCCTGTGTATATGTTTGTTATCATGGAATTTAACAATTTTAAACCAAGCTATCATCCTGCACCGATAAAACCTTAGCCTTACAGCTACACGTACATCTTGCACAGTTTTGTTTTTGTTATTGCGGACATGTGAGCAGATGCCCTTTAATATCTGTAGTCAGATGACTGCAAATCTTAAGCTCAATGAAATTTGTTTAACAATTTCTGATTTAGGGTCTTTCTTAAGGGATCAGTGACATACATCAACTGAAGACCAAATTTCCAAAACTCACTATGCCCACAAGATACCTTTTTGTTGGATTACATGGGGACTGAGAGTTTTGATTCCCAATACTGTAACATATGATGAGAAACATTGGTGGATCATCTCAAAAGCAACAAGAAATGGATATTTGCTCTTCTGTTGTCTTACTTGTTTTTGCAAATGGTAATTTGTAATTAGGGGCGGCATGGTGGTGCAGTGGTTAGCACTGTTGCCTCACAATCTCCGCCTGGGTTACATGTGTGTGGAGTTTGCATGTTCTCCCTGTGCTGTCGTGGGGTTTCCTCCGGGTACTCCGGTTTCCCCCCACGGTCCAAAGACATGCTGAGGCTGATTGGAGTTACTAAATTGCCCATAGGTGTGCATGTGTGAGTGACTGGTGTGTGAGTGTGCCCTGCGATAGGCTGGCCCCCTGTCTTCATGCATTAATGTGCGTTGCTTCCGGGCTAGGCTCCGGACCCCCCGCGACCCAAAAGGGTAAGCGGTTTGGAAAATGGATGGATGGATGTAATTTGTAATGTGAAAGTTTAGGTTGGTTGGTTGCACTGTGAGATTACACATCTAGGTCATATTCTGCTCCTAGTTTCTGGTGCATGTGTTGTTTGTGCAACTTATGTCTGGGTTTTCTCAGTTCTCCTGAGAAATTGGTGCCTTTAAATTGCTTTTAGTGTGTGCCCCGCTCAGGCTGTCCCCTGCCTGTCCTGTGGTTTCATTGTGAACCTGTTCTGGATGAGGTGTGAGGGAAAATAGATGGATGTTTTGAAATGCAGTAAAACGTGGCAGAGGGCTTCTCTCTTTCTTATGTACATGCTCCTGTCTTCCAACAATATGGTTTTAGCATTAGCATTAACACATAGTACTTCCATGATATTTGTAGGGACATTTTCCTACTGTCCGTACCCAAATCTACGGCCTTAACATGCATATATGTCATTTATAGGACAGTGCAATTAGTTGTGCATTCTGCTTTTTTGTAAAAGACTGGAAGACAAGTTTGCAACAGTTCCTTCTTTATTGCTGACGTTGTGGTAACCTTATGCCGAGATTATGTCATGAGATATTTCTGAGATGTCAATAAGAATAATTCACCTAATCTATGACATTAACCATGTGACCCTACCCTCCTTGGTTGCCAGATAACAGAAGCTGGGTTAAGATGAGGCTTGGAAAATATCTAATTTTTCATACTGTCACACCATTTGAACATTGTACTGGTATTTTTATGATATGTTCAGAATGTGCTGTTTTGCAATACAGGTTTAGTATTTTGAAATCTTGATGATAAAATTCACCAAGCAGAGATCATCAATAAGTTTTTCTAAAACATTTTTACTCTTGTCATAGGAAAAAAATGTAGCAAGCTTTGCGGCTTGAATGATCGTTCCTTTTCAGGATTATCTAGTACTGTGTAAAGTTTGCCTCTGCTTTTGCATGAGCTCTGCATGCATTCTCTGAGCCAATTATGATCAGTATTGTCCTTGGCTGTTGGACTAAAACTCTCAGAAAAAAAATATAAAAATTTATACCTTTGCTTCTGACTGGGGCTGTTCTCTCAAGGGTCTGCCAATGGTACCCATAGATCTAGGTAATGGTACCTTTTAAAGTACAGAAATGGACCCTGAGAAACGTTTCTGTACCGTTGATGGTACATTAATGCTGTTAGTACCTTTGGGATATTCCTCAGTCCATTTCTGTTCCCTCAAAGGTACAGTTACATAATTTTTTACCCTTTTTTCTGAGAGTGCAGTTATAGAATGATTGAGGAGAAAAGCGAAAAAGAGCTGGTCAGTGGAACCATTTGGGATTCCTTAAAGATGAAATTGATCAAAAGCTAATGATTTGTCTGCAGTGCTTTTTGTCTGTTGTCTAAACCTGCGGCGACACTACCAGCTTATTTCACTGACTTTATTGGTATGTCATAACTATATTTTATCTCAAGTTCTTTTTCTGCTTTATAAACACACTATATGGGCTGAAGTATTAGGACACCTGGCCGGATATGCATACTGTACCAAGAATTCTATGCTTCCAACTTTGTGGGAACAGTTTGGGGAGGGCGGCCCTTTTCTGTTCCAGCATGACTGTGCCACAGTGCACAAAGCAAGGTCCATAAATACATGGTTGGGTGAGTTTGGGGTTAAAACACTTCACTCACCCGCACAGAGCACCTTTGGGATGAACTAAATGGGAGATTGTAAGCCAGGTCTTCATGTGCGACATCAATAAACAATGTGTAGAAACTGAGTAAAGCATTGATTTCTTTCAATGTTGAAGCTCTCATTCAGACTGTTTGCAGTCTTGAGTAAAGCTGCAAGCTTCAGTGGGGAACATATCCATATGGAACGTACTGGGAAGGTGATCTGAACGGTCAGTGCCAAGGTGATTGGTGGGACTGACTGGATCTGCTGGGAAGAGCTGCCTTCTTCTTTATACTGTGACGGGATTAACTGCAGGCCTATCGATTGATGCGGGGGATGTCGGATTCTTTGTGAAGGGCTGGATGTGGTTTTGTTTTGGCCAGTCATGGATGGGCATGCTGTGCAGTGCATGTCCCAGCTTTCCTATAGGATATGCTCCAGGCTCACTGTGACCCTGTATTGAATGAGCAGTTATGAAGGGTGGATGTGGGGCTGGAACTGGAACAACTGAGCACAGAAGTAGCATGTCAGTTAGAGGGGGGTGGTTCTGGGGGTATGGATGCTGGGCCAATAATCAGAAGGTCATAGGTTCAAATCCCATGGTCAGCAGAGTGGTTTTATTGATGGGCTCTTGAACATTACCTTTAACATCCAGTTGCTCTAGGGACCGACTGACCCTGCTTTCTCAATTGTATGTTGCTTTGGATAAACATGTCTACTAAATCAATGTAAGTGTAGAGAGCAGATCTCTTAAGATGCACACAACAACAGCCTTTACTGCTTCACGGCCCTTAATGTAAAATGCAATCCTCCTGGGCCACCAACCACTGAGCCATTAGCATAAGGCGTGGGTGGGCAATCGTATACAGAAAGGGCCATTGGGTATGTGGGTTTTTGCTGCAGATCCCTAATTAGATTACTAATTAGAGGACTGATTGGCTGAAGAGTATTCACATGTGAGCTAATATTTATCCCAAAAACCCGCAAACACACTGGCCCTGCGGATAAGATTGTCTACTCCTGATATGTCATGTTTACATCAGTAACTGTGTGTTCATTATAAACAGGATGTGGCTGCAGATCTCCATAACTAGATAATTCCACACTATAATGGATGATTGAAAACATTCTTGTGATAAATACAGGGCTATCATTTGAAAAGTAACAGAGTATTAGGGCTGTGCAATATGGACAATATATGCGATTTTGGCAACTGTTTTTGCTTTTTCAAACAAGCTACATACATACATTCTAAATGTATTTAGTGCACAAGAAGTGCATAACAAACATTTTATAATGAAATAACATAGTATTAAGTCTAATAAACAAAACTGTAGTAAAATTGTCTTTAAAACAGACAACATAAAATAAATTAAGATTAACTAACTCAACTCTAGTTAATAACATACTGTACACAGTAGTACTAACTGCTTGATACACAAAACTGTAATAAATTGTCTTAAAAACAGACATGAAAAAAATAAAGATCAACTAACCTCAATTCCAGTCATAACAATAAATAAAAACTAATGTAGATTTGTAGTATTGATCCGTTTCGTTGGAATAATCTTTTCACAAGTCTTGAAAATGACCTTGCTCTGTGACACATCCTCTATCCTGAATCCGTTATACTTCCAAAGGACTGACGTTGAATTTCTCTTTGGCACCAAATTTTTATTTTGACCTGCATCCATATTTTATGTTCTTTCCTCCCGCTCGCCTATTCGGTTCTCCCGCTCAGCTTAGTCGTGCGGGGAGTGAGCTCTGATTGGTTAACATCTTTCTCACGCTCAGCTTAGCTGTAATTGCCTGGTGCGCTGCGTCTGCTCTGATTGGTTAACATATTAAAATCATGTGCACAAGAACGTATTCTGAATAAAAATCTAAATAAATTAATAAACAAAATCGCAGCCTTATGCGGTTTAGAAATCGCATGTGCTTAAATTGCAATTAATTGCACAGCCCTTAAGAGTATATACTGTTGCATGTGGATAATCCATTAACATATTTTTGTAGCATTTTGAAATCAGTGTAGCTGTAAAATTTCTGTTTCTCAAGCAGGAACTTGAGATAGACATCCAGGCTGCACAAAATCAAAACTGGGTATGACCTCCCACAGGTTTGGTTAATCCTATATCCAAAGACGGGTTTTGTAGTTAAATTTGTATTTAAAATATTATGGAGAAATTATCCAGATTAGTGTAGAAACTTTTCAAAGAAACTTGATTCTTAAACCCCTGTAATAGATTGTGGTGAAATCTGAAATCCATGCCCTTTATGCTGAAATTACATACCTCCTTGTTTTAGTAAAACCTATGAACGCCTGATATGTCTTTATATCGGATGATGCACCTACTGCAGTCATTGATTTTTTAAAATAATTTTTTGACATTATTACATTGAAAAGCACTTAATTTGCAGTATGGTGTTTTCTGCAGATGCGTTTTGGTTAGCCTCGCCAATGGTTTGCCCTTGTTTAACATGCCCCCCATCGTTTCTGCATCAATCTTTCCTTCTCCGTCCAAGCGTGCTCTGGCTGCCATGGATCCTTTCAGCCAGCTTATCCTCGCCATATCCACGGCCAGCTTCTTCACCTTCCAGTGGCTCTTTCACAGTGTCAGCCCCAGGATGTCCCATCACGTTACTGCTGGATTCCTCAGGCTCACGCCTAAGCAGAAGATTGAGTGGAACTCCAGGTAGGACCTTCGGCATAGTTTTACAGTATCAGACGCACAGCACAGCCAATTAGTAACATAAAGTGCTATATACTGTATATGTTTATTGGTAGATTAGTGGCAGAGTTTTTGCCTGTCGTGCAGGAGGCCTGGGGTTCAATTCCCACGTAATTCAGCTGTTTCTTTTTGATATGATTTGTGCTTATGCCCTGAATTCCATGGAAGAAGAATAATTGTAATATTTTTGGAGCACTAAACAAGGCCCTAACCCCCAGAAGTTGTCTGTACTGATCCTACCCTCTGAATGCAAGCTTCACAAAAAAAAGTAATGGTACCATGAATTAAACCTTGACAGTATGGTTCAAATTAGCAATATGCTGCAAAATGTAGGTAATGTATGTTATTAAGCAACATACATGGTGGGGTACAGATGGAGCTGGTCGGTTAGAAATGAGAGAGAGTGGATTTGTGTCCTCACAGTGGGCTGGTGTCAGAGTCTTTGGCAGAGGAAGGTGACTCAGTAGGGTTAAGGTTAGGGTTAGAGGTTAGTGTTAGAGTTAGGGTTAGGGTTGGGTTATAGCCCTTATACCTTCAGGGCTGGGATGCAGCTCTTGGGGCTTGAGTTTTTTCCCCTGTACTTCTATGGTTTTCCTCCTCCTGGGACAATTGGTGTCTCCAACTGTCCCATTGTGTGTATGGAATAATTTCAATATTGCTCAATAAAGTTGATTTCTCTACTGTGCACAGTAGCTTCAAAAGTGACAGGCCGAAACCAGAAATGGACTAATTGTATATGCCTCCCTGCATGTATGAGGAAAATCAACACCAGTCTTATTTGGTTTTCATGGGTTAGTAAGAGTAACATTTAATTAAATTCCCTGGAATGTGGATCACAGCATTTTTATATTGTCTGGACTGCTATTTACCTTATTATTCCAAAGTAGTGCATGTAGCACCAAGAGGTCATGGGAAGTTGGTGATTAGAAATAGGAAATGAGCGAATTTCAATTCAATTTGAAGTCAAAATGTGATGGGAATACATGCAGTGAATGTTGATAGTTGATAACAAAACATTACATTTTGACACGTTGAGCAAGCATGAGCAACAGTACTTCTTGGTTATATAACGAGATAAAATTTGTTCAGCAAAGTGGTTTGTTGGCTAAAGTTCCAGAGACTCTTATCAACAATAAAAACATGAGCAGCACAATTTTGTGAACTTTCTGCTGAAATAAACAAATCAGTGGCTAGCAATGTTGCCGCGGACCTCCCAGTGTTAGTGGGTGATATCACTCCTCCACTGTGTGGGAGGGGGGTTTCAAGAGTTTTCATGCCCTAGCAATGTTGTGCAGATTACCTCCACTTAAGGCTGATTTATACTTAAGCATTGAGATATTACCCACTGGCGCCCCCCTCCTCGGCACAGTTCTCGCTCCCCCCGCCGCCCCTTGAGGGCTGCTAAGGTGTTGGTGGTGATGCGATGAAGCTTACAGTTTTGGCGTCTTTCTCGTATTTGCCTCGATAGTTAACAGAGGATACGCATTCTCTTTCATTTTTCTTTTTTGCTTTATAGAAACTGTCCCTCACCTTTTCTTCTACTTTTATTCAAACCAAACCAGTCTGCGTATGCAGAAATGTGTGCTATAAGCATTCAGGACACCAATTTCAGGATAGAATTTCAAAATTAAAAAAAGAATTGGGTCGTGGTGGGGGGGGGGGTGCTGGACTGTCATATTCATGTTATCCCTTCTGTAAACACGGACGTTTACTAGTCATGCCAAAGGAAGCGCAATGTTGGTGACCAGTATCAGTAAAGCGGCTAATTCATCGAGATGCTACCTACAGTATTGCTCTTTTCCTGCTGTTTCTCCTGTTAGCTCTCCTGCAGTTTTAAAATAAGTAGCAGCCACTAGGTGGGCGTTCGGGGAATGGACGTCAGCTGGGCTGCAGTGGAAAATGACCCATTAACCACCGGCATTGATTAATCTAATGCGTTAGCCTGCATGTGTCTGCTGGTCATTGCAAGTACGGCAGTTAACGGCGCGCATCAATGCGTATCTGTCCGTTCGTGTCCATTGTCTGGTTTGTGCAGGACTGTCTCCACATTCCATGCCCTCGTGGTGGGACTCTTCTGCCTCTACATCCTGCTCTTTGACGACGCCGTCAACCAGGACCCGGTCTGGTAAGGCATATAAGTAATGATTCTTAGATATAATTCATCTACAATGTCTGTTTGGTGTCCACTAGGGATGTAACGCTAATATGAGTAACATTTAGTATTCCAAAAGTTTCTTTCTAAATGTAAATTCAGTATTGCCTGTACAGGTACTATATGTACTTGGTATACTGTTCATTTTAAATAATATGAACAGAACACCTACAAATGATCAAAATTAAGAAGCACTATTAATTTTAATGTCTTTCTTTCCTTGATTTCATACAATAGAAACATAAACTAGGCCTAATTAGTTATGCTTTCTAATTGGAGATTTGTTATATGGCAAAATAAAGAGTTTGTCGTTTAATTGAAGAGTTATGTGTTATTTTCATTCTTAAATATAAAAAAATACCTAAACTGTATCATTACTGCAGTCCAAAAGCCATGACACAAAACTGTACTGTTATACCTCTTGTGGTCACCCTGTCCAAAAATGCTTCCTGCTGCCTTACCACTTTGGAACAATGTCCGGATTTATCATCTCATGTTATGTTTTGCTATGGCAGGGGAGATCCTACACTGGTGAAGATTAACGTGGCGATTACAGCCGGCTACCTCGTGTCTGGTAAGGAATACCTATTTGGTTCCCTTTATTGTCTTGGCTGTAGGTATGAGCTGTGCATTTGCAACCATCCTGTCCATTATTGTAAGATGTGTGGCCTTGCAGAAGTAATTAACAGAGAGAGGTTGCATTTACCAAAGCGTTGAATATACCTTAAATATACCTTAAATGTTGAATATACCTTAAAACAACATGGCAAGTGTAACTTATTTACATCCTTCCTTCGGTTTTGTTTGTCTTGCAGATCTTCTGCTCATATTTTACTACTGGAAGGCTATAGGGGACAAGCTTTTTGTAATCCATCATTTGGCGGCATTGTACGCTTACTACTATGTACTGGTGAGTTCCCTATTGTCCGATAGCAGAACATGCAGGCAAGATGGGAAAAAGGCGACCAAGGGTGAACAGCTGTCCAATGTTGTGTTAAGAAGGAGGACTTTGAATTAGCATTTCAGTCAGGTTAGATTGCTTTCTGGTTATCTGCGATCTCAGTCAGACGATAATTGGGATCTGCTGGAACATGACAGAGGTCAGAATCAATGGTGTGATGGATTGTGACTGTGTGTCATCGGAATAACAAGCTGAATTGTGTCTGGTTTTGATGGACTATTCTAGAGATATTCGTGGAAGTCAGCTTAGTATCACTTGGAGTTCTGACCTTGTCTGTTTAAATTTGAACAAGTCCTTCCCCATTAAATGCAGATAAAATGAGGAAACTTGGATTTATTTTGGAGGATGTACCTGTCAGAGCAACTTTCAGGAGAATTATTTTAGTTGAGGACATTATTTCAGGAGGGAGGCAGCTGATTTTGCTGTAGTAACAGAGGTGTAAAGTGCTGAATGTGGTGCTACAGCAGGCCAGGGCTGGAGGTGACTCCAGCGCGATGGGGCTCTGGAACTGGCACGTCAGTCTTAACAAGCCAGAATTTCAGTTCTGGAATTAAAAATTAATTAAATGAGTGATCAATTTGAAATGAATTGTGAAAAAATTACCAAATAACAGCAACCGCAGTTTTTTGTTTTAAAAAAAAGGGAATCACACGAAGGACCCCGCTGTTCACTCTTGGTGTCGTGTGTCTGTACCTGTGCGGGCCACCAGATGGCGAGGATGATGTTGATGATGATGATGATGATGATGATAATGGTGATGTTTTTGCATGGAGCGCTCAGCTGTGGGAGCGGCAGGAGTCTGCCCTGGTTCTGTGCCATTGCCCCTTTGTGCTGAGCTGTGCTGAGCCCCACCACTCTACGCCCTGCCCCGCCCCGCCCCACCCCGCCACGCTGCCTGCATGCCCCGCAGTCCTCCGCGCATGCATGCCTTAATCACTTACGCTTTCGTGCAACTGCCTTTCAGCTCCAGCCGTAATCTCACACCCATGTAACCACATAAGTGTGACATCCACAAGCACAAAGAGAAGATTCCTAATTCTTCTTGTTAATAATATTGGTGATTTTTAAACATGAATCATTAAGTTACAGCTGTCAAATGAAACAAAGTATTATTACACTATTCACAAATTTAGATACAAACAGTAACATGGAACATGTGGAGCAGTGCTTCTGAAACACCGCTGGTCCTTGCTCCCGACTGTCTAGGGCAGAGCTAGTCCTCAAAGTCTGAATTCTGCTGATTTTCCAGCCTTCCTATACCTGTGAGCCAGGTATGAAGCCTCTGACCAATCAGAATCTGTAATTATTAAAATAACTACCTGGGACAACTGAAAACAAGGCCTGGATTTGGAATCAAGGGCCAGATTTGAAGAGCCCTGCTCTAGGGGTTCCAGAAATACTGATGCGCAGTATGATTTATTTATCACTTCCTAGAATATGCTGTGATATATTTCCCCCACTGATTGGGATAAGCAGTTAGCATGTGGAAGGATGGATTACATAGAAGCATAGTATATAGCAGAGGTCTCCAACTCCGGTCCTGGAGAGCTACCGTCCAGTCGGCTTCTACCCTACCTGGCTCCTGATAAGCCACACCTTTTCTCAGGTAGGTACCAGGAACAGGTATGGCTCATCAGAAGCCAAGTGGGACAGAAAACCTACTGGATAGTGGCTCTCCAGGACCGGAGTGGAGACCCCTGGTATATAGAAACTATATACAAACTGAACAATTCGCAAAATTTATTTTGTTTTATTGTTTTTGTAGAAGCTATGCAATTGTGATGTTTAGCAGTTACTTAAAGAATAACTTTATATATAAAAACTTATGCATAATCATTTTGAACTTAAAGCCATTTTACAAAATGACCAGGTAACTGTTTAGCAGTCATTAACTGCTGTTAGTTGCTGTTAGTCATGGTTAATGTTGTGAATCAAAATAATCACATTTTCTTCATATTTTTTTGGGGAAAAATAGAAACAAGACAATTTACCTGAGCTCAGCAACAATGTAACATGCATCACTTTCTTGAGCATTTGCCTTATATATTTACATTAATTCAACATATGCTATGCCTTGATCATGAATATTTTTTACATGCAATATACTCACACTATGGACAAATTAAATGTATATCACTCCACTGGAACAAGGGCGTAATTTTGGCTGGAACATTGGGGGGGAGGGGGGGTTGAGGTCTCCACCCATTACAGGGGAAACATGACTATTGGGGGGGTTGTATTAGCTGGTTTTGATTTATTGGGGGGGCTACATCCCCCCCATTCCCCTATTCCACCCATGACTTGAACCATGTGTGTTTGGACATAGTAGGACATGATGGAAGCTCCAGACACACACACACACACACACTTCACAACGCACCGGCATACTTTGATTTACTGTGGTAGTGCCTTATTGCATGTTAAGTGTGCTCTTTGGTTTGGTGTCACACTCGTTTTGCTATCGGTCGTATCCGCACCTGTTTTTCCAATGACCTCTTTCTCTCCGCTCTGCTGTCACCTAACACGTCTTACCAAAAAAGCCAGTACCCATATCTTTTTGCCAGCAAACTCTGACATGCAAAAACTGCCCCAAAAAAAAATAAAAAAGAATCTGCCAAAGAGGTCAGATTCAGCTGATCTCCCTAGAGTCTTTTCCTGTCTTGTCTGCAGTTAGTGCTGTTGCATTACACTAAGCAGATTGCCTAGTGACAGTATGGACTTACCAGTATTTAGAGGTACCAGCATGCATTGCTGAGTTCAGTTCCTCTGGTTTTAATTTGAGCCAGGCGGATATTGTCTGTCTTGAGTAAGTACACATTGTTCACTTTCGGTTTCAATCTGTCAGGTAAGTGCATTTTCTGCATAGGTTCAGCCACTTTGAACATCACCATAACAGCAGTATATGTGCTCATTTGCTTTGGCTTTCAGCTGAAATAGGACCTTAAAGCTTCTCTTTCATAATATCATCTAATCAATGTGTTTCATGTCTAAAATTTAGAGTGCCTTGTTATGAGTTTTTTTTTATGAATTATGTATGATGAGGGAAGGATGAATAAATTATTTGTGAATTTGAGAGTGATGTTCAAGGTGGGAACAAACCAAGAAGGTGAAGTCGTTCGATCCGGGCAGTGATGGCTTTATTCTGCATGGCTAATGAGTGCATTTTAACCAGCTTTTGGGGACTGTTAATTGTATGCGTTTGCATTGTTATGTGCTGAAGGTGGTAGTTTTGTATGTGAAGGTAATTTAAGTCATTTGATGCTGTTGATACTTCGTGTGATATTTCAGCAGACATTGCTATTTGGTATTGATATTATTTTATGATGCCATTTTATACAATGTCTCCTGTAATATTTCTAAAATACACATCTAATTATGTATTATTATTTAAAAGAAATACTTGTTCTAAAATGTCAATGCAAATGTTCCTTAATCATGAATAAATGTTGAGTTAAAAACCTAGCTGTTAAGTTAATGTCTCTCTTGATGCTTTTATTGGGTCAGGGGCATCAGTTTGTATATTTATGCTTTGAATGTTAAACAAAAACAAATCTATGTAATCTATGCTTTTCAGTTTCGTATCGTGTGTGAAAAGACAACGTGATTTGACTTATCTAATTATAAATATATATATTTACTTACAGTAATCCCACATTAATAGTGGGATTACAAATAATAATGAAATCTCCCTCTATATTTAAACAGCCAAAGATATGCACATTTAAAAAAATGTAACCTTTGTGAATTTTTTTAATATTGAAACTTAGTCTAGTATTATATCACGTTGAAGAATGAGAATAAGTGAATTTGTAAATAAATAATGACATATTTATTATCCTGGCTGTGGGCTTACTGTGGCAGCTTTTAGTAGTATGCACGGTGTATAGTAATGTGACGTTTTCACAATTTGTTGTGTTACTGTCCAAATTGTGATAAATTTAAAGCTCCCCTAACTTTCTTAGGCGGGCAATAAATTGATTTACAGTTTAGGAGAAGATTAAAAAAATGTGTATTGAAAGTGGATATGCAGTTATTCATAGACTTGTGCCTTGTAGTCTGCCTTCATCAATAAAATCGCGGGAATGTCATGGTTTATATATTTCCGCAGACGAACATCGCAATTGCGGAGTAATTGTTAACTAAATAGAACAGTTGTGTCCTGTCTCCCTCTTGTGGTAGAACCTTTTTACATTTCTATTGAAACTTTTTACATCTTTCTACTAAGACACAATGCCGTCCGACCTCAGCAATGACCTCAAGTAGCAGGAAACACTGCCACTTCCATCCAAACAGTGTCACATGTCTATACATTATAAGTCAACAAATTAAGGCCTCAAAAACAAACAAATAATAAAAAACAGCTAAGGAATCCCTAATGCCACTAACCAAACATCTTCAAATTGAAATAATGGCACAGTTGAAAGAGTCCTTACTCAAATGGGTTTACAAACAATCATTAACCTTTTTTCTGGGCTGGTAATTATGCTCAGATTAATATAACCCTTTGTGACTGCACTGACAATTGTAAAAATAAGCTGTTTCACTGAGATGTCACATTTAAAAAACAATCTAATAATCGTTGGGCTAACAATGCAGAAAAACAGGGTCATAAAAAGAAAATAAAACCAGGTTAAATTCCTGGTTGGGGTAGCTCCTTTTACCTATAAGCATCATACTCAAACTGAAATTTCTTATGTATATACCCATATCCAGGTACTGACGCTCCTCTACTTATGAATGAGATACGTTCCAAATGGCCATTCATAACTTGAAATGTTCGTAAGTCATTATTCAACATCATTTTAAGGGTATACGCAAGTACAAAGAACTAGGATGCTGGGAGTACACACGCTACGCTGCTGCGCGGTGGGAGTAGCGGCCAGAAGTCGTACTAGGTGGAATTATAAATCATTATTATTATTATTATTAAAAACAAATAAATAAGGGGGGCAGCATGTGGCTGTAATCACAAGGTCACCGGTTCAAGCCCAGCCTCAGCACATCTGCGGGTCCTTGATCAAGACCCTTAACCCCCAGCTCCCTGGACGCCCCTACAGGTGGCTGCCCTTCACAGACAGCTTGCTCTACAAAGAGCAAGTTGAGGGAGGCGTAAAAAATCATTTCCGCACAGGGATTATTAAAGTGTAAATTATTATTATTTATTAATTATTTAATTAACTGTCGTGCAGAAAAAAAAATGATGTTGCGGACAGGAAACGGGAGCCCAATGAACACAATTTGGTCTTACAGTCCTTTTCATCTGTATGTGTGAAAGTTTGTAAGTAGAGGAGTGTCTGTATATTCATTTGTAGGCAGATAATTGTAATTTATTGAAAATTCATTTCCAATTTAAATTACACACAGGATAATTTTATTAGCTATTTGTATGTGGTGGAAGAGCTTCTGTGCAGACATCTCTAGTTAGCACAGTCTGCATCAGCCGGTTGTCGGACTGGCCCATTTATCATGTTCTGAGTGATGGTCCTTACCCTAATGACTACTTTAACTCTGCTTCATGAGGTAATCATTTGTGCTGTAGGTTAGATTAAGTGAAAGGTTTCTGTTTGTCTGTCCATCAATCCATCCATCTTACAATCCATGGACAGCATATGGAATGAGGGTAAAGTGAGGAGTAGGTTCTGTGGATTTGAATAATATTAGTATTTAATGCAGGTGGTAACATACGAAAATTGGAGAAAGTCTGGATCCAATAAAGAGAAGTTCTTCCTGTATTACGCCAATTTTTCATGTTATTTAACCTGAGAGGAGCACTGCCCCTTCATTTAGTGCTGTACTTAGTGGTCTGTAAAAAAAGCCAGCGAGTTTTAGAGAACAGGACAGTCGTATAATATCAATATGAATGTCCGATTGTTTAACAGTTGTAAAGCATGGCATTTTCCTTCCGTGTGTTACACAAATCTACATTTGTTCTAAAGGCTGATTGAATTTCTATAACCTAATATGGTTTATTTCTGTCTTATAAATTTTAATTCACTGCGATTAAGACCAATCAGTTATTCAAGAGCAGAGAAGTATTAAGTGATTACAATTGAATTAAATATTAATTTTACCCCAATATATATGTACATATCAATGACATTATTATTATATCAGAATAGTCTTTAGTCTTGCTAAGGCCACTTTATTCATCTCCCTCCTTAATACACCGTTCAATCAATAATTTTAATATTCAGAGAACAAAAGTGGAATCTCCAAAAAATGTAACTGCAGCCTTCTTTCACATTCTTTTTCTAGTTGATTATTTCTCTTTGCCTTGTTCTTCCAGGGTCAAGGAATGTTGCCTTATTTCGCTAACTTCCGTCTGATTGCAGAGTTCTCCACTCCCTGTGTCAATCAGCGGTAGGTAACTGGTTGCCTGTGCTTGAACAATTTTATAGGGGAAGCCACAAATATCGTCAAATCTAATCCATAATAATAGGCCAAATTGTTATGTACAATACATGATATAGTTGAATGCACGGAACAGTATAATACAGTAAAGACTATAGTATAGTAGGGTGCATATATTTATAATATAACGTAGGTTTAGTAAAGAGATTAAGCAAGAATGTTTAGTCAACGTTAACACTAAGAATGATTACTGAGATCCAATCATCTTCTGTAACTGTTTGTCATATTCAGGGTTGCAGGGAGGTCCAGGGTGGAAGGCTGGGAATGGGGCACACTCATATATCATTCATTTACAGAAGCAAATTGGTTACTCCAGTTAACCTGAGTATACTTTTGGACTGGTGGGGGGGGAGGGGGGCACAGGGAGAACATGCAAACACCACACATGGAACTCTTGTGGAGACTCAGACCTTGGTCCCAGAATTGTGAGGCAGTCACTGCACCATCACACCATGCCAAATTGCTGACATATTATATTTAAATATATCATAATGTCTGATTATGTAACATAAATTCAGTGATTTTTTTTACATTTGTCCAGGTTGCTTTATTGTTGCCACTGTTTTTCAGCTGGTTCTTTGAAGTGTTAGGTTACCCCAAATCCTCCAAGCCTAACATGGTGAACGGGGTGATGATGGCAGCGGTGTTCTTCCTGGTGAGGATCGCCGTCATGCCGCTCTACTACAGCCGCATGTACTCTGTCTACGGCACCGACGCCTTCAACAGGGTCCCCCTGGGTGGCCGCAGTGCCTGGATCTGCTCCAGCATATGCCTGGATGTCATGAACCTCATGTGGATGCACAAGATTGCCCGGGGATGTTACAAAGTGCTGCGCTCCAGCAGACAAGGCAAGAGCGGAACACAGGAAAACGGCAAGACAGAGTGAAGAGGTCAAAGACGCATGTACAGTCAAGCACTCATGGAAGAATATTATTCCTTTACATTGTCCCCAAGGCTGTTTATTTTATTTCTGAGCGAGCTGAAAACTTTGATCCGCTGACATCGAAAAATAACCGCGTTGTTCAGCTATGACGCGTGGGTTTTGCCTGTGCCGAGTGCTCAACGCAACTTATTGGTGTACAGTCGTCAGAAATGTTACTCGCGCTGGACCCCTTTGTTCCAATCATGTCTGGAATAACAAAAGTACAACAACTGATTTTTAGATAAAACGTAAAGTCTGACAGTTGTATGTATATAACTGTCAATATATTAGCTTCTGGATTTATATGTAAAGAATTTTTTTTCGCAGTGGAATGGTGTGCAGGTGGCCGCCGGGAAACATTCTTGGCTACTTTGGGGTGCAAGCAGCACACCTGCCTATCTTGAATTATTTATAATTTAAAGAGCAGTTTTCCTCCATTTCTGGTGATTGTTGCATCTAGCGCGCAGTGCCAGTAAAGTGAACTGCTGAGAGAAGTGCAATAATACCAAGATACGGAAAACGAAAGGAAACCTTTGCAGATCCGTGGGATTCATTCTCAGTAGCTCACTCTCCATGAGTCACTGTGATTATGTGCCAGAACTCATGACTGACAATGTCTAAATGTTATACTCAGAGAGAATGAACCGATTTTTTTTTTTTTACAAGAACGAGGAACAAAGTGCACTTATACTATTTGTCTCTTACGCCACAGGACAGCTGTTGCGATTCAAATATCGAAAATTAATAAGACGACTGAATATGGAATTTGTACGTGCTGGCTGGGTTTTTTTCAGTTCAATATTTTATGTCAGTAGAAATGTTCTCACTTTAAAGGTAGATACATTTAAGGTCAGTGAATAAAAAGGAAGACATTACATTTAAGGAAGGATAGGACTGAACCAGACGTTGTAGGCTACCGGGTGATATTTCTGTTCAAAAGTGCATGCTCTGCAATGTCAGTCAGTAATTATTTTAATAATTGTAATAGAGCATTTGACTGATGCCTAATCCAGTTCTATTATACAAATATTTGTGTAATTTGAGTTTTAAATTGTTTTTTTTTTGTTTTTTTTTCTTCAAATTAAGATTTAAGTAACTTGCATAACTTATCGCAGGTGAATAAGGCTAAATGTTTCTTTTTTTCACTGTGTGTAATTAATTCTTATGTCAGTGAATTAATGGAGCATAGAAGCTGCGTTTTGGTTGTTGTGCATTTCTTGTCTTAATGGACATACATTAGTTTCAAGTTTTATTGTCATGTGTTCCCAGGAACACAGTGAAATTCTTAAGCTGTAGTTGCAGGGAAGGATATCAGGGATAGGATGAACATTAGTGCAATAAGGTACCCTTACCATGTGGGGCTTGAACCCACAACTCTGAGATTAAAAGCCCCACGTGCTACTGACTGAGGTAGCCAGGCTGTTACCTGAAGTTTTCGTTATGTTGGTAGTTCTTGGCCCAAAGACCATTTTGTATAAGATCAGTTTTAAAGAGTACAAAGAGTATGCATACTTAGACAGGGGCTAATTGCAGACCACAGTGTCCTGTAGGACTACACCAGAAGCCTTTGAGGTGAAGTATTGCTGAAAAGAAACATCATGATGATGTCTACGTGAGTATGAAACCAGACTCAATTAAAAAGACCACTTTTTTTGTCTGAAGCTCTTCAGCACACCGGCTTGGTTAAGAAGTTCTTGTCACTTAAACAATGCTTTACATAGGTAAATCTTTCTGATTGTTGTTAAACAATAACCTGCAATGTTTCCCCCCCCCCACACTGAAAAGTTGTATTTTGTAAGAGTTATAGAATGTAGAACTTATTTATTTTTTTGTTATTTAATTTTCTACACATTTCTTATATCGTTTGATACTATGGACACTGGACTCTCACTGCCATTTACTGTGCTGTGCCAGTAACTTTCAGACTGAGGCTCTGTTATCGGTTAGTTTTTTTGCCGAGCTTTGAATTATATACGAATGTTGTTTGGATCCCCTACACTCTAAGGACGTGTTTGATATTCCACTTTTTAAAAATGATGCATACCTTCTAATTTCAACAAGGCGAATAGTTATAGATGTATGTATTATGCATTGTACTTAATCACCTCTCGAAAGCAAGTCCACAGATATCCAAGCCCAAACTTGAATGTGCTATAAATATGTATCCACCATTGATGCTGGAGTTAAGAAGCCTGGTCTGTGATGATCTTTCTGTAGAATTGACTGCTGTGATTCATAGCATGTATGTGATGCTTAAAAAGCACCCTACATTAGGGCTTTCCGTTAAAAAACAGATTATACATTTGTTAT